>OY992881.1:54833243-55005743 GCA_963921405.1 Cepaea hortensis
GAATATCATATCAATGGTAGACCGGTTCTGTCGAAAGCCACACTGTGATTCGGGGTAGACTTGATCTCCTAGGACTTGAAGTCTGCATAGAACAATTCTGGCAAATACTTTTCCAACAATACACAGAAGTGAGATACCCCTATAGTTGTTGCAGTCGCTCCGATCGCCCTTGTTCTTGTACTGTGTTAAGATGCTTGAATCTTTGAAATCATTTGGGACTTGTCCTTCTCGCCAGCATAGCTCTATTAGCTGGTGGATCTTTAGAGTGAGTGTGCCTTGCCCACTCCTGATAACCTCTATTGGAATCCCATCCTTACCTGGAGCCTTGCCAGATGCAAGTTCATTTATAGTACACTTAACTTCTGTTATGATGGGAAGTGTGTCCAGGTGGTCAAGAGTTGGCAGAGCCTCTATGGCGTTGAGGGCATCATCCGCTAGTTTGGTCTCACTTGAGTAAAGCTCCAAATAGTACTCTACCCATCTGTCCATCTGCTGTTTCTTATCAGTTATGATTTCTCCAGTAAAGGTTTTCAATGATGCAATTCTTTTGATCACTGGACCACAGGCTTTCTTTATTCCTTCATACATGCTTCTGATGTTTCCCTTATCACTTGCGATTTGAATGGACTCACATAACTTGATCCAATAATCATTTGCACACTGCCTGGCAGCCTTTTGCACATCCTTCCTAGCTTGCTTTAGCTCACTCAGAGTGTTACGCGTTGGTCTTTCCTTGTTTCTTAAGAGAGCTATATTCTTCTTATCAATCAAGGGCTGCAGAGTCTGGCTGTTTGCCGCAAACCATTCCTGCCTCTTATGATCCACAGTGCCGTAAGCCCCTACGGCAGTTTTATAAAGAGTTTCCTTAAGTTGACCCCATTTTTCATTTACTGTACAATTTTCTGGTGTATCAGTGAAAGCGTCTTCAAGATGCTGTTGAAACTGAAAGCACTTTTCAGGATCGTGAATGTTAATAATATTAATCCTGGGCTAGATTTGTGTTTAGCTGTGTAGATTCTATTTGGTCACAGTCTAACCCTTGCAACAACCAAAGAGTGATCCGTATCACAGTCAGCACTGTGGTAACTTCGAGTCAATGATATATGGTTCAGCTGTTGTCTCTGTGTGATGATGAAGTCCAGCTGGTGCCAATGGCGGGATCTTGGATGTTTCCATGTGACCTTATGCAGCTCTTTTGTTTTAAAAAAAAAGGTTTGTAATACATAGGTCATTACTGGTGCAATGCTCCAGCAGCCTTTACCCATTTTCATTCATGCGACCGATGTTGTATTTTCCAAGGCACACTGGCCATGAATTCGAGTCCTTGCCCACACGAGCATTGAAATCACCGAGCATATAAATGTAGTCAGATTTTGGAACTGCCTTGATCACGGAGTCTAACTCCTCATAGAACGAATCCTTCACATCATCAGAGGAATCGAGTGTCGGTGCATATGCAGTAATAATGGTGGCAAAACCACAAGAGGTTGCCAAGCGCAGGGATAATAGTCTTTCATTTTCTCCTGCTGGAATTTCAATCATTCCCAGTAGCGAATTCTTCACTGCAAAGCCCACACCGTGTTGCCTTTTTCTGCCTGACCTCTACCCTTCCAAAAAAAGGTGTAATTGTTTTCCCTGAGTGACCCTTCCTCAGCGAGGCGAGTCTCCTGCAGGCCAGGAATATCAATGTTAAGACGATTGAGTACGGCATCAATCACAGCCGTTTTTCTCACATCGTTAATATTGGTCAAGTCAGTGGAAAATCCTGGACACATGGTTCTCACGTTCCAGGTTGCAAGCCGTAGCTTGAGGTTTCTATTTTTATTTGTACCTGGTGCATTGGTTTTACAGCCTGCGATCAGATTTTGTCCTAGCCCCAAGCACCCATTGAAGCAGGCAGGCTGTGGCGGATCAGCACCCAATTGGCCGGGGGCTGCCCAGCTTGAGGCGGGCGGTAGCTGATCAGTGACACCTGTAGGTGCCTCCCACCGTCAGAGGCAACGCGTGGCGCCCCATGTCTACGCCAACTGACAGGGACTTATAATCCGTAACAGTTGCCTCTCGCTTTGATTCCGAGACCTGTTAAGACCAGGGATGGAGTTATTGCCTCTCCATAGCACAAAGCCTGGGCTAAAATATAGAGATCATGTGTTGCCCATGCAGCATGATCCCTCTCTCGGCCTGTCTAGTTCACTCCAGAGGAAAGGTAACACCTCTACATCTGGAACAAGACAAGCTGCAGAAGCTGCCGGATCAGCAAAGCAATGCTCTAACTGTCCGCCTAACGGAGCTTCGATCCTAGACCAGCCGCCAACCAAGGCTTAGGGCCTGGTCTGCCCTGCCATGACATTTGTTTTTAGGTTGCATTTCCTCGCACCAGGGTAAGGATTGTACCCTACCAATTGCGCTCTTCCGCCCGAAGCCGTTGGCACAATGTGGGGTGTCGAGTTTGGTAAGCGCCGCCCAACGTTCGACGCTAACATAAAGCAGGTAGTACCGTCTGCTGTTATACTGTAGCTCAGTCATATCTGAGTAAGACCTGACATTATCTGCTGTCGACACAGCTTTATAAATTGAGTGATTGACTATTATTAGAACTTTCTTTAAATTTTTTGGAAAGGGAAAATCATCCGTTACCCAATACAAGAGCCAGTATCAACCATACCGATTTGAATGAATTTAACTGGTCTGTTGATTGCAGGTTTAAAAGCCACTGTTCTTGATATTGATCACACGCGTAAGAAGAATTGATTTTGAATACGTTTAGTTTGATTATTAATCACATGTTCTTGAACGAGTTACCCCCGGGAAGGTTAACCCGGTCAACAAATGCCCGCAGAAGTCGGATGTGTCGGCCTAACGGCGCAAGAACGCAGCTCTGCTGTAAACAGGCACAACGCAATCACATCCGAAAAAAAACTCCGGATGAACGCAGAAGAAGAAGAAGAACGAGTTACAATAGACTATTTATCACACATTTCATAATCACACATGATTAATGACTTTTAAGCTGGCCTGTTAATGCTAAGTTTAGAAACGCTGATCTTGAATGCATTGAGACGGACTATTTTTCTCACATTTCAGAAGCGCTGATCTTGAGTGCGTTAAGCACGAATATTTACCACAAGTTTAGCTTTAACTAGCACTGATCTTGAAAGTGTTTAGTCGGACTATTTATCACAAATGTATGCATTGTTCTTGAATACGTTTAGCAGAAGTATTTTTCACACGTTTAAAAAGCACTGATCTTGAATGCTTTCAGCCGGACAATTCGTCCCAAGTTTAAGAAGCACTGATCTTGACTGTTTTTAGCTGGACTATTTGTCCCAAGTTTAAGAAGCACTGATCTTGAATGCTTTTAGCTGGACTAATTGTCCTACATTTAAGAAGCACGGATCTTGAATGCCTTGCCTTTAGCCGAGTTATTTGTCACACTTTTAAGAAGCGTTGCTCTAGTTGTCCAAATGCACGACCTTGCAACGATTAGCCTTCATCAGCAAACAAACACATACACAAAACTCAACATATAGTCACGGAGAAGATCTCCTGTGACAACATTAAGACGTGACGACAGGACGAGAAGAATAAAAAGATGGAAAAATGAAAGCAATGAAGAAAAAATGAAAATTTGAAAAAATGTTCCTGCTTACCTCAGAATTTCGAGCTGTGTATTTTTTCTTCATGTTTACTTCATTGCTTTCATTTTTCCATCTTTTTATTTTTCTCGTCCTGTCGTCATGTCTTAATGTAGTCACAGGAGATCTTCTCCGTGACCATATGTTGTTTGTTGTGTATGTGTTTGTTTGCTGATGAAGGCTAATCGCCGCAACGTCCTTCGTGGGTCGTAATCCTGTTATGTAAAGCTGCACTACTTTGTGTCATTTTATATTGTTTACATCTTCACAGCTTTACCGCAGTTCCACCAAATTTTATTCATATTATATGCACGACCTGTGCTCCTTCTTAGTCTATCTAACAAGGACGTGACCGAAGAATCGTCACTTGGGATTTCACCTTGTGATAGACGCGAGTTGCCTCCATACTGTTAGCGTCCCCCTGGATATCTATTCTCATAGACAAGTCTGTATCATTTCTAAGAGGAAATGCACGCATCTACCAGCTTTCTAGCATACTTAAATGTGCCCCGAAACAATTTCTTTCTTTGGATACGTAATGTGATCGGGCTATTAAATGTTGTAGGCTGAGTGCACGGAAAAATAGGCGTGCAATCTTTTCCCTGTTTAGCAGACATCGAACCCTCGTCAGACTGTGCTCATGTCGTTACCAACGCAGTTCCCTATCAACTTGGTTAACGCGCTTACTTTTTAATAATACTGAAACCATCTTTAAGCTTAGAGAACATAACGGCGGACGTAACGAGTGGAGTGACTGTAAAGACCATCTTTAAGCTCAGAGAAGTCAGCGGCGGATGTAAAGAGGGAAATGCATGTAAAGACAGACGGACGGACGGACAGACAAACAATCAGATACCCCTCTGCTGTGTGTCCACCGTGACGAGGTAGAGGGGCTTGTGCGTCTCAATGACCCCAAGAGCTATGCCGACGGTAGCACAGCTACTGGTAGGGCCACCCATGTCGGACAGGTCAAGGGAGAGGGACCAGACGAAGAGACACACAAACCTGCTGCCTTGTAGGTAGACTGGGGATAGTCAAAGGCTAGGGAAAGCACCCTGAATAAATGCTTGTCGAAATCGGATGTACTGAGCCACAGGCTTGACAAAGCAGTGCAACGTAAAACCTGCTGCCTTGTAGGTAGACTGGGGACAGTCAAAGGCTAGGGAAAGCATCCCGAATAAATGCTTGTCGAAATCGGATGTACTGAGCCACAGGCTTGACAAAGCAGTGCAACGTAACTTAATTCATGATGTCACAAATCAAAATTAATCGATATGGTGCTAATCCCGTGAAGTCCCATCTGGCGGCGATAGTGCCGGGCCCCCTGCCTCGAGGGGGTCCACCCATGACTACTGGTGGTCACCTTCTCCTGTGCTGTGGAGTCAAGGCACAGAGGAGTAGGTTAAGAGCTATTGACCAAATACCCCGGACACTCAACATACTACAGTGGAATGCCGAAGGAGTTTACAAGAAGAAAGACTCCCTAACACAGCGTCTTCATAAAGATAGAATAGATGTGGCATGCATTCAAGAGACACACCTCAACGCCAATCACAAATTCTCAGTCAGAGGATATCAGGCCACACGTTTTGACCGCGACGGACACAAAGGAGGAGTTCTAATACTTACACGAAATACAATACCTTGCAGCGAAGTATCTGAGATCTTTGACAACCAAACGGAAATTATAGGTGTTGATATAATGATAAAGGACGTGAAAATAAGAATCTACAATCTGTATAGCCCAGCAGATAAGGACCTTACACTCTCAAACATGAAAATAACTGACACAAACTGCATTATTGTCGGAGACTTTAATAGCCGTTCAGAAAGATGGGGATACCCAGATACTGACAAAAGAGGAGATGAATTGGAGGACTGGGAAATAGACTCAAATCTCCATCTACTCAACAAAGCGGATGACACACCGAGCTTCTACTCTAGAAGATGGCTTACCACTTCTACTCCAGACTTAGCTTTCTGCACAGGAGACATCCTCCACAAAATCGATCGCCATGTGCTGGACCAATTAGCAGGTAGTGACCACAGACCAATTAAGCTTGTAATGAATATGGAGTATGTTCCACAGGAGCAAAAGCCCTTGCCCCGCTGGAATTACAAACGAGCAGATTGGGACAGATTTGCCATACTAACAGACAAATATTGTGAAAACATAAATACACGATATGGCAACATAAAGCAAATGGTGGAAAGTCTAAACAGAGCGATAATACAGGCAGCCACTGAGTCCATTCCTAGAGGAGCGAGGAAAAATTACAAACCATACTGGACTGAAGAACTACAAAGTTTGGAGGACAAAGTTGAAGATGCCAGGAAGACAGCAGAGAGAGAACAAACAATTGAAGCGAACATCTCTCTCAAAGCCATCTCAGCAAAATATAAAAGAACAGTAAATCAAACAACAAGAGATTGTTGGAGGGAAAAAACAGAAAACCTGAATTTTGACAGGGATGGAAACAAACTATGGAAACTAGTGAAAGCCATGAACAATGAAGGACCTAGAAACAAACAAATAACAATTAAACAAGGAAATGCCTTGCTTACAGGAAAAATATGAAATGGAAACAAATAGGCATTTTAAACTCCTGCGAGAAAAAACGAACTAAACATCAACAAACGTTGCACATACCTTACAAGGAGATCCACGTGTC
Source organism: Cepaea hortensis (assembly GCA_963921405.1). Taxonomy (NCBI): domain Eukaryota; kingdom Metazoa; phylum Mollusca; class Gastropoda; order Stylommatophora; family Helicidae; genus Cepaea; species Cepaea hortensis. Next base: position 54,839,551 of record OY992881.1, read on the forward strand.
GCGAAATACAGGTGAAAAATCCGAAATCAGAAGCACACAATAAATATAAAAATGAATAATAAAATAAGATAAAATACACACGAACGCATACCATACGACACACAGACGTTTCAATTCTCAGAATCTTTGTCGATGACAACACAGCTAACAACGAGATACAGCAAAAAAAATATATCCATTATTACAGGAAAAAAGGCTGCAAATGCACTAATGGAACACTATGCAAATGCAAACCACATTGATATTACAACCGAACAGAAGAAAGCAATCAAAGACAAACAGATACATCATAGAAATACAGAGACAGCAGCAGAATATATGATGGCAAATCTAACAATGGAAGAAATGGAACAGGCAATGAATACCCTAAAAAAGAAGAAATCACCAGGAAAGGATGGAATCACAAATGAAATGCTAATAGGACTAGGCACCAAGGCAAAGAAGAAACTACTAGCAGTCCTAAATAACAGCTGGAAGAGAGGAATAGTCCCACAGGCATGGAAGGAAGCTATACTAATACCAGTCCCAAAGAAAGGAAAAGACCTGGAAGAACCAAATGGCTATCGACCTATCAGTCTACTTAGCTGTGTAGGAAAATTAATGGAACGCATTATCAATGGCAGGCTAACATGGCATCTGGAAGAAAACAAACTCTTAACACCACACCAAGCAGGATTCAGAAAGTACAGATCCACTGAAGATCAAATCTTATATATAAATTAGGATGTGTGTATGTATTTATGTATCTCCGTATGTCCTTTATACGCTCGCGAACGGCCCATCCGATTGAGATGAAATTTTCTACACGCCTTCCTTTCATTCCAGAGATGCCAACTGTCGTAGTTTTTTTTTCTTCTTCCTCCTCCTCCCTCCTCCCTCCTCCCCCTCCCAAAATACGTACGTCCAGGAAATGGTCTTCTACATAGACACTTCTCTCTGAGGTCCGCGATAACATATTAACCTGGTGGGATGGCAATCAATCATCCTACTACCTCCTCCCTCCTCCTCCCTTCTCCCTCTTCCTCCTCCCTCTTCCTCCCTCCGCCTCCTCCCTCCTCCCACTCTCTACTCCTCCTTCCTCCTCCCTCCTCCTTCTCCTCCCTCCTTCTCCCTCTTCCTCCTCCCTCTTCCTCCCTCTTCCTGCTCCCTCCGCCTCCTCCCTCCGCCTACTCTCTCCTCCTCCTCCCTCCTCCTCCCTCTCCCTCCTCCTCCTCCTCTCTCCTCCTCCCTCCTTCTCCCTCTTCCTCCTCCTCCCCCTCCTCCTCCACCCTACTCCTCCCTCCTCTTCCTAATCCCTCCTCCTCCCTCCTATTCCTCCTGTCTCCTCCTCCCTCCTTCTCCCTCCTCCTTCTACCTCTTCCTCCCTCCTCCTTCTCCCTCCACCTCCTCCCTCCTCCTCTCTCCTCCTCCTCCCTCCTCCCTCTCCCTCCTCCCTTCTCATCCTCCCCCACCTACGTTCTCCTCCTCCCTCCTCCCTCCTCCTCCTTCTCCCTCCTCCTCCCCCTCCCTCCTCCCCCTCCTCCTCCTCCTTCACCCTCCTCCCTCCTCCTCCTCCTCCTTCACCATCCTCCCTCCTCGTCCTCCCTCCTCCTCATCCTCCCTCCTCCCTCCTCATCCCTCTTCCTCCTCCTCCTCCCTCCTCCCTCCTCCTTCTCCCCTTTCCCCCCTCTTTCTCTTAATCCCTCCTCCTCCCTTCTCCTTCCTCCTATTCATCCCTACTCCTCCTCCTCCCTCCTCCTCCTCTCTCCGCCTATCTCTTCCTCCCTCCTCCTCCCTCCTCTCTCTTCCTCCTCCCTCCTCTCTCTTCCTCCTCCCTCCTCCTCCCTCTTCCTCCTCCTCCTCCCTCCTCCTTCCTCCTGCTCCCTCCTCCTCCTCCCTTCTCCTCCCTTCTCCTCCTCCCCCTCCTCCCCCTCTCTCCTCCCCCTCATCCGTCTTCCTCCCTCCTCCTTCTTCCTCCCTCCTCCTCCCCCTCCTCCCCCTCCTCCTCCCTCTCCTCCTTATCCCTCCTCCTCCATTCTCCTCCTCCCTCCTCCTCCTCTCTCTACCTCCTCCCTCCTCCTCCCTTCACATTCCTCCTCCTCCCTCTTCCTCCTCATCCCTCCTCCCTCCTCCTCCTCCTCCCTCTACCTCCTCCCTCCTCCTCCCTTCACATTCCTCCTCCTCCCTCTTCCTCCTCCTCCCTCTCATCCTCTTCCCTCCTTCTCTTCCCTCCTCCTTCTCCCTCTTCCTCCTCCCTCTTCCTCCCTCCGCCTCCTCCCTCCTCCCGCTCTCTACTCCTCCCTCCTCCTTCTCCTCCCTCTTCCTCCTCCCTCTTCCTCCCTCTTCCTGCTCCCTCCGCCTCCTCCCTCCGCCTACTCTCTCCTCCTCCTCCCTCCTCCTCCCTCTCCCTCCTCCTCCTCCCTCTCCTCCTCCTCCTCCTCCTGCGATCTCCTCCTCCCTCCTTCTCCCTCTTCCTCCTCCCTCCTCCTCCCCCTCCTCCTCCACCCTACTCCTCCCTCCTCTTCCTAATCCCTCCTCCTCCCTCCTATTCCTCCTGTCTCCTCCCTCCTCCTCCTCCCTCCTCTTCCCTCCTCCACCTCCCTCTTCCTCCTCCCTCCTCCATTTACCCAAGACAGACAGACATACAGATAGTCGGGAACGGGATCTTATATGACTACTTATATGATTTAAATGAGATGCTCTCCACCATGGGCTGGGCCGGGTCAGACAGACAGACAGACAGACAGACAGATAGATAGACAGACAGACAGACAGACAGTCGGGAACCGGAGCTTATATGACTACTTATATGAATTAAATGAGATGCTCCCCACCAGAGTCTGGGCGAAGCCGGGCCGTGTCAGCTAGTAACCTATATAGCTCAGGAAATAGAGGATGCCTTCCAAGAGAAAAAGCACACACTAGCAGTCTGGATAGATTTAGAAAAAGCATTTGATAAAGTATGGAAGGAAGGACTGAAAGTAAAACTGCAAAACATGCATGTTTGTGGAAAAATGTATAAATGGATCAGCCACTACCTTGAGAACAGAACTGCCAGGACAAAAGTACAAGGACAAACAAGCAAAATGATGCTGTTGGAGCAAGGTGTCCCCCAAGGAGGAGTTCTTTCACCAACATTATTCCTAGCATATATAAATGACATCACAGAAAGTTTTCCAGCCAGAGTACACACATCCTCCTTTGCAGATGACCTAGCCATATGGACATCTGAAGAATATATTAGTACAGCTAACAGCAGAATACAGCAAGCCTTATTAGCGCTAGAGGACTGGTCAAAATCATGGCTAGTGAAGATAAGTGAGGAGAAAACAACATGCACAGTGTTCTCCCTCTCAAATAAAACTCAGACACCTAAGCTGGTATTGAATGGAAAAATATTGCGCCATGAAGAAAATCCAAACTATCTAGGAGTCACCTTTGATCGTCGCCTGACATGGAAGACACAGGTTGAGAAAAATCGAACAAGAGCAAGGCAGAGAATGGCAATCATGAAAAAGCTTGCTGGTACAACGTGGGGAGCAGATGAGAAAGTTCTCAAGAAGTTATATACTGGACGAGTGAGGCCAGTACTGGAATATGGCATTGCAGCTTGGGCAACAGCAGCTAAGTCAAACTTTAACAAAATAAGTAGAGTCCAAAACCAAGGAATGCGAATCATAACTGGAAGCCTGAAGACAACGCCTATTAATGAACTAGAAAAGATCACTTGTTTACAACCAATGCAGGATAGAAGAGATAGCAGAGCCCAGCAACAAGCAGAAAAATTTAGAAGATTGACAGACCACCCTATGTACAACAGATTTAATGGTTTTGGAAAGGGAAGACTGAAGCGTAGCAACTTTGTAGAAACTGCAAAACGAAGGATTAGGGCAGATCCTATACTTAACATATCAACAGTCAAACCCATTTACAATGCACACAAGTTCCCAGCTTGGAGACAGCAGCAACTGCCTGAGATGATAGAAAACATTCCTGGTACTGAGAAAAAGAACACTCAGCATGAAACCGAAAGAAGAGAAATAACCCTAAACTACATAAAAGAACATTACCCAAGCAGCAATTGGACCCATGCATATACAGATGGATCAGCCAAAAATTCAATAGAGAATGGAGGAGGAGGAATTCTCCTAAATTTAAAAAATGGAGTGAAAAAAAAACATTCAGTGGCAACTGGAAAGTGTTCAAGTAACTTCAAAGCGGAGGTAGAGGCTCTGAAAACTGCAGCAGAAATGCTCTTGATGGAGGAAAATAAAGAGAAGCAAATAGCTATCTTCACAGATGCAAAGTCAGCTGTCTCAATACTGAAGAGCAATAACAGCACAGAAATAGCTGACCTAAGAGCAGCACTCCATGGTCTATGCCAGAAATCCAAAAAAGTTGTAATACAGTGGATCCCATCACATTGCAGTATACCTGGAAATGAAGAGGCTGACAGACTGGCAAAAGAGGGCGGACGACTACCACAGCCTGACATAGACATAACCTATAATGAGGCAAAGAGGTTGATAAAAAGCACTTATAGAACCAAATGGGAATCAGAGCATCCAGGCCACCAGAAGGATGATGCATATTACAAACTCGACAGAAGAGAACAAGTAGCAATCTTCAGACTCCGCACAGGACATAACAGGCTGAAATACCACTTGTTCAATAAACTAAAGATAGGAGATACCGATGAATGTAATTGTCGAACTGGAAAAATGACAGCAAAACATTTGCTTCAGGATTGCCCAATATATGCAGAACAGAGAAAGATATTTTGGCCCACACCTGCTTCATTTGAGGACAAGCTCTATGGAGATATCAACAATCTCAAGTTGACTGTAGCTTACTTTAACTACATACAGGTTGACATTTAAAGGTGTATGAAGAAGTATTCAGACTGCCACACTTCATACCACAGGTATGTCGGTTATAAAAGCCTCCCAGAGGCATGAAATGGAATATTGCTGGATAGGAGATCCATTACGTGGAAAGTCCGAATCAAAAGCTCACTGTGTGTGCTTTCAAAAAAGGTGGAAAACGTGTCCTAGTGGCACGAAATGGAATATTGCTTGGATAGCAAATCCATTATGTGGAAAGTCCGAATCAAAAGCTCACTGTGTGGGCTTTCAAAAAAGGTGGAAAAAGTGTCCTAGTGGCACGAAATGGAATATTGCTCGGATAGCAAATCCATTGTGCGGAAAGTCCGAATCGAAAGCTCACTGTGTGGATGTTATCTGCACACTGCATTCTTCTGGTTTCCGGTAGAACAGCCTATGGTGAACGAAAGGCCCAATATACGGAAGTGAGGCTAAGCAGCCATGTGCAGGACGTGACGATTCCTTGGGTGAGCCCAGTACCAGAGCGCTGTGTGTTGGCTCTGCAAGTATGGAAGCCTCCTTGGATGGCGGGGAATGCCCATGGTCTGCCCCTGCCTTCCCTTGAGGGCTGACCAGGATGTCTTTGGCTGTTCTATATGGGCCAGCTGGGATGGGAGATAACACCACAACAGTGAGAGCCAAACGTCCTAAGAAACCCCCGGGAAGGTTAACCCGGTCAACAAATGCCCGCAGAAGTCGTGATGTGTCGGCCTAACGGCGCAAGAACGCAGCTCTGCTGTAAACAGGCACAACGCAATCACATCCGAAAAAAAAAACTCCGGATGAACGAAGAAGAAGACATCTAAGCTGGTATTGAATGGAAAAATATTGCGCCATGAAGAAAATCCAAACTATCTAGGAGTCACCTTTGATCGTCGCCTGACATGGAAGACACAGGTTGAGAAAAATCGAACAAGAGCAAGGCAGAGAATGGCAATCATGAAAAAGCTTGCTGGTACAACATGGGGAGCAGATGAGAAAGTTCTCAAGAAGTTATATACTGGACGAGTGAGGCCAGTACTGGAATATGGCATTGCAGCTTGGGCAACAGCAGCTAAGTCAAACTTTAACAAAATAAGTAGAGTCCAAAACCAAGGAATGCGAATCATAACTGGAAGCCTAAAGACAACGCCTATTAATGAACTAGAAAAGATCACTTGTTTACAACCAATGCAGGATAGAAGAGATAGCAGAGCCCAGCAACAAGCAGAAAAAATTTAGAAGATTGACAGACCACCCTATGTACAACAGATTTAATGGTTTTGGAAAGGGAAGACTGAAGCGTAGCAACTTTGTAGAAACTGCAAAACGAAGGATTAGGGCAGATCCTATACTTAACATATCAACAGTCAAACCCATTTACAATGCACACAAGTTCCCAGCTTGGAGACAGCAGCAACTGCCTGAGATGATAGAAAACATTCCTGGTATTGAGAAAAAGAACACTCAGCATGAAACCGAAAGAAGAGAAATAACCCTAAACTACATAAAAGAACATTACCCAAGCAGCAATTGGACCCATGCATATACAGATGGATCAGCCAAAAATTCAATAGAGAATGGAGGAGGAGGAATTCTCATAAATTTAAAAAATGGAGTGAAAAAAACACATTCAATGGCAACTGGAAAATTTTCAAGTAACTTCAAAGTGGAGGTAGAGGCTCTGAAAACTGCAGCAGAAATGCTCCTGATGGAGGAAAATAAAGAGAAGCAAATAGCTATCTTCACAGATGCAAAGTCAGCTGTCTCAATACTGAAGAGCAATAACAGCACAGAACTAGCTGACCTAAGAGCAACACTCCATGGTCTATGCCAGAAATCCAAATAAGTTGTAATACAGTGGATCCCATCACATTGCAGTATACCTGGAAACCAAGAGGCTGACAGACTGGCAAAAGAGGGCGGACGACTACCACAGCCTGACATAGACATAACCTATAATGAGGCAAAGAGGTTGATAAAAAGCACTTATAGAACCAAATGGGAATCAGAGCATCCAGGCCATCAGAAGGATGATGCATATTACAAACTCGACCGAAGAGAACACGTAGCAATCTTCAGACTCCGCACAGGACATAACAGGCTGAAATACCACTTGTTCAATAAACTAAAGATAGGAGATACCGATGAATGTAATTGTAGAACTGGAAAAATGACAGCAAAACATTTGCTGCAGGATTGCCCAACGTATGCAGAACAGAGAAAGATATTTTGGCCCACACCTGCTTCATTTGAGGACAAGCTCTATGGAGATATCAACAAGCTCAAGTTGACCGCATCTTACTTTAACTACATACAGGTTGACGTTTAAAGGTGCATGAAGACCCAGAGGCATGAAATGGAATATTGCTTGGATAGCAAATCCATTATGTGGAAAGTCCAAATCGAAAGCTCGCTGTGTGGGCTTCATAAAAGGTGGAAAAGTGTCCTAATGGCACGAAATGGAATATTGCTTGGATAGCAAATCCATTACGTGGAAAGTCCGAATCAAAAGCCCATTGTGTGGGCTTCATAAAAGGTGGAAAAGTGTCCTAGTGGCATGAAATGGAATTTTGCTTGGATAGCAAATCCATTACGTGGAAAGTCTGAATCAAAAGCCCACTGTGTGGACTTCATAAAAGGTGGAAAAGTGTCCTAGTGGCACGAAATGGAATATTGCTTGGATAGCAAATCCATTACATGGAAAGTCCGAATCGAAAGCTCACTGTGTGGATGTCATCTGCAGACTGCATACTTCTGGTTTCCGGAAGAACAGCCTATGGTGAACGGAAGGCCCAATATACGGAAGTGAGGCTAAGCAGCCATGTGCAGGACGTGACGATTCCTTGGGTGAGCCCTATACCAGAGCGCTATGTATCGGCTCTGCAAGTATGGAAGCCTCCTTGGATGGCGGGGAATGCCCATGGTCTGCCCCTGCCTTCCCTTGAGGGCTGACCAGGATCTTTGGCTGTTCTATATGGGCCAGCTGGGATGGGGGATAACACCACAACAGTGAGAGTCAAACGTCCTAAGAAACCCCCGGGAAGGTTAACCCGGTCAACAAATACCCGCAGAAGTCGGATGTGTCGGCCTAACGGCGCAAAAACGCAGCTCTGCTGTAAACAGGCACAACGCAATCACATCCGAAAAAAAAAACTCCGGATGATCGCAGAAGAAGAAGAAGAAGAAACAATCAGATAGACAGACAGCAGACAGACAGAGAGACAGACTGTCAGGCAGGCAGCAGGCTGACAGACAAGCAGGCAGACAGGCAAGCATGCAGGCAGAGAGATAGACAGGTAGACAGACAGACAGGCAGACAGGCAGGCAGGCAGGTAGACAGACATATTTCTTCTTCATCAATCGCACTCAGACCTCCATGTTAATAACTCCAAAAACCAGTAGATAATTTCAGTTTCACGACATGTCCGTACAGTTGTTTTCGTAACCAAGGCTACCATATTTGCTTCCGTTCACTATTGTACGTAAGACAGGTCTGAAGAAGGGGATTAGCGGTTAAGGCAACGCGCACACAAAGATCTGACGAACCGACACAGATGCCGAGGTAGGGAGTTCAACCCCTACACCGGTCAGTTGGGCAAAATGTTGAATTCTTGTCCTTGACTTGGGGACGCACATTACAAGTCGGAGTGTGTTCGCCTGATGGGGAGGGACATTGGTAATAGTAATAGGGATCCACACGCAAAAATCCGTTAAGTGCACTAGAAGTAGTCACACGTGTATCGAAAATGCTTGGGTTAAAATCGACCGACACGAAGCTAAGAAAGAACGAATACATCAAAGGATGACATACTCACGGACTTAAACCTAAGAGAACTAAGCATAGACGACAGTAAAGGGGGGGGGGGGGGGACCTTGAAGAAAGCAAGGTACAAGAAGACAAGGAAAGTTCGAGAGAAAGACGTCGGCGAGGTTGCAACAGAAATAGGAAAGACGCTGTCTGTTTACAGTGTTGGTATAAGTTTTGGTTTATTGTCCCAAATGCATTGTTTTTACCAGTTCGTGTTTGTGTCAGCCTGGTGGCTAGCAGGCTTGCCTGCGGACCAGATGCTAATTTGTTCGAATCTCCCAAGAGCCGGGATGGTTGTTTCTCCACAAACTTCGGATTCCAGGTAAACTCAGTCTAAAATTGTGTATCAGGACATTTCTTAAGAGGTAAAGGCGACCTGGGTGATAATGACCAAATCATCCATGAAGCAGCGATTTGTCTAAAAACATGCATCATATAATCAGTCAAGGCGTGGAAAGTCTTCTGTATCTATACAGTTTACATGTGTGTCATTAATGCCTCTGTTATTGACGATGTTGAAGACAGACAGACAGAGATAGATAGATAGATAGAGAGAGAGAGAGAGAGAGAGAGAGAGAGAGAGAGAGAGAGAGAGAGAGAGAGAGATCGTATATGTGTGTGCGTGTCTTTTGTCTTTGTGCTACTCACCATGTCTGTGTATACAGGTGACTGGAGGACAGATAACATGGCGCGTGTGCTTGCCTGCACTCACGAGTAGTGACTACTCCTTCTGTGTGGTGAGTAATCGGAAGCTCTCCATCCTCGCCCAGAAGTAATATGCAGGCACGCACACACACACACACACACACACACACACGTGTACACCCACTAACGAACACATTAAAGCGATTACTACGTTCTCCGCAAGGATTGGTTGGTTGGTAGGTTCGCTGGTAGGTTATTTGATTGGTTGGTAGTTAGTTGGTTAAGGTTGTTGGTTATTTGGCTAGTTGATTAGTTGATTGGGGCTGGTTGGTTGGTTGGTTTGTGTATTGATTGGTCGGTCGGTCGGTCGTTTGGCTGGTTGGGTGTGCGGTTATTTAGTTTGGTTTTTGGTTAGTAGGTCGATCGGAAGGTTGGTCGTTCGGCTGTTGTTGGTTTGTTGTTTTGTTTTTATTATCAGTCGGCCGTTTGGCTAGTTGGTTTTTTGGTTTTTGTTTTATTAGTAGGTCGGTCAGTACGTCGTTTGGCTTGTTGGTTGGTTGGGATTTTAATAATTCGGTTAGTCAATCTTTGGCTGCTTGGTTAGTTAACTGATTGACTGTGCATCGTCCGGCAGACTATGAGTTTTAACTCTCAAGCCAAATACATTGAGGTCCAGGTCACCGAAATCTGAAAGGAGTTACATCTATCGGAGTGAAGCGTGGGCAGAGACTCTCCGCCAAACGACCATCTCCACTGAGACTATTGTAGGGTTGTCCCCTTTACTCTCCAAGAACAGGCACCATGTTGCAACACTGTAACTGAAAGTTCACATCCGCATATTAGGATGCAACTAGGTCAGCACGTACAGACAGGCTCGTCACTCATGGTGTAGGTTTCTTTCTATATTTCAATAGCTTCCATTTAACTACTAGCACTTTCCAGTATATTGAAACACGCGCGTGTGCACACTCACACGTAAACATACATACACGCACACGTACACATTCACACATACACACACAGAGGCATTCCAGGTATATTTATAATCAATCAATCAATCATGTGCCATGCAGGAAAGCGTGGGCGGTCGTGACTCGCCATTTCACTCGATCACCAGAGTCGTGGATCAGATAATTGTACCTATTCACTTGTTGAAGCATATTCCCATTTACTTGTATATTACATTGTGGTATTTCGTTTTTCCTAGTGACGACTACTATAATCTGTGTCTTTTTACAATTTAATTCTAATCCCAGTTGTTCACTGTGTACAACAACTGCATCTACTAATTGTTGCAGATCCTGCTCATTGTCTGCAATCAAGACTGTATCATCTGCATAGCTAATGTTATTGATGTTTCGTCCTCCAATGCTGATTCCATTTATATCTTCTACATTTCTGAAAATATTTTCATTGTATAGGGAAAAAAGATCTGGAGACATTACACATCCCTGCATAACACCTCTCTTAATAGGCGGATATTGGCCTACTTCATTATCAACTCTTATGGCAGCTTGTTGTTTCCAATATATTTTTTTAAAAGTCTAATGTATTTCCAATCAATTTATAGAACTGCAAGCATATCTACCATGTTGACATGTCTTACTCTATCGAAAGCCTTTGTGTAGTCAATAAAACAAAGATGTATATCTTTGTTTACTTCTGTAGAACGTTCAATAATTGAACGCAGCATATACACAGCATTGTTCTTCCCCTATTTCAGGTTGTATTTTCTTCCTCACTCTTTGCATGATAATTCTTAGCAAAATCTTTGTGATGTGACTCATTATACTAATTGTTATATCTTGATCACAATCCAAGGCTCCTGATTTCTTTGGAATTGCAATAAATTTAAGAATTACTCAATTCAGAAGGTATATGTCCGGTACCATATGAGTTCAGCAGTCTGGTGACTTGATCTATTCCATATTCTTCTAAAGCTTTAATAATTTCGTTGTGATGTTCTGAACCGGGGGCCTTGCCAGCTTTCATATGTTTAAGAAAATTTCGAACCTCCATCTTCAAAATTGGCGGTCCATCATTATTAAATCGAATATCATACTGTTCATCTCTGTTATCATCCTAAAGGTTTTTCACATAGTCTGACCATACTTGTAGAATCTGATCTTTTTCTATTATGATTTTGCCATCTTTAGTTTTTAGACAGCTTGCTGATGTACTTGTTCTTTTATTAGTAAGTTCCTGAATTCTTTTGTGCACTAATTTGTTATTTTGACTGTTGTGTTGTTTTTCAATTTCCAAGCACTTTTCCTCAAGCCATGCTTATTTTGCCTCCTTACATAATATTCTGACTTATCTGTGAATTTCTTCATATTTGGCAGGATTATGTTTGTTGAGTCTTCTTGTTTCCATTAGCTGTAAACTTTCTTCAGTCATCCATTTCTTACGACTCACCTTCTTTAATTTTGGAATAGTTGTTTCTGCAGCAAAACTAATTGAATTCGTCAACATTTCCCATTGATCATCCACATCCTGGAATAGGATCTCTAGATCAGACAATATATCAAATCCGTTCTGTACTTCTATGTTGAATTTGTTTTGTATTTCCTTGTCGTTACTGAATGTACAGAAATCATATTTAGTGTTTCTTGTTTTATACTTGACTTTCTTTAACTTTATCCTCAATGTTCCTGTAAGTAATCTGTGGTTACTAAACAATCAGCACTGGGAACTGTTTTTGCTATTGTTAGCGCATTTCTAAATCTTCTGCTCCCGATGAAGGCTAACCCCATTAAGAAATGCCCGCCGAAGTCGGAAGTGCCGGCCTACGGGTGGCAAAATAAAAATTGGCACTACGCAGTTACGTCCGAGTGAACTGTCTTTCGTGGCCGGAAAAGCACTAACTAGTCTTCCGAATGTCCCTCGTGCTAGGAACAGCTCTGACTACCTAGTTTTCAGAATGCTCCTCGTGTCCGGAACAGCTCTGACTAGATAGTTTCCGAATGTCCGTCGTGCCCGGAACAGTTCTGACTATATTGTCCCGGTTACAACGGCAGGCACATGTCCGAATCGAAAGCTCGCTGAGTGGATAACAACTGCAGACAGGTCTGGATTGTGCGGGAATAGCCCGGGGCGAACGAAATGCCCAATATATTGAAGTGAGGAATTAAAGCAGCCATGAGCAGGACGTGACGATTCCCTCGGTGAGCCCAGCACCAGGGCGTTATGTGTCGGCCCTGAACTATGGAAGCAACCCTGGATGACGGAAAATGCCATGGACTGTCCCTGTCTTCCCTTGAGGGACGATCGTGAAGTCTTCGACTGTTCAAACTTGACCAACTGGGATGTGGACGGTGCCACAAAAGTAAGAGTCTCCCAGGAGTGCTAACCTGGTCAAAAACGCACGAGAAAGTCGGATGAGTTGGCCCAAGGGTTTCCGTCCAAGGGGGCATAACAACACACCGCAATCACATCTGAAAAAAAAAAAAACACACACACTCCGGATGAACGCAAAGAAGAAGAAGAAATCTTCTGCTAATCAAAATGTAATCAATCTGGTTTCTAATCAAGCCTGCTATCAGAACTGTTCCATGTCCACAATCTTCTAGGGTGTTGCTTAAACCAGGTGTTTCCTACAATCATTTCCTGCCCCTTTGCCTACTCTACAAGTCTGTATCCTCTTTCATTTCTCTCTCCTAAACCATAGTTTCCTACTGTGTATCTATCACTTTGATTTCCTACTTTTGCATTGAAGTCCCCTATTATGATGTTTATTTCTGAATTTTTACATTTCTTTAAAGCAGCCTCTATGTCATTATAAAATTCTTCTACACTATCTTCACTAGATTCTCCTGTTGGCGCATCTACTTGCCAAAAGGTCTGCTGCTTAATTTAACTAGTAGAACTCTGCCTGACACGGCCCAATATCCTTGAACAGATTTTGATGTTTTCCGGTCCAAAATAATTTCTCTCTCTCCCCCCCCCCCCCCCCCCAACCACCCCTTGTCGATTTTCTCCTCCAGAATAAATAATCTTAAAATCTCCAGCTATCTTGATGCCAGCTCCTGTCCATCTCGTTTCGCACATCCCTAAAATATTAATTTTCTCTCTTTCCATTTCTTCTTTGATGCTATCTAATATTTATAAGCGTGGGTATATTTGCAAATATATTTGAGAGACAAAGAAAATCTCTAACGGTTAGAGATGAGTGCCACATGAGCTTCTAAACGTGTATTATTTTGGTCTGCAGTTTGTTGTACTCACATACACACATTCTAAAAACGCACAAATATACACCTACCAACATATGCACACAAACATACATAAAATTGCACACACATAGACCTGCAACCATACGCACACATACACACACGCAGGCAGTAAAATGGAGGAAACTGAGATGGCCCAGTATAACATCTCCTCACAGTTCACATTAAAAGTGACCAGGGAAGCCGAGGCCATACATCTTTGTCGTCCGCCCATTGACGATTAAGCTTCTGTTTTCTTGTGGTTTTCATGGGCTGCCTCCTGCGGTAACCCTAGCCGGTGTGACGTGGTCAGATAAGGGTCATTACACGCTGGAAAATTCAGAATTGCGCACGGAAACCTGCTCTGTTCTTCTCGTTGACAGGGCAGGATGGCAGATAAAAGGCAGTTTCATATTTCCTCTGCCACAAAAATGACAATCATGTGTAACTGGGTTTGGCGATTTCAGTTTTACGACGTCCCCCATCCCTATCCCTCTTGTATTCCCACCTGCAGGGGTTGGGTGATGGAGTCTCAATGACCCCGAGAAATATGCTGGGTAAGGCTACTGGGAAAATCTCCTGTAATCGAACAAGCCGATGGGTAAGGACCAGGTGAAGACAGATAGACATGAATACCTTGCAGATACACTTTGGACAGTATTATTGTACATAGTGAATAACTTGGGTTAGAATTCAATTGTAATTAAATAGAGATTACGGTCGCCTCCAAGAAGAAAGAAATACCACAATGCAACATCCTAGTAAAAAGGAAGGTTCCTAAACAAGGGAATCAGTACAACTATCTAGGAACAGTCACAGCATCTTGTGGAAGGTACCTTTTAGAGCAGTGGTTCTCAACCTTTTTTGGCCCGTTCCCCCCTTCACCATATTTTCAGAACGTCATTCCCCCCTTCCTATAAAAAATTTGGCCCGTTCCCCCCCCCCCCTTTCACAGTATTTTCAGAACGTCATTCCCCACCCCCCCCCCCTTTCATATTTCCTATCTAAAAATCCCCCCACCCCTATACAGTATACGTAAAAATGTAAGGTAAATTTAATAGCACATACTAAAACAAGTCTAGACATCCACATAAAACATGATTTGTGGGTCTACTGACTTTATAAAATGAATTTTAGAAGGATGAGACGTACTTAACTGTAAAGTATGAAGGGAAAAACAATATCAAGTAATCGGTTCTTGTATTAATGCGATCTTGAAATGGTCTTCATTCCCCCCCTGGAAACCCTAAAATTCCCCCCTGGGGGGGAATTCCCCACCGGTTGAGAACCACTGTTTTAGAGATTAGAACCAGAAACGCTATGGCTAAGGTAGTCTTTTGCAAGATGGAAAGCATACAGATCAATAAAAAGCTGTCAACTGCAACGAGAAAAGGAATGTTGAAGTGCTACATAGAAACTGTACTTTTGATTGATATTAAACTTTTACCATGAGCAGACAAGTTTAAAAACATCTAATGGCAATGGAAATATGGTTTCTGGGGAAAATGCAAAGTATACCATGGAGAGACAGAAAAATCAATGAGCAAGCCCCTTAAGAAAGAAAATGGCAACTGTCTGGTGATCGTATAAGATGGCGAAATGTGATCGCCCAGGCTTACAGGCATGGCACATGATGATGATGAAACTTGCCAAGAAATCACAAATAGCCAAAAATGCTATAGTTGACTGTAACGTCATGTAAAGGATATGCATTATTTTTTTTTTTTTTTTTTTTTTTTTTTGTATTTTTTGTCTTACCATAAGGAAAAAACATGTCTCGTTGCGCTAATGAAACGGGGGCTGCAAGCTGCTTGACAATTATACAAGGATGAGGTGTTGGCTAATATAACATGGAGTCACGGCTTCAGAGAGATTGGAGAACACTGGAGTCAACGCAGATCAGCATGGCCGAATGGATAAGAACACGTGTTCTTAAACATCCCGAGTGCTGATGCCGAGGTAAGGGGTTCAACCCCTACACCGGATAGTTGCGCTAAAAAGTTGACATATCGTCCATGATTTGGGGACGTAAATTACAAGTACCTCTGAAGTCGGAGTGGGTTCGCCTGATGTCGACGGACACTGTTAATAGGGAAAGCTAATCCACATGCAAAATGCAGTCCAATACTACTAGAAGTAGTGTATATGGATTACGCTTGAGTTCAAAATGAGCGAGCGGGAAAAAAACACCCACTACAACTAAAGTCAAAGTAAAGCATAATAAATCCATCCATCATGTGCCATGCTGGTAAGCGTGGGCGGTCATGTTTGGCCATCTCACTCGATCACCAGAGTCGTGGATCAGCTCCGTGTTCCTGTCTCGACCATGCCACAAGGCCATGCCATCCAGGTATTTGTTTCTAGGTCTCCCTCTTGGTCTGTTCCCTTCGATCTTGCCAGTTGTCACCAAGTTCTCCAATCCATTTCTTCTCATAACATGTCCAAAAAAATTGTGACTGTCTACGTCTAATGACTCTGGGGGATGGGTGGGTGGAGGATCTGTTGGTGGGTGAGTGTGTGTAGGTTGGAGGTGGGGATGTGTGTGTGTGTGTGTGGGCGTGGGATGTGTGGGTAGGTGGGGGAGTTTGTGTGGATGTGTGAAAGTGGGGGATGTGTGGGCGATTGCTAGTTTTGTGTGTGGGTTATTGCGTAATGTGTGGGTTGGCGGGGATTTGTGTGTGTGTAGGTGGGGATGTGTGGTTGGGGGGTGTGTGTTTGACTGGGTGGTTGCGGGTCTGTGCGTGTGTGTTGGAGGATATGTGCGTGGGTTTGTGTTGATGGGTTATGGGATGAGTGGAGGATGTGTGGGTGGGTGGGGAGATGTGTGTAGATGGGGGATGTGTGGGTGGGTGATGGGTGAGCGGGTGCATGTATGTGTGCCTGGGGTGAGGGTGTGGGATGTGTGTGGGGGATGCGTGGTGGGTGGGTGATGTGCGTGTGTTTGGGGAGATGTGTGTAGGTGGGGTGTGTGTGGGTGTGGGGTGGATGGGTGGGGGAATGAATGTGTGTCTGGGGTGTGTGTGTGGTTGGGTGGGGGATGTGTGGGTGAATGGGTGGATGGTTGGGGTATGTGTCTCATAACATGGTAATATGCATTGTTTGTTTTTACAACATTCATTTGACAATGTTTTTTCCTATGTGAATGTATTATGCATTATTGATGAACGAAAGATGAGTGATTGGAAGGGCCGAATGTAAGACGGGCCTACGTGCCCAATTTTTTACCCTTTGAAAATAAAGTCCGTTCGTTCCGTTCGTTCGTTCGTCTCTAATCAGTTTACGATCTTCATTTGTTTCTTTGTTTTGTTTCAAGGACTTGTTCATTGGTCTTTCTGGCTGTCCATGGTATTCTTCAGAAACCACATTTCTACAGCCATCAGATGTTTTTCAGCTTGACTGCTCGTTGTCCAAGCTTCACATCCATATAAAAGTACAGTTTCTATGTAGCACCTCAACACTCTTTTTCTCGTTTCAATTGACATCTTTTTATTGGTCAGTATGTTTTTCATCTTGCTAAAGGCTGCTTTTGCCATGGCGATTTTTGATCTAATCTCTTCAAGGCATCTCCCATCAGATATTACTGTTCCGAGATAATTGTACCTATTCACTTGTTGAAGAATATTCCCATTTACTTGTATATTACATTGTGGTATTTCGTTCTTCCTAGTGACGACCATAATCTGTGTCTTTTTACAATTTAATTCTAACCCTAGTTGTTCACTGTGTGTAACAACCGCATCTACTAAATGATGATCTACTATTGTTGCAGGTCCTGTTCATTGTCTGCAATCAAGACTGTATCATCTGCAAATCTAATGTCATTGATGCATCGTCCCCCAATGTTGATGATTCCTTTCATATCTTCAATATTTCTGAAAATACTTTCACTGTACAGGGAAAACAGATCTGTAGACATTACACATCCCTGTCTCACACCTCTCTTAATAGGTTGATATTGGCATAGTAAATAACCCATTTATATACCTTGGGGTGGGTTGGGTCAACGTCACAGAGGCTGAGATAGACGTCACAGAGGCTGAGATCAACGTCACAGAGGCTGAGATCAACGTCACAGAGGCTGAGATCGACGTCACAGAGGCTGAGATCGACGTCACAGAGGCTGAGATAACTATTCTAAAGTTAGTTGCATATCCTTTACAGGATCGACCCCAGCATTTGCTGTTCGTGATCTCTTGGCAAATTTACGTTTTCTGGACGACCGGCACCCAAACCATTTCGTTAAAAAATACCTTCACAAGGCGGTCCGCTGCCAAATCGCCCGCAGTTGTGTTTCGAACGCAGTATGCGGGATTACGAACTGCGTCCGTAAACCCTTCTCAACAGAACCGGCATGAGATAACTATTAAAGAGTCCAAAAGTTCAGCACAGCTGGAAAAGCGCTCTGATGCTATCAGAGTTTCTGTAACGATCTTACGCTGATTAAAAATGGCATTCCTACCCAAATTGGGGTCAACCCAAATGACATTCTCCTGTCGCTTCTTTCTGTGTTGCCGCAAAGAATGCAAGCGCAGCTGTAATTGTGTGACGTTGTTAACAACAACGTGTCAGAACCCCGTACAATAGAGCTGGCCTCCCGCACCCCGGGTAGGAGGTCCATCCAGATTTAGTCTCAGGTCATTTCGCGCCCATGTGACATCACTTCTCGAGCCAACGGTCGAGTTCTGACAAAGGAAAAGAAAGGTAGAGAGAAAAAAAAAATTACGCATTCATCAGCGACAGCACATTGAGTGACCCTGAAGACACTGTTCGCCGTCACGTAAAGCCACGAGGGTGATATTTCAGTACTTGTAGAATCTGTTAGATGTTGAACTCTTGCTGGTCCAGGCATCTGCATGTTATTCTATCTTTAAAAAAATTTATGTTTAACCCAAATTTGATTTTGAGATAATGTACTGGTAATTCAGTGAACTATCACAGTTTAAATTTTAATACTTAAAAAGTAAACCACCATTGTACATGCCTGAAGCATTTAGTATATGGTACCGGGACATCATTTGTATTGACCAATCGGCACTGGGTGAGTGTTACGGTCAGTATCACGCAAAGTTTACTATAAATAATGTTGCAGGAGGTTGCGAAACCACAGTTTGATTTTCTAGGCAAATTTATGTTTCTGAGCGAGAAATTAACAGTTAAGTCCAATTTAAATGTGTGTGGAATTAACCCACTACCTCGCCGTCAGCGCAGAGAAAGTTTAAGCGCGAGCAGGATAAACCTCTAACGTATCTTTTAGGAACACATAAACTACAATTATATTAACTGATTAAGCGCCATGGAATGATTAATCGTCTTAAGCAACTTCCCGAACCTGCCATTGGCTTATATATCGCCGAAATTACATTGTGTTATAATACAACATGTCTGCTACCATTTTAACAACTTGTAAGTTATAACTGTGGCACTTTCCATTGTTTGCCATCCATTTTTGTTTGATCCAAATCTACTTTGTGATTGGCCTGAACCTGTTATATACATTTGGTCATGTGATCTGTGGGGTGTGGTCATTTTTGTCCCCATATAGAAAGTTAACAGAGCAATGTGCAGTTAAGCGGTGTGCGTGATGCCGAGTAGCGGGTTCAGCCCCTACCACCGGTCAGTTGGACTGAAATGTTAACTTCTCATCATTGAACTGGGGACGTAAATTGCAGGTACCTCTGAAGTCGGAGTGGGTTCGCCTGATGAGAGACACTGATAATATGGAAAGCTAATCAACACGGGCCGGCTTCCTGGCCTAGAGGTTAGCGACTTTTCTCCGTAATCTCGTATACTCTCGTAAGTAACGTGACGACGGTGAGAATCAGCAGTGGTTCGAATCGCGTCGGTAACTTAGGGGTATGTGAGCCGGCCGTTCAGAAAGCAATGGCAAACTACTGAGCGTAATCTTGCCAAGAAATCAACAATCAGCTGAAAGATGCTGATGTTGACAGCAATGTCCTGTAAAGGATATGCAAAAAAAAAAAAAAAAAAAAAAATCAACACGGGGGTCCAGAGGTTAACGTCTTTCTCCGTAATCCCGTATATTCTCGTGAGTAACGTAACCTGCGCGAGAATCGGTGGCGGTTTTCGCCGCGTTGGTAACTTACGGGGTATGTGAGCCCCACAAAAATCCCCCACCCCTACACAGTATACGTAAAAATGGAAGTTAAATTTAATAGCATATACTAAAACAAGTCTAGACATCCACATAAAACATGATTTGTGGGTCTACTTACTTTATAAAATGAGTTTTAGAAAGATGAGACATACATAACTGTAAAGTATGAAGGGAAAAACAATATCAAGTTATCGGTTCTTGTATTAACGCGATCTTGAAATGGTCTTCATTCCCCCCCCCCCCCCCTGGAAACCCTAAAATTGGGTGAGGGGGGGGGGGGAATTCCCCACCGGTTGAGATTCACTGCTATACAACATGAAGGCGTTATCACATTACAGATCCATAGCCGAAAATTGCTTCGGGACAAATTTATTGTGTGTTATTTATTGACCACCAAGAGTCAGCGTCTGTGGTTTGGGGGTAGAGCGGGGAGTTTCACAATCCCGACATACAGTGGTTCGAAGTCAGCTTGGGACGATTTGAGAGCAGACGGCTTTGTGTTGATTTACAGTGCATAAGACAACAATACACGTCACCGACATGAAGAGATACAGGCTGTTTGTAAAGTCTCTCTACACTTTGCATGTAGAACAAATTTGAAGATGTCATCAAAAATGTGCTAAAAAAGTCATTCAATTAGTTACAACAGTCACTGCTGTGGTCTAACGCTGTTTTGGGGAAGCTGGAAAGTACCAATGAAATATTCACTATAACACGTGTTGGAAATGTATACCACGGGCTTCAAGACATGACTTTACACGATTCTTTATATTGTCAAACACCCTCTTCAAAGTGTCTGTTGTTATTTCTTGAATTGTAATTCTGATTGCTTCTTTCAGGTCCTCAGTTGTGTGTACATTAGTTTTATAAATATTTCCTTTCAAGAAATTCCATTGAATTACTCCAGCAGACAACCATTCATTCGCCGCATTTACTTCACGATGGCCTGTGAAGCACATTTTTATGACGTCATCAAATTTGTTCTACAAACAAAGTGTAGTGAGATACACACACCCTGTTTAATATAGGGTATATTGTTAATGGCTGTGGGGTTTTTGAAAATATTGCCGTTCCAAGTTTTGTATTCACCCTCAGTGGAGCTCATGCAACATAAAAGGTAAATACAAAACTTGGAACGGCAATATTTTCAAAAACCCCACCGTGATTAAAATACACCCTGTACTTGTTTTGATAAAGGCAACACGGTCTTTAGTGGTTAATAAATTAACATGTCCCAAGGCAGGAATCTGCTAGGGGTCTTAGATCACATTTTGTGGGCCTGACTATACGGGGGGATAGGTGGTCGACGTTTTCTCTGTTAGCGGACGATAAACGCTGGCGTTGAGCTCTCGTCTAACCGCGATCATAACTTTATCATTGTAGATCCCTATCAAATGTATTAACGCGCCCGCATCTAGGGATTAACGCTTTGTCGTTATTGTTGTTGTCGCTGTTGATGTTAATGTTGGTGAGTTCTATACTCTTGGCTGCCCACTGCTATTCTCATGGAGGCGGAGGTAGGTCTACTTCAGCGGTTCCATGGGTTCGTAGAGTGAGTTAGTACCTGGGGAATACGTTAGAATACCCTGTCCATGAGATTTGAAAGTACGGGGTACTTAAAGAAACGATTATTGGTGTATTTATTTATTTATTTATTTATTTATTTATTTATTTTGCTGTTTGTAATCTCTTGGCAAGTTTACGTTCACTAGTTTGCGTTGCTTTCTGAACGACAGGCACCCATACTATTTCATTAAACCAATGCTTGCCAAATCGTCCTCAGGTGTGTTTAGAATGCGGTATGCGGGAGTACGAACTGCGTACGTAACTCCATCGCCACGGAGCGGGAGGTATGGTACAGGGTAACCCTTTATACGTATCACGACGGCATTAACCCCCCCCCCCCCCTCACTCCATGCTGTGATCGAATGTCACTACTTCACGCCGGACATTCGATCCTACTAAAAAGCAAATTAGCTGAATATTCTTTCTCTTACTGTATATAGTCTAGTCTTAAAATTCGAATCTTCCTACTTTTATTATATATATGGTTCAGCTTTAAAAGTTGTACTCAATTGTGTCTAGTTCACATAATGTAATGTATCGTATTTACAGGTTCAATAATACTGGGACTAGTCAGTATCCCGTCATAAGTTGACAGTGTGATCGCAAAACGCCAAGTGAGAATGCCGTATTTAACTAGGTGCTATTTACAAAAAGACATTGTGTCGGTTCAATAAGGGCCAGGATTACTAATCAAATATAGAACCGTTATAGGAATTGTTGTTCCGTAGCACGACAATCTTGGAATCACGCCAGGCCAATCGATGAACAAATAAATCTGAATGGATTCGTGTGAAAGCAGATAACAATAGCACGGACAAAGCCTATTCAAACAGAAATGCTCTTTGTCCTTTTTATAACTGTAAATATGGATCGACCTTGATAGGGGAAAAAAAATAATAACAAAAACTACAAAACATGTAACAGAAAGAATTATCTTATTTTTTAGATGAAATGTTGATCTCAAGAAGATATCGGATTTTAGCACAAGCAAGCACACTTGCGTGCACCACATGTAGGTTTCATATATTGAAAGTTCTCAATAAATGCATACATGTTCCAACAGCTTGCAGGTACAACGTGGGGAGCCCCTCTGCTGTGTGTCCACCGTGACGAGGTAGAGGGGCTTGCGCGTCCCAATGACCCCAAGAGCTATGCCGACGGTAGCACAGCTACTGGTAGGGCCACCCATGTCGGACAGGTCAAGGGAGAGGGACCAGACGAAGAGACACACAAACCTGCTGCCTTGTAGGTAGACTGGGGACAGTCAAAGGCTAGGGAAAGCACCCCGAATAAATGCTTGTCGAAATCGGATGTACTGAGCCACAGGCTTGACAAAGCAGTGCAACGTAAAACCTGCTGCCTTGTAGGTAGACTGGGGACAGTCAAAGGCTAGGGAAAGCATCCCGAATAAATGCTTGTCGAAATCGGATGTACTGAGCCACAGGCTTGACAAAGCAGTGCAACGTAACTTAATTCATGATGTCGCAAATCAAAATTAATCGTTATGGTGCTAATCCCGCGAAGTCCCATCAGGCGGCGATAGTGCCGGGCCCCCTGCCTCGAGGGGGTCCACCCATGACTACTGGTGGTCACCTTCCCCTGTGCTGTGGAGTCAAGGCACAGAGGGGTAGATTAAGAGCTATTGACCAAATACCCCGGACACTCAACATACTACAGTGGAATGCCGAAGGAGTTTACAAGAAGAAACTCTCCCTAACACAGCGTCTTCATAAAGATAGAATAGATGTGGCATGCATTCAAGAGACACACCTCAACGCCAATAGCAAATTCTCAGTCAGTGGATATCAGGCCACACGTTTCGACCGCGAAGGACACAAAGGAGGAGTTCTAATACTTACACGAAATACAACACCTTGCAGCGAAGTATCTGTGATCTCTGACAACCAAACGGAAATTATAGGTGTTGATATAATGATAAAGGACGTGAAAATAAGATTCTACAATCTGTATAGCCCAGCAGATAAGGACCTTACACTCTCAAACATGAAAATAACTGACACAAACTGCATTATTGTCGGAGACTTTAATAGCCGTTCAGAAAGATGGGGATACCCAGATACTGACAAAAGAGGAGATGAATTGGAGGACTGGGAAATAGACTCAAATCTTCATCTACTCAACAAAGCGGATGACACACCGAGCTTCTACTCCAGAAGATGGCTTACCACTTCTACTCCAGACTTAGCTTTCTGCACAGGAGACATCCTCCACAAAATCGATCGCCATGTGCTGGACCAATTAGCAGGTAGTGACCACAGACCAATCAAGCTTGTAATGAATATGGAGTATGTTCCGCAGGAGCAAAAGCCTTTGCCCCGCTGGAATTACAAACGAGCAGATTGGGACAGATTTGCCATACTAACAGACAAATATTGTGAAAACATAAATACACGATATGGCAACATAAAGCAATTGGTGGAAAGTCTAAACAGAGCGATAATACAGGCAGCCACTGAGTCCATTCCAAGAGGAGCAAGGAAAAATTACAAACCATACTGGACTGAAGAACTACAAAGTTTGGAGGACAAAGTTGAAGATGCCAGGAAGACAGCAGAGAGAGAACAAACAATTGAAGCGAACATCTCTCTCAAAGCCATCTCAGCAAAATATAAAAGAACAGTAAATCAAACAACAAGAGATTGTTGAAGGGAAAAAACAGAAAACCTGAATTTTGACAGGGATGGAAACAAACTATGGAAACTAGTGAAAGCCATGAACAATGAAGGACCTAGAAACAAACAAATAACAATTAAACAAGGAAATGCCTTGCTTACAGGAAAAAAGGCTGCAAATGCACTAATGGAACACTATGCAAATGCAAACCACATTGATATTACAACCGAACAGAAGAAAGCAATCAAAGACAAACAGATACATCATAGAAATACAGAGACAGCAGCAGAATATATGATGGCAAATCTAACAATGGTAGAAATGGAACAGGTAATGAATACCCTAAAAAAGAAGAAATCACCAGGAAAGGATGGAATCACAAATGAAATGCTAATAGGACTAGGCACCAAGGCAAAGAAGAAACTACTAGCAGTCTTAAATAACAGCGGGAAGAGAGGAATAGTCCCACAGGCATGGAAGGAAGCTATACTAATACCAGTCCCAAAGAAAGGAAAAGACCTGGAAGAACCAAATGGCTATCGACCTATCAGTCTACTTAGCTGTGTAGGAAAATTAATGGAACGCATTATCAATGGCAGGCTAACATGGCATCTGGAAGAAAACAAACTCTTAACACCACACCAAGCAGGATTCAGAAAGTACAGATCCACTGAAGATCAAATAACCTATATAGCTCAGGAAATAGAGGATGCCTTCCAAGAGAAAAAGCACACACTAGCAGTCTGGATAGATTTAGAAAAAGCATTTGATAAAGTATGGAAGGAAGGACTGAAAGTAAAACTGCAAAAAATGCATGTTTGTGGAAAAATGTATAAATGGATTAGCCACTACCTTGAGAAC
Source organism: Cepaea hortensis (assembly GCA_963921405.1). Taxonomy (NCBI): domain Eukaryota; kingdom Metazoa; phylum Mollusca; class Gastropoda; order Stylommatophora; family Helicidae; genus Cepaea; species Cepaea hortensis. Next base: position 54,864,232 of record OY992881.1, read on the forward strand.
AGAACTGCCAGGACAAAAGTACAAGGACAAACCAGCAAAATGATGCTGTTGGAGCAAGGTATCCCCCAAGGAGGAGTTCTTTCACCAACATTATTCCTAGCATATATAAATGTCATCACGGAAAATTTTCCAGCCAGAGTACACACATCCTCCTTTGCAGATGACCTAGCCATATGGACATCTGAAGAATATATTAGTACAGCTAACAGCAGAATACAGCAAGCCTTATTAGCGCTAGAGGACTGGTCAAAATCATGGCTAGTGAAGATAAGTGAGGAGAAAACAACATGCACAGAGTTCTCCCTCTCAAATAAAACTCAGCAACCTAAGCTGGTATTGAATGGAAAAATATTGCGCCGTGAAGAAAATCCAAACTATCTAGGAGTCACCTTTGATCGTCGCCTGACATGGAAGACACAGGTTGAGAAAAATCGAACAAGAGCAAGGCAGAGAATGGCAATCATGAAAAAGCTTGCTGTTACAACGTGGGGAGCAGATGAGAAAGTTCTCAAGAAGTTATATACTGGACGGGTGAGGCCAGTACTGGAATATGGCATTGCAGCTTGGGCAACAGCAGCTAAGTCAAACTTTAACAAAATAAGTAGAGTCCAAAACCAAGGAATGCGAATCATAACTGAAAGCCTGAAGACAACGCCAATTAATGAACTAGAAAAGATCACTTGTTTACAACCAATGCAGGACAGAAGAGATAGCAGAGCCCAGCAACAAGCAGAAAAATTTAGAAGATTGACAGACCACCCTATGTATAACAGGTTTAATGGTTTTGGAAAAGGAAGACTGAAGCGTAGCAACTTTGTAGAAACTGCAAAACGAAAGATTAGGGCAGATCCCATACTTAACATATCAACAGTCAAGCCCATTTACAATGCACACAACTTCCCAGCTTGGAGACAGCAGCAACTGCCTGAGATGATAGAAAACATTCCTGGTATTGAGAAAAAGAACACTCAGAATGAAACCGAAAGAAGAAAAATAACCCTCAACTACATAAAAGAACATTACCCAAGCAGGAATTGGACCCATGCATATACAGATGGATCAGCCAAAGATTCAATTAAAAATGGAGGAGGAGGAATTCTCCTTAATTTAAAAAATGGAGTGATAAAAACACAGTCAGTGGCAACTGGAAAATTTTCAAGTAACTTCAAAGCGGAGGTAGAGGCTTTGAAAACTGCAGCAGAAATGCTCTTGATGGAGGAAAATAAAGAGAAGCAAATAGCTATCTTCACAGATGCAAAGTCAGCTGTCTCAATACTGAAGAGCAAAAACAGCACAGAACTATTTGACCTAAGAGCAGCACTCCGTGGTCTATGCCAGAAATCCAAAAAAGTTGTAATACAGTGGATCCCATCACATTGCAGTATACCTGGAAATGAAGAGGCTGACAGACTAGCAAAAGAGGGTGGACGATTACCACAGCCTGACATAGACATAACCTATAATGAGGCAAAAAGTTTTATAAAAAGCACTTATAGAACCAAATGGGAATCAGAGCATCCAGGCCACCAGAAGGATGATGCATATTACAAACTCGACCGAAGAGAACAAGTAGTAATCTTCAGACTCCGCACAGGACATAACAGGCTGAAATACCACTTGTTCAATAAACTAAAGATAGGAGATACCGATGAATGCAATTGTGGAACTGGTAAAATGACAGCAAAACATTTGCTGCAGGAGTGCCCAATATATGCAGAACAGAGAAAGATATTTTGGCCCACGCCTGCTTCATTTGAGGACAAGCTCTATGGAGATATCAACAAGCTCAAGTTGACTACAGCTTACTTTAACTACATTCAGGTTGACATCTAAAGGTGCATGAAGAAGTACTTAGACTGCCACACTTCATACCACAGGTATGTGGGTAACAAAAGCGTCCCAGAGACATGAAATGGAATATTGCTTGGCTAGCAAATCCATTTCGTGGAAAGTCCGAATCAAAAGCTCATTATGTGGGCGTTATCAAAGATGGAAAAAGCGTCCCAGTGGCACGAAATGAGATATTGCTTGGATAGAAAATCCATTACATGGAAAGTCCGAATCGAAAGCTCACTGTGTGGATATTATCTGCAAACTGCATTCTTCTGGTTTCCGGAGGAACAGCCTATGGTGAACGGAAGGCCCAATATACGAAAGTGAGGCTAAGCAGCCGTGTGCAGGACGTGACGATTTCTTGGGTGAGCCCAGTACCAGAGCGCCATGTGTTGGCTCTGCAATTATGGAAGCATCCTTGGATGGCGGGGAATGCCCATGGTCCGCCCCTGCCTTCCCTTGAGGGCTGACTGTTATGTCTTCGGTTGTTCTAAATGGACCAGCTGGAATGGGGGACAACACCACAATAGTGAGAGTCAAATGTCTTACGAAACCCCCGGGAAGGTTAATGCAGTCAACAAATACCCGCAGAAGTCGGATATGTCGGCGTGACGGCGCAAGAACGCAGCTCTGCTGTAAACAGGCACAACGCAATCACGTCTGGAAAAAAGAAGAAGAGGAAGAAGAATACATACATGTTCCTGTATGCGTGAACTAATGAGATCACTTGTTCAGTGTCGCAACTATTAGCGGTTGTACTCTCTCTCTCTCTCTCTCTCTCTCTCTCTCTCTCTCTCTCTCTCTCTCTCACACACACACACACACACACACACACACACACTATCACGTCATCTCACACAGTGACGTAGCCATGATCTAACGTTAGTTGGAGCGAGCTTATAAAAACATCGCCATGACATATATAAAATGGCTCCCAGGATGACTTATATATAGCACAAGTGAACTTGGCGCTACTTTAAAGAAAGGAAAAAAAAAAAAACAGGACACAGAGGAAACGGCCTCCCCGCCTACACTCCCCTTAACTACGCAACTGATCTCATCTGTTGAATATTGTCAAACAACAAAACGCAATGCTAGACAAATAAGTTCAAACACGATAGTTGGTGAATATATAAAACCTATATAAAGGTAACAATGACCTGGCAGGGTATGAGAACAAACCTAGCAGGGCTGATAAGGCTGAACTCACAAGCAATATCGGTTGCAAAGATGCAGTCCAAAAACAGGTCACTTTATGTTTTTAACAACAGGCTTTGACATTGTCGTGTAGTTCTACCTTAACTCGCCAGTTAATAAAGGATTTTCAGTCACGTGCTCGTAAATAGGACTGAAATCGTAGGTGGCACTGGAATCTGCATCAGACTTCAATAATACGGTTTAATTTATGGCGCCACATAGCATGGCTCTTTTCCTATGGAGATCTCTCTGATATTTTCTTTGAAGTACGTACTTTGAGTAACGCGTGATAGTACAGGGTAAGTATGAAGCTACTTGTTAAGCAAATTAACTAGTAATTAATATTTGGATCGTTATAATAAAGCGGAAAAGTCTCTCGATCGCATTTTCTTCCAGTAGTTTTGAAAGGACTATTTATAGTTTTTGAAAGGACTGAAAGTTGCTTGGGAGAAGACATGGTTCAAGAAGAGGCAAGATTTAACCAGCACGAAGATGGACACGAGACATTGCAGACACCCTGGGCAGGAGGGGGAATGAGGCGGGAGAAATTATAGATTCAATAACTTTTCGGTGGGCCATTATGAGAGTGAACTACTGCAAAAGATATATGGACGGACGGACGGAAGGACAGAAATACATATAGACAGACTCTCTTGTTCGCCCTAGTTAACTAATTCAATGCTAAACAAAAAGTAGGTCCAGACCAAACATGGTACACAATCAAATGAACAAATATTATAATATAAATTTTCGTTCACTGAGAGGTGAAATTGCCGAAGATACCGCAAAATAAGACAAATAACACGATGACCCTAGTATGGCGATACATCGTCCTTCTGTCTCCATGGGAGGTCACATTTGGCGATATAATATCCTTCGGCACTGAATCAGTTAATAAATATATTTTGCATAGAATAATCTTCGTGTTTTGGTCACTTGAAACGTCATGAGAGCAGTAATGGAGGGGTGTATGGAGGGAGAAAGAGGAAGGCCAAAGAGAAGATGGGTGCAGAATGTGGCAGATGATCTCCAGATGGGTGTATCGGACTCGGAACATTTTGCTTATGATCGAGAGGTTTTCCGGAAGGTTGTTATGGGAGCGAGGTTCTGCAAAGGAACTGCTACTGAATGAATGAATACATCTTCATGTTGTGAAATTCTAGCTTTGCTTGATCTATTCTACTCTAACTTCTTTAATACATCTTCCGTCTTCTTGTATCTAGGAACTCACAGACTTAAACGCATATGTTTACTTCATTCTATCCCCTATTTACGATGATGTTGCACTCTGGAAGATATGTTGTCTTTGTAATTATCATTACTTCAGTTTGTCTGCGGTTCAGACTACTGAGATTATATCTATCTGCCAGGCAATAAATCGTACAATATATTCTTTGTGTCTTTGTTATTCAAATTATATCTATCATTTCTTGTAACTGCATTTCATTTTTAGTGATCAAAATCATGTCATCAGCATATCGCAGGTTGTTGTCGTTATGCCCATTATCGTGAAGTAGACTTTTGCAGAACGTCGCCCTCATCATAACCCACAGAAAGTGTCTCGATCCCTTGCTCGTTCTCCCGCCTCATGCACCCCCGTGCCCAACGTGTCTGCAATGTCCCGTGCCTATCTTCGTGCTGGTCGACCACTGTCACTTCCTCTAGGATCCATGTCTTCCACCACCGTTCTCTCCCAGCCGCTGTGACCTTTAATATGACCAACGTATGTTATAGTTTCCGAGACTTTTTTATAGTTAATATGACCAACGTATGTTACAGTTTCCGAGACTTTTTTTATAGTTAATATGACCAACGTATGTTATAGTTTCCGAGACTTTTTTATAGTTAATATGACCAACGTATGTTATAGTTTCCGAGACTTTTTTATAGTTAATATGACCAACGTATGTTACAGTTTCCGAGACTTTTTTATAGTTAATATGACCAACGTATGTTATAGTTTCCGAGACTTTTTTATAGTTAATATGACCAACGTATGGTATAGTTTCCGAGACTTTTTTATAGTTAATATAACCAACGTATGTTATAGTTTCCGAGACTTTTTTATAGTTAATATGACCAATGTATGTTACAGTTTCCGAGACTTTTTTATAGTTAATATGACCAACGTATGTTACAGTTTCCGAGAGATCACGTTGTTTCTGAGCCAATGTTTCTCCCATGTTCAGACCTTGTAGAATGTCTGTACTCTTCTTCTTCTTGGTTTACCATATTTTAAGAACTTTTCTAGAGCATTTATTGTGTTTCTTCTTGTACACAGAACCTGTAATTTTGTATGGATGTGATTCGTGGATAATGAGCAGACAAGCTGAAAAACATCTGATGGCTGTGGAAATGTAGTTTCTGAGGAAAATGCAAAGAACACCATGGACAGACAGAGAAACCAATGACCAAGTCCTACAAGAAACAAATGAAACTCATAAACTAATTAGAGAAATTAGCCAAGATTTTTTGACACGTTATGAGAAGAAATAAATTGTAGAACTTTGTGACAACTGGCAAGATTGAGGGGGAAAGAGCACGGGGAAGGGGTAGAAGTAAATACCAGGATGGCTTGGCCACATGACATAGTCGAGAAAAGAACACCCAGCTGATCCACGAATCTGGTGATCTTGTGAAATGGTGAAACATGACCGTCCACACAGATCTGTGTGGCACATAATGATGATGATAGCATTTAAGCTCAGAAGCTCCGGGTTTCCTCTTTAGCGATTGCAAAATCGTCCACGGCTCACATTCGTTTGTTGCCCCAGGAAAGATGGATGTTCTCAAACGGGTTACTTTAACTTGTTTGTCGGTGGTGTGCCATGTGTTATAAGTACTGGTTAACCCCGCCATTGCTAGGGCCATTCTACGTCTTATATCTTTCTTGTGAACAGTCCACATGTTGGTTATGGAGTCAAGATAATCCAAGCTTGTGACATTTTCATGTTTTCTTCCAGAGAGAGAGAGAGAGAGAGAGAGAGAGAGAGAGAGAGAGAGAGAGAGAGAGAGAGAGAGAGAGAGAGAGAGAGAGAGGGAGAAGGTGGGGTGGGGTTCAGAAACAGATTTTGATTTCCGACGTGCATCTTGACAGACAGGATCATCCCTTCTATCATGGCCACGGCATTTCTGAGTTCCTCTTTAGTTTCACGCAGCCTGGAGCTTAATGTTGATACCCCTGGGCCAGTATGTACAGTACATATTTCTGAGCGTTGTAATGAAGATAATCCTGCAGAACATGTTCAGTAGTTTGTTTGCTTAGTGCAGACATGCTTAGCGGTGAAACAGGGAGACAAAGCGTAAGCATGTGTTTATCCAGTATCATCAGCATCAAGTGTCTTGCCGACAGGCATGGGCGATCATGCTTCTCCACGTCTTGCCATCTTCAAAGGTATGTATCAGTTCATGTGTTTACTCGCTTCCGTGCCATATCAAGCATTTTCTCTTTTTGTTTTCCCCCATCTCTCTTTCCACAAATCTTTCCAGCTGTCACAGCATAAGTCACTTTTTAACCGCTGTAATATGTTATCTACTTAATTTCAGAGTCGGCGACATGTATTCTGTGAGAGCATGCACTATGCTGATCACAATCGACGCGCTTATACTGATTTCTCTTCACCACTCGGCTGCGAACCATGGCGTGGACTTCATAGTTTCAATACCTGGTTCTGACAGTCCAGATACAACAGTGTACATGTATATAACTCCCTACAATACGGATTCCAAAGTAAGCTTGACCTGGACACTGCCTAACCAGCCTGCCCAGTACGGCCAGGCTAAGATTGCAGGTTCTGACATTCAAATAGTCCAACTAGATTTGAGTTCTACACCAAGTGTTATTCGTATTTCGGCTACAAGTCCGGTGGTTGCAGTGCTGACTATCGTGTTAGGTAGTAATCAGGTTTACTCCATGGGATCGTACTTAGTTAGTCCTACGGAGGAGCTGTCCAGTACTTATACCGTGGCTACTCACTGTAGTCACGAGAGCTGTAACTTAATCATCGCAAACGCTGACGAGGCCGTAGTGGTAACAGTAACTCTATCGCTAACTCCCGACACGTCTAACATAACATATAACGGTAAAACGTATTACAATACAGAAGTTATCCATCTTGAGCTAGGAGCTTTGGAAGCTGTGCAGATTGATAGTGAAGCTGCTGACTTAACTGGAAGTACTGTCGCAAGTTCACGGCCGATTCAAGTTGTGGCAGGAGGTGGCCTTACTCTGTCCAGTACAACCGCAACTAACAATAATATAATGATAGAGCAAATGCCCACTCACGGTAATCTAGGAACTAAATTTATACTTATAAATTCTATTTCAAAGAGAAATGTTTTAACAACGGTAAAAGTTGCATTTACCCAGCAGAACACCCGCGTCAGTTTCCAAGGATCGGGGCTAATACGTTTGTTTAACGAGTCAAGATGGGCAATTTACATGTTTGGAAATGAATTACTTGCCGTTTTAATAACTGATAAACCAGTTATTGTAGAAATTATCTACGACGTGGTCAAAGAAGGTGAAATTATCAGCCTCGCTAGCGTGGTCGTAACCCCGGTTGACAGATGGGCGTCAAGGTATGTCACTCTATTGAGCGTTGGTTCTATTTTTCTAGCGGCAACTGAATCATGTAAGTCTAATATTTTACTGAACAAGAAAGAAATAAATTCCACATTGTGGACACAAGCAAGTAACAATCCGGAGTACTTTTGCGCTGCTATAATAATGACAACGTATGATATTGTCCAAATCGTGCTGGATGGACAAATGGGGTGTACATTTGGAGGATATGTCGTGTATGAAAACGGAAACGGTCATGCGGCATATCCTCTTGGCTGGAAAAGTCTCGAGCTTGAAAGTTCATTATCGTCGTTTAGCAACAGTGAGGGAACTGTAGAGCCAAATGCAATGACCTATCTTTCCCCCCAGTCAGAGTCAATGGAAATCATTGTGCGGTCTTCAGAGTCACCGCATTTGCCTGCTGTTGATGCAGAGATTACAGATTCTACAAAGACCTTGGCCATAGTATCCCTCACAATACACTTGCCCTCATATTTTATAGCAAGTAGTGAAGATATCTTATATAGTCGACCGTTTGTGGAAACAGTAACAGCTGCAGTATCAACATATGTTACACATTCACCCACCGCTTCTGTTTTTCCTGCATCAACTTCTCATACGACAGAATCTAGAGAAGTAACGCAAAGTACTACTTCTGCTACAAACAAAACACATGTACTGGGTCATATTTTAGCACACTGTGGTAATCCATGCGGTGGAAAAAATGATGGAAATATCCATAGGTCAGAACCAGCCACACAACATGCAGTTACATCTTCATCACCACGTAAAGGAAATTTCAACCCCCGTAATGTTTCAGATACAACGGCCAGTTCAATAAACCCTACTAGTTCCACACGGGTAGACTCTCAAGGTTTGTTTAACATAAGCAAGGTTTATACTCTATCACCCCGACCCCTGATGGAGGAAACATCATCAACACCATTTTTACATTCCATTACAGCACCGACATTCATCCAGTTTAGCACCAAAAGTTCAAATTCATCAGACAGGAATTTGAACACTAAGGTTTCAATAATTGACAGTCCAAGTGAAACCTTTGAGCCATCTCACCTGTTTCATTCAGAGTGGATAGACATTTCAAAAACAACCCAGTTCACCACTGACATTATAGTGGGCACAGAAACCACAGTCAGAATGTCAGCCAGTGTACCAAGCACTGGCTCAATGGCTACCAGTAAGAATACCAAAGCTGATTATAACATAAAAACAACAACAGAAGAGTATGCCGGCAACCAAACTACTGAAACATTCAATGTTACACCAGGTCAATGTCCTTGCCAATGTAGAAGTAAATATTTCTTGAACTTGGTTGCTACTGCACCTTCTTTACCCGTAAACATTACAGACGAGAATTTGCTGCTTGAAAGAAAATCACTTCTTGCATACAGAATCAGTAAAATGTCTTTGTACAACAGAGAACAATCAGCTAAATATGTTGGTAGCACTTTAGGCATTTTATTTGTAGTTGCAATTGTTGGTTTTCTGTTCTCCAGTGACATATTCATACTTTGTTGCAAGAAGAGTTATACCACAGGTAATTAAACCCCATATGAAATGTATAACTAGATTTATTACATTTCAAACTACAACTTTTATTTATGTAACAGGGTATTCCCAGCTTCTTGCGATCGATGGATGTTTTTTTTTTAGTTTTGGGCCCGTAGGGCCCTCACTGTCGTCGACATCCATCGATCGGTCTAGCAGTCCACCGAACACTAAACCGGAAAATGAACGCCGGACCGATGAAAATGAGGCTCGAAGGGATTCTTCTTTGTTGCGGTGAATTAAAATTGAAGTACCTAATAATCTGAATAATAAGTGGACTGGTTAATTCGGAGATTACAATATTCGCCTTTGGATAAAAACATAAATTCCAAGACTTTGGTGATCACGTGAGATGGCGAACCGTAATTCTCCAGACTTATCGGTGTGACACATGATTATACTAGGTATCCTTGGTAACTGTGACACGACTATCCTCTCTTTGTGAATAGACACTGGCTTGCCACAGGATGGTCATGGATTCAATCCACAGCTGGGTGCATTCGGATTGTTCAAAATGGACGTGGGCTCCCAGGTGGACCCAGTCTAAAATGAGTACCAGGAATGTCCTGGAAAGCTAAGGTGGCCGGCGTGACACTGACCTCATCCACCCAGTGCAGATTGGTCTATAAAATATGGGTCTATGCCATACTGCGATTAAGAACAATGAATGCAAATATCTGTATTTTCAATAAATAATGTGAACTTGATCAAACGTGCAACGATCCAGGGAATTCTGCAGTATAACAGTCCAGTACATTATACTAGAAGCCGGTCGATGCAATAATATAATAAAGGCAATATTTATTTGCCGAAGTCGAACAGGTTACAAATTCATCAATCAATACATCAGTTCCAATTTATAATTACCATGCCTGTTGTGGCCAGGCGGGCTGGTAAAGAAACATGTTTAAGATTTGAATCGTAAACGATTGAAGACATTCAATATCTATAATTATCATGTCCCGGTGCTTCTGTCCATGGCTATCCTATCTTAACTATCTATCATCTATGCATCAGCCTGTTTCACCTTGCTGAGTTCCGTTCCAATATTGTCGCATTTGTCCGTGGCTTTCTGTTCGATATACATTTTGTGTTAATAGCTCCGATTCCGATTCCATTTCAAAAACAAAAATTCCAAATTCGTCCTCGTCTAACCTGCTTCATCAGCTGTGGTTATAATTGAGGATCGTGGTTTTTGTGGGTTTATTTACCCTAATTCTTGTCTCGTGAGTCCTTTCTCGGACTGGTTATGTATCGTTTGTGTCTGTGACGTCAGCAGTGGTCGGCGGCTATCCTTTGTGCTCTTCTGTTGTTGTGGTTTTCTTTGTTTGTGTAGGCTCCTTCCTCGTCTGGCTGCAGTCCTTATAAGGACTTTTCGTAATCCCCCTCCAGCTGGGGGATCGGTCCGTGGCTGTCCTTTGTGCATGTTTCATCTTGTTTTCTTTGGCGGTGCAGGCTCCTGGCTTGATTGGTTGCAGTCCTTAAAAGGACTTTTTATTTGGTCTTTTTGTCTCCTTTATTGTGTATTTTCTGTAGGAGCTTATCGACGTTTTCATTTTCCTCCTTGTGTTTGTTTTCACTGTTGCGTTTGCGATACTGCTGCCTAAAGTTTTCTTCCTCCGTGGTCAGCCATGGGACGATTTTACCGTCATCTATATAGTACTCGAAGTCGTTCTCACGGTCGTAGAGTACTACTGGGTATACCATCGGTTTCCCCCGGAGTTTCTTAGGCTTCTTCTTTTCTTTTTCTTCCCAGCGCCTTCTGAATTCCTCGCGCTTGAGTTCCTCCTTGTCGACTGGGTATTCTGTGCCTCCTTCAGAGATCCGACGGTATAGTAGTTCCCTCTTGGGCGTTGTGGTTGGGCTGCTGGCTTCAGCTTGCGGTTCAAGCTCGGTCTCTTGATTTTCTTCTTGCTGTTTCTCTGTGAGTTCTTGTGTGGCTTCTGTTAATTTGTTTTGAAAGAGTCCCATTTCAGCTCTATGCAATTCTCTTTCGGTCTTGATCATTTGTAGGATTTCTTCGTTCTCCTTCTTCATCTCAGCCATGCGCTGAATCTCTTGTTTGATGTCGAGATGGATTTCTTTCATGTCGGCTAGCAGCTTCTCATTATCGCTGGTCGGAGACGTCGTCAGCAGTGCCTTGACTTGCTTCTTCAACTCGTCTATCTGCTTTTGAAGTTGATCTCTTTCAGCTTGTGCTATACCCGTGGCTGTCTCGCCCCTCTGCATTGCTTCCTTGAATGGTGTCTTTGTGATGATGGCGATCTTTAAGACGTCTCTGTGTCTCTGCAGGTACGGACAGCCCAGGTATCTTGCTCCATGTTTGCCCAGGCAGTTGGCGCACTTTCTTTTGTTGTTGGGTGCTCGGAAGTCCGTGTCCAGCTTGGCCAGCGGACACTCCTTGAAGGCGTGGTGATCGGCGCAGTATCGGCATATTTCCGTCTTACTGCGACACGTAGCTCTACTGTGCCCGGCCTTCTGACATCTGGAACATTGCGTGATTCTTGGTATGAATCTCTCTGGTTGCAGCATTCTCTTTTTGAATGATGCTGTTGTCGGCATCTCGCTGCCCTCCGACGTCACTACTGCCAAGGTTGTAGGTATCTTGGAGTAGGTGAGAAGCCGCTCCGCCTTCAAGAATCGGATGTGAAGATTCTCTTCACGTAGCTGCTTCAGGATTTCTTCATCTGTCAGCTCCACAGGAATCCGCTTGACAACCCATCGGACTGTTTTCGAGTCGGTGTTTCCGACTCTGGTGTCTTTCTCCTCCTTCTCTGCTGTCTTGGTTCTTGACTGTGTTGGGCTGTCAATCTTCTCCCTCGTAGTAGCTTCAGTGATGGCTGTAGTATCAGGCTCTTTGATGCAGCTAGCAGGTGGGCTCTCAACGTTCTTCTTCTTGTTGTCGGCTCCCACGCTGCACATCTTGGCAACAGCGTGTTTCTTGTTGGATTTTCCACGTGACATTTTCCCGCTAATCAGGCTTCTTGACAGAATAATGCGACTTGACTTGTTAGCGCTATGACGCGCGACGCATGACCCACGATGTGTTAATAGCCTCGTTCTTCTTCTTAATATCTGTTGACCATCGGAGTAAGTGACCAGCCAGTATATAGTATATACGTTCTCTCCTTGCTGAGAATCGAATCGAGCTGCCTCATTGTTCAAGCTCCAAGATCTGGCTGTTTGTTGTTGTTGACAATGTTCCTGACGTATACTGGTTTTTACGCCAGCCTCTTAGGTTCTACCACTATTTGTTTCGAGATTTTCTCACTAAGTTTATATTATTACGTCATATCAACTGCGCTGCTACTTGGCAGTCTAGCACATAGGCCCGATGCGCTTTAAGTCGGTAAGAGTCCTTTACTCTTAACATGATGATGACGACAGTAGTTTTTTTTTTTTTTTTTTTTAAAGTTAAAAATGCCCTTTTTAGGGTAGTCACCACAACTGTTTGTTTCAAGGGATTGTCTGTTTGCTATCTACACGTTCTTATTGGAGAATTCAGCAATTTATGTGCATGACCTTATTTTAACAAGTTTGAATCCATACAAAAAAATTGTAATGTAACATTCTCTACAGTTGAGATATGTAACTTTCAAATAGAAATCCGTCACTATCCCTGCCTTCTTACACTCCGTTTGTGTTTCTAAGGAAAGAACTGTTGAAACACAAGAATGTAAGAAAGCAGGTATAGCGTAAGATTGCTAAAGTTGTCAGCCTCTCAGTGAGGTTGGTACAAATCATTTCTAAAGTTTTTAGTGGTGTCACATTTTTGCAATGTTCCTTGTCGTACTCATGTGTTTCCTTATCTACCATTATGGAACAAATATCCTAGTTCACATATTATCCTCTGGTCCTTTGGATCCATTTGTGTAAATGGTGTAGATGCCTTTTCATACTTCTGTTATGACAGGTTTCTTTAAGAGAGCAAAAATATTGCTTTTCAGCATGGTACATTATACAAATGCGATAACGGTAGCACAGTGGCGAGATATCTCACCTCCTGACCAGGTGGTCATGGGTTCGATCTGCAATTGGAACGGATTCAAATTTAAAAAATTGACTTGGGTTCCCAGGTTGGCCCTCGTACAAGACAATACCTTTTTAAGTAAAGGTGGCCCATATGATTCTGACTACATCACCCACTGAGTACCGATTGGTCTATAAAAATATACATCTGGCATCATATGTCCAATGTGTCTTAAAGCATATAAAAGGGTCCTTTACATTTACAACACACTACACAAATAAAACAATGAACTCATTTATATAATTAGTACAAATCAAAGGTTTTTATTTATGACTCTCAGTTGTCATAAAATATTCCACTCTGATTAAAAAATAAATTATAAGTCTTGATTTATAACAAAAGAAATATTCCCTGGTTTGTTTATATGTATAAATATTCCTTACACAACGGTTTATATTATTCTACACTCACATTTTCTTTGAGCGCATCATAACTTTTTCTGATTCTACTTTAGCTACTTTTCATCACTAAGAATCCAATTCTGGCTTGTTTGGAAAACTTCAGTTACATTTTGGCTAGTGGGGCCAACATACCAGACTCCAGTTTCATTGAAAACTGAAGTACTGGAATAATTGGGCTGTGTGACAGTTTGTTCCATGCTCAGTCTGTGTAGACTTAGATGAAAGGACACATTAGGAGGATGGACAATTGTAGAATACCAAAGGACATCATTTTTGGTGAATTACAGATGGATAAAAGATCTTGGAGTCAACCTCTACTACGATACAAAGATGTGTGTAAGTGGGTCATGATTGATATAGGCATTGAAGCTAGTTCCCACTGATCGTGTTGCATGGAGGGTAAAGATCAGACATGGAATAAAGACAAAGGAGAAAATTATTGCAGATAGATCACACACCGAGCATGTGAGACGTCAGATGGTGCGTGATGGTGGAAATGACCATGTGTTCACATGCATCCATTGTGAACGAACCTTTCCACGCAAATTGGTCTGTTTAGTCATATTTGCTATTTAGTCATGGGTTGTAGTTATTATGCCTTTTTTGCAGCACAATGTAACTATCATCTGTAAATACGACAAGGTGTCAGTAGTTGTCTTAATGTAATATTTGAATCTTTATTTTCTGTTTAGCTTTGAAATGTTATTTCTTTCTTACAATTCCTCTTCAGCTGGCCCTGCATTGCTTTTCCTGTTCCCATTACCCAGATGATTTGTTTCTATATGTGTCAGTCTTTAGCCAGCATATCAGCTTATGCCAAGATTTGTCCTGTCCTTTTCTGAACATTATCTGCCCATTGTATTTTGTGTTTTTGTTTCTTAATGTTATTTATTTTTTTTTTCTCAGGGTAATCTTATAATGCCGGTCTCTCTGGCCGAGGGGTTACACCACTTTCTCCGTAATCCCGTTTATCACTATCACGCAGTCTCGTAGCGGGCGAGAGCTGGAAGCGGTTCTACCCCCACTGGTGACTTGCGGGATAACTGAGCCGGCCGCTCAGAAAGCAATGGCAAACTACTGAGCATAATCTGGCCAAGAAATCAACAGACAGCTGAAAGATGCTGTTGTTGACAGCAATGTCCTGTCGGGGATATGCGAATTTAAAAAAAAAAAAAATATCTTATAATTAGCTAAATTATTTCAAATGATTTTTCTTATCAGGTTCAAAATCAAGTAGCACATGATCAATTAGATTTGGCAATATCTCAAAGTTAAGACATTATTTCATTATGTACTCCTGTTTCTTTAGAAAATGTAGGCTTTTTAAAATTCAGGGAATTTCAGATGACATGCTGCTTCATAATCAGACCTCAAATTGTTATTCACAGGAAGAATATTTCATATGTCAAAGACCCATACATTAAATCTACAATTTTATTAAAGTAAAAAGTTTGTAATGACATACAGATAAACATAACCATTCTCGTCATGCAATAAGAAAAATAGAAAAATAAAGAAAGAGACAGAGGTACTGACTAGAGAAATGCAACTCCAGTCTATGAGGGGCTGTCAACAAGTTGTGCACTGTAATAAGAAATTGTTTAGGCAAGCAGGTGTGCAGTGTATCATTGTAAAGACACACTAAAATAAAATATTTGTATATCCTTTATAACCGTGTCGCGTTGTGTTATAACGTGCTGGTAAGGGAGCCGGTCGTTCAGAAAGCAATGGCAAACTACTGAACATAACACTTGCCTAGTACATCAACAGCAGCTGAAAAATGCTGGTGTTGACTGCAACATCCCGTAAGGGATAAGCAACATTTAAAAAAAAATATCCTTTACAGGACATCGCTGTCAACATCAGCATCTTTCAGCTGAATGTTGATTTCTTGGCAAGATTACATTCAATAGTTTGCCATTACTCTCTGAGCGACCAGCTCAATACCCCGCAAGTTACAGACGCGGCTAGAACCGCTACTGATTCTCGCCGTCGTCACGTTACTCACAAGAGTATACGTGATTACGGAGAAAGTCGCTAACCCCTGTACCAGGGAGGTCGGCTACTACTGGTTTTAATATCCTGTATGTGCAGGTCCGCATGGCTGAATGGGTAAGAATGCGTGTTCTTAAACATCCGGTGTGCTGATGTAGAGGTTAGTGGTTCAGTCCCTACATCAGATAGCTGGACTAAAATGTTGACCTGTTGTCCTTGACTTTGAGATGTAAATTACAAGTACCTCTGAAGTCGGAGTGGGTTCGCCTGATGGCAAGGGACGCTATTAATAGGGAAAGCTAATCCACATGCAAAATTTAGTCCATCACTACTGTAAATAGTGTGTATGGATTATGCTTGAGTTCAAAGCGAGTGAGCGCCAAAAAAAAATCCTGCATGTAAATGGCACAGGATGTGTGTGTGTGTGCGTGCGTGTGTGTGTGTGTGTGTAAGTAATGTGCATGCAAAACTGGTGGGGAAACTGGTGCAGGTATGTATGAAACAGCATCATGGACAAAATGGAGGCTCATTGCGTAATTAAACTCTTGCACCTGGAGGACAAATCTGCAAAGCAAATTCATGATAAGATGTTTGCTACTTATAAGGTTGATACAAGAATTAACAATTGATTTGCTTTGTGTGGGTTGGGTGTGTTCCATACTAAGGAAGATTGAGATGGGCAGGCTGGACCAGAAAGCAAATGGCTTGAATCTCAAAGGAGACCAAGGCTGATTAATATCCAATTTATTTTTGTGTCAGGGCTCACGAGTGTAAGAGGAAATGAAAGAGCAGATAGATTTGCAGGCATGTCTGCTGTGGGGAGTTGACATGCAATGGACCAAGCTGACATCCTGATTCTACAACTTTGACATGACTGCAGGAACATCAAGTCAAATAGGGTCAGGCTAGATTAGAGTGCCATGTGGGAAGCCACAGAATAATAGTCAACTAACAAGAACTGGTGTCATCAGTTGCTATATGCTGAGGAAGATCTGAAGAGAGGATATGAGCACTGATGTGCAATGAGGATGATCTGTTGACTAACTATAGATGTCTGCCCTTTGTATGACACTGAAGCACTGGAAAACAATCTGCTTCCTAGACATCATTTCCCCAATAACCGTGTCTTGATGACTGAACTAGAGATATGGTTTCAAGCCCAGGCGGAGGGGTTCTACAATTAGGGTATCGGATTAATAAAGAAAAGATGGGAAAAGTGCATCACCAAGAGGATGAATACATAGAAAAGAACTAAAGTTGACACCAACTTCCAGGTACAAGACTTGATTTCTTCATATTCAAGTGAAAAACTTGTTGACACCTCTCGTGAAAACAACAAACATAATTGTACACAAAGGATATTTTGTTATGAATAATGTCAGAAACCATGCAGCTTTAGGTTCATTTTTATATTTAACTCACCTGCCAATGACATTTGTAACTATCAACTATATTTTGCTAAGTACTGAAACAAATTCATATAAAATATTAAGTCAACTAACATTCAAACAAAACTGAATAATTTCTTTTGTCACCTGTACGCAGTTTGTACTAAAAAATGAAAGTAAAATTCTTATTGTACCTAATTATTTTGCTAACATTTGATTTGGTCAAGGTTATTGTTAAGAAATAGTTATTTTATACAAGTATGGATTACATAACAGTTATATATATATATATATGAACTATCATATAAAACGGATCCTACAATTGACCAAAATCAGGTATAAGTACTTCACTCCTACAACTAATATAGCAAATATTTATAACAAACAAGTTTACAGAAAATATGACAAGAATATATGTATCATCTGTTTTAAAATACTAGTCAATAATACTAATCTTATATTTATTTATTCTCAAAAACATTAAATTTTAACTAACAACAACAACCATTAACTGTCAAAAATATATTATCTATTAGAAGTGTGTTTTTCTGTGTAATATTTATTATAGGAAACAATACACTAATCGTTTGCTTTTTTAAATACAGCAACTATTATCATAAAAAAATTGGCAATAAATTATGTCTTTCACATTAATAGTATTATGTAATTATTCTAAGCATATTTTTACATGCTAACCACAGAAATAAAGCCTAGATATCCAAGACCATTCTCTCTACCATGAGTTTGACAACATGCATCCTCTCAAAGCACCAGATAGTGGATACTAGAAGATATACTAGACAAAAATAAAGCCTAGATATCCAAGACCATTCTCTCTACCATTAGTTCGCCAACATGCATCCTCTCAAAGCACCAGATAGTGGATACTAGAAGATATACTAGACAAAAATAAAGCCTAGATATCCAAGACCATTCTCTCTACCATTAGTTTGACAACATGCATCCTCTCAAAGTACCAGATAGTGGATACTAGAAGATATACTAGACAAAAATAAAGCCTAGATATCCAAGACCATTCTCTCTACCATTAGTTTGACAACATGCATCCTCTCAAAGCACCAGATAGTGGATACTAGAAGATATACTAGACAAAAATAAACACAGAAAGCAGCATTAAACAGCAGAGACCTCTACTCCAAACTGTGCCACTGTGAATCTGAATAAAGTAAACACATCAAAAACCAAATCAAACCCTTATATTATTCTTGTCTTTCATAATACACCAGCTCTGTGACCAAGGGGTTGCAGACACAATTTGTAATCCCACATGCAGCGTTCAAAACACAGTTGCGGGCAATTTGGCAAACCGCTTGCATTAGTTTTCATAAAAATGGTATGAGCGCTGGTCATTCAGAAAGCAATGGCAAGCATTTTTTTTCCTCGCATATCCTTTACAGGACATTGCAGTCAACACCAGCATGTTTCAGCTGCTGTTGATGTATTGGCAAGTTTTACGCTCAGTAGTTTGCCATTGCTTTCTGAACAACTGGCTCACAAACCACTGCAAGTAACCAGCGTGATGCGAACCGCTGCCGAATCTTGCGTAGCTGTGTTTCGTACGAGAGTATATGGGATTACGAACAATGTCCTTAAACCCTTTGCCAGGCAGACCGGCAATGGCAAACTACTGAACGTAAACTTGCCAAGAAATCACAAACAGCCAAAAAATGCTGGGGTTGACTGCGA
The DNA here is from genome assembly GCA_963921405.1 of Cepaea hortensis. Classification (NCBI taxonomy): domain Eukaryota; kingdom Metazoa; phylum Mollusca; class Gastropoda; order Stylommatophora; family Helicidae; genus Cepaea; species Cepaea hortensis. The sequence continues at coordinate 54,882,916 of OY992881.1, forward strand.
CATCCTTATGCAACTGACTTTTTCATAATACCATCTATGTTGTGTGTCATCTTCTGTGGTCACACATGATACTCACATAGCACAGTTTAAGGTCAAGATTGTGGTCATAAACTTTCACCATAATCAACATTACAATTAATATGACACTCAACATCACACTTGGGAGCTGTGGTAGCTAAGGCTAGCTTGCTTGCCTGCCAGTCTGGTGGTAATGTGTTCAAATACCTTAGAGGTGGGTATTTTCCATTGACCTGTGCTTCGAGGTTGACCCAGTAATATATGGGTGCCAGGAAATTTCATGGGAAGTAGGGCAGTCAGCACCGTATACCCAATAAGCTTCATGGTGAGAAAAAGAGTGCCCATACTTTTTCACATTTAACATGACATTTAATATCACATTTAACAGCACATTTAACATCACACTTAATATCACATTTAACACCACACTTGACATCACATTTAATATCACACTTGACATCACATTTAATATTACATTTAACATCACTCTTGATATCACATTTAACAACACATTTGACATCACATTTAGTATCAAGTTTAACATCATACTTGACAACACATTTAATATCACACTTGACATCACATTTAACAACACATTTGACGTCACATTTAACATAATTGTTATATCACATTTACCAACAAACACGTGATATCACATTTAACAACATGCTTGACATCACATTTAATATCACATTTAACATCACTCTTGATATCACATTTATCATCACTCTTGATATCACATTTACTATCACTCTTGAAATCACATTTAATATCATGTTTAACAGGATGTGGAGGGTTTCCCACATTTGGTTCAAGATTTTATCTCTCTTTGAGTTTTTCATACATTGTTAAACTTTAATGGTTGCTTGTTGTCAGTTTTTGTCTTTAAAATATGTAGATGGTGAACATTATCAGGAAGGGGTTATTTAAAAACTATAAGCAGGCCAAAATGAAAAAGAAAGTTGGATAAAAGCTACTGACCACAAATACTGACATCTCAATGTAAACGCTTGGAAAAGCTGGTCCAAAATACTGACACCCTATCATAAACACTTGGAAACACTGGTCCCAAATACTGACATCCTATCATAAATAGTTGGAAACAGTGGTCCCAGATACTGACATTCTACCATAAATAATTGGAAACACTGGTCCCAAATACTGACTTCTTATCATAAATCATTGGAAACACTGGTCTCAAATACTGACATCCTATCATAAATAACTGGAAACACTGGCCACAAATACTGACATCCTATCATAAATAATTGGAAACACTGGTCCCAAATACTGACATCCTATCATAAATAATTGGAAACACTCCTATCATAAACACTTGGAAACACTGGCCACAAATACTGACATCCTATCATAAATAACTGGAAACACTGGCCACAAATACTGACACCCTATCATAAATAACTGGAAACACTGGCCACAAATACTGACATCCTATCATAAATAACTGGAAACACTGGCCACAAATACTGACATCCTATCATAAATAACTGGAAACACTGGCCACAAATACTGACATCCTATCATAAATAACTGGAAACACTGGTCCCAGATACTGACATCCTATCATAAATAATTGGAACACTGTCCCAAATACTGACATCCTATCATAAATAATTGGAAACACTGGTCTCAAATACTGACATCCTATCATAAATAATTGGAAACACTGGTCTCAAATACTGACATCCTATCCTAAAAAATTGGAACACTGTCCCAAATACTGACATCCTATCATAAATAATTGGAATACTGTCCCAAATACTGACATCCTATCAGAAATAATTGGAAACACTGGTCCCAAATACTGACATCCTATCATAAATAATTGGAAACACTGGTCTCAAATACTGACATCCTATCCTAAAAAATTGGAACACTGTCCCAAATACTGACATCCTATCATAAATAACTGGAAACACTGGTCCCAAATACTGACATCCTATCATAAATAACTGGAAACACTGGTCCCAAATACTGACATCCTATCATAAATAACTGGAAACACTGGTCCCAAATACTGACATCCTATCATAAATAATTGGAATACTGTCCCAAATACTGACATCCTATCATAAATAATTGGAAACACTGGTCCCAAATACTGACATCCTATCCTAAAAAATTGGAACACTGTCCCAAATACTGACATCCTATCATAAATAACTGGAATACTGTCCCAAATACTGACATCCTATCATAAATAATTGGAAACACTGGTCCCAAATACTGACATCCTATCATAAATAATTGGAAACACTGGTCCCAAATACTGACATCCTATCATAAATAACTGAAACACTGGTCCCAGATACTGACATCCTATCATAAATAACTGGAAACACTGGTCCCAAATACTGACATCCTATCATAAATAACTGGAAACACTGGTCCCAAATACTGACATCCTATCATAAATAATTGGAAACACTGGTCTCAAATACTGACATCCTATCATAAATAACTGGAAACACTGGTCCCAAATACTGACATCCTATCATAAATAACTGGAAACACTGGTCCCAAATACTGACATCCTATCAAAAATAATTGGAATACTGTCCCAAATACTGACATCCTATCATAAATAATTGGAAACACTGGTCCCAAATACTGACATCCTATCATAAATAATTGGAAACACTGGTCCCAAATACTGACATCCTATCATAAATAACTGGAAACACTGGTCTCAAATACTGACATCCTATCATAAATAACTGAAACACTGGTCCCAGATACTGACATCCTATCATAAATAATTGGAAACATTGGTCCCAAATACTGACATCCTATCATAAATAATTGGAACACTGTCTCAAATACTGACATCATCCCATCATAAACACTGGGAAACACTGGCCACAAATACTGACATCCCATAATAAACACTGGTCACAAATACTGACATCTCTTTATAAACAATTGGAAACACTGATTCCAAATACAATCATCCTATTATAAACAATTGGAAACATTGGCAAATACTGACATTCCACCATAACACTTGGAAACACTGGTCCAAAGCACTGGCTTTTCGTCTTTTTAGAATTTGGAAATGTGATTTCATGCTAATGATTTCCCTTGAAATGTAAATAATTGACATCCTGGACACATTTTTAAAGTGCATAAATTATCTAGCTACAAGAGACTCTCTGCGTGACGGTTCGCGTGACTGCTTGGCTTGCCCATCAGATTCCAAGACTGTGTTTTTTCTGCTTTGCTGTGGCCTCAGAACTTGATCAGACACGGGTGTTTCTACAAAGCTGTCATGCAGGTCCTAGGTTTGTGTTGTAAAAAAGCATTATTTTTCTAAATTCCCTTCTGGCAAGTAAAAAATTTGAATACCAATAAGATATTTTATAATATAACTATTACTTCAAATAATGAATTTAATGAACCTTCCACTAATTACTAAAAAAAAATTTAGTTGCATGTCCTTCACGGGACGTAGCAGTCAACCCCAGCATTTTCACTGTTCGTGATTCCTGGGCAAATTTTACATTCAGTAGTTTGCCATTGCTTTCTGAACGACCAGCTCCTATACCTTTTTCGAAAAAAACCAGCACCGCTGTGTTTCGAACCCGGGTATACGGGCTCACAAACCGCATTCGCAAGCCCTTAGCCACAGAGACCGATACTAATTACTACACTTTGTTATTTTATCCAAAGTGTAAAAGCAGTCAAACAGCAAACACTGTAATTAGGGTGTGATGTGTTAAGCCTTCACATATTCTAGGTCACAGTATAATAAGGTTGGTAAACCGCTTCCTTCCTTGACTTTCAAGACCATTCTCAGAAATATCTGAGAATTATTCAGTGCCAATTTTAGAAGGCCGGGCCAACCACAGAACTGCACTGATAAGAAACAAGAATCCTGCCACTTTAGGGAACTGACCCCCCAGACCTCTGTTTTTGTAAGCAAGCAGACTAACCACTATGTTACTGCATCACCATCCAAAGTTGCTCCCATTTTTTATAAAATGAAACAATATACGATCTGGTGACCAAGTGAAATGGCGAATCATGACCGCCCACACTTCTAGGCATGGCACATGATGGATGGATGGATAAGATCCCATTTGTGAAAAATGAAACAATATAAGAATGTCTTCATGTTATTAAATTTTAAAATTGATGTCATATGTAATTATGTTATGTTGTAGCCAGAATTATTTATCAAACACAAAACATAGACAACCATATAATTTACATTTGCTATAGTATTGTATTACAATGCTGAAAATTCCAAGGACAATCAAATTTAGTATTCTAAGTGTTTTGAAAGGGGCTAAGACACAAAGACAGCATATCATAAACATCAGAAAGAGGCAGTAATCATATTTTGACCATATTATGAGAGAACACATTGTGACAACTGGAAAGATTTGTGGAAAGGGAGGCAGAGAAAGGCAGTGAGAGAATATTGAGAGTCTTGAGTCATGGCATGGAAGGTTTCAGCGCATGAGTTGATACACACTGTTGGAGATCGCAGGATTTGGAGAAGCATGACTGAACATGCCAGTCAGCAAAGCACTTAGTTTTTTTTTTTTTGCGCTCGCTTTGAACTCAATTGTGGTCCATACACACTACTACTAGTACTGCTGGACTGAATTTTGCATGTGGATTAGCTTTCCCTATTAACAGAGTCCCTCGCCTTCAGGCGAACCCACTCCAACTTCAGAGGTAAAAGTACTTGATGATGATGATAGTATTACAAGGGACGCTATAGTATAGCGGCCAGCATATTTGTCTGTTTGCCCAGTCTTAAATAGGTACCTCTATGTGGCATATTATGACTTGGGGGGAAAATGCCACAGAACATAACATGTTATTATGTAAAAGATATATGCAAGAAAGAAAACCACTTAAAGAATAGTTGACTAAACACCTTAGAACCATAAGAAATGAGCCATGCAAAAAAAAAAATACAAATAAATATGAAACATATAATAGCTAAAAGAAAAATCACTAATTAACAGCAGACAAAATCACAATTATATATTGTGAAAATCTGGAGTCATTCATAAATTAACCATCTACATATACAAGGGAGCTGCAAATGAAAGCCTTAAGTGTTTTTTTTTTTTGTTGTTGGTGAATGTATTCTGAAAAAGTAAAGAACAAATGTATAATTTTTTGATGTAGTCATCACTGCGTTCAATGCAAGTCCTCCAGCGCAAATAAAGTGCTTAGATTCCTGTAGAAAAAAATTATCTTGGTCAAGGGTGTAACCACTCATGCACCATCTGCTGTACCTCATCAGATGAACAGTCTGTCACAGAAGTCGCATCGTTTTGAAACTTCCTACTCCAGTCATACACTTGTTGGACTGGCAAGCATGTATCACCATACTAAACTTTCATTTGCAGAAGAATTTCTATAGGTTTTACACCTTCACTAATCAAAAAATAGATAACCGAACACTGCTTCTCTTTGGTACATGTCAAAAGTGGAGCAGCCATCTTTAAACTGTCCTTTACGACGTCACTGTGATTGTCTGCACCATGATGTCATGTGTTCAACACTCTTGACACCTTAACAACAATACTGACAGGTTACAAGACAATGGCATGGTTATTTTATTTTCTATCACACTTTTAAGGTTTTCACTGAAGCTCTCTCATACTACATGAAGTAAATTACTAATTATAAAGGGGCAATGTTAACAATTAAAAATGAATAATTACTACCATAAAATTATCATAACAGTTTTAATTTGACTGGTAAACGTAATTTACAGAATTTAAAGGGAATAATGCTGCAAATTAAAATATAGGAAAATTGTCTACAAATAATTAAAGGCAAATGCTATACATCAGAATATAAATTCAGCAAGGTATGAATAGGATACAGAATTGAAAAAAAAAAAAAACACACACACACACAATAAATATTGTCTTAGGAGTTCTTAGAATGTTCTGATTTAGAAAGAAACAACAACAAATTATTCTTTCTGCCTGCAGTTATTTATAAATATTTTTGGAAATGATAAGTAACATTTTATTTTTACTTACATTTTTTGGAAGAGACCTTACCTTAAATTTCAAGCCTTCCGATAAGGAAAAACTAAAGAATGGGACAGAGCCCTCAGGAATGGATGGAAGAACAAAGTCTGAGCTGGGTGCTTGGTAATTTTGCATCCTCTCCAATCTTCTCTGCATCATTTTATCATGCTTGTTGACTGTAAAATTCAGTCAAAATGCTAATTGTTACTTCATGACATAAAGCCTCTTAGGACAATTATGGTAGGTTACAGTGTTAAAGGTGAAGCAGCTGGCCGAGTGGCTAGAATGCCGGGCTCTCATTTGGGAGACCCGGATTAGAATCCTTGGTTAACTTGTGGAGTTTTTTCTGTCCGGGGCAAAAACTCTAACCTGCACAGTTCGCTGTGACTGCCCTAGGCATGCAGCCTTAATTCCTCAGGCTCAAAACCCCCATGTCCTACACCGAAAGGTACTATAGGCAGTAAATTACAGTTTTTGACAGTGTTAAAAACTGGTGGCATAGTGGTTAGTGTGCTTGCCTGCCAAGACTGGTCCAGGCTCAATTCCCAGCAGAGGACCAGGATGATTTTTATTCCAATCAGTATGGCTCTAGTTTCGACCTAGTCTCATGAAAATGGGCACTAGGCAATTTAAAAAATGTTCTGGAAATTGTTTGGAAAGGAAAGGTAATGAGGATGGGAAATGACCACCCAACATCATATATCATGGTCTAGAAATGCAAAGGCCTAGAACTTTACATCTCAATGGCAGTATCTGCTAAGAGACACCCTTGCCTGGTATTTTTAATCCCTGCTCTATCAGCTAGATAGTAGTGATGCAGCTTTATTCCAGTATCACAACTTGAAGGTGAAGACCCATCATGGTCAGCTCTGATTTACTGATCATGGTGCAAGCAGTCAAGCCAAAAGTTTCTGACTGAATTCATCATTCCTGCTGCATCATGTGTCCTGTCTTTAGTTATGGACATGTTTATTAACCAATATTACAATGTATCTAAATGAGGAATAAAGTTTAATTCTGAAAATATGAGAGAAAATCAGTAAGCTGCAGATGTGGGGAAGCTGAAAATGGTAGCTGGTTGTTTCTAAAGGTGTCATTCAGTGGCATCATCATCCAGCCTTATGCTTGGTTAGGTAGCAGACTTGTAGGTGTTGCATGTACAGAGCATAAAAAAATGGCGCCTATGATTGTAGAGTGGTGAAAGGAAAAACAGTACAATTGTGCGATTATTTTGAGACAAAAGTGCTTCTCGTAAATGATATTCATGAGGAAATGTTGCCCGTTAGTGGTGAAAGATGTTTGTCACTCACAAATTTTTGATAAAGACCAACAGGTCATCCTTTTGAAATTGCAACAGAAATTCTTTGCAGATGGTGGAGGAGATGATTCAAACTGACAAAAAAGTAATGATAGAAAGTGTAGCAATAAATTTTCTCACAGCTTAGCCTACACCATAAAGCAGAACGGTTTAAATTTATGAAAAGTGTGATTACTGTGGATACCCAGAAAACTGACCGAAGACCACAAAATGAACCAAATGGTCCTGTCCTTGAAACACCTGTCTTGGTACGCAGATGAAGGAGAAGACTTGCTAAACAATATTGTAATAAGGATGGATCATGATTGTGTCACTACAATCTCCAATCAAAGCACACTTCAATGCAATAAAACATCCTTCTTATTTCCATACCATACTTTCTAGAGGTTGTCTGAAGCCTGACTTTATGTCTTGTAGTTCTTGTTTGTCCACACCCAAAGCATTATTAACATATATATGTAGTCCTGTAATATTGCCAAAATGTACATGTGCACCTGTGCATGTATGTGTTTGTGTGTGTGTGTTTTTTTAAAATTTCTTCTATCAGCTCTATTTTCCTTCCCAAATTCTCTAGGAGCTTCGCATTTATTTGCTTTTGTTTTTAGAAATGCAGCCTATTCTGTGTAACCACTTTTTAAAGCATCTATTTGATTTTTTAAATTGCTTGTTGACTGTACATGTTTCTGCCCCATTCAGAAATGTGGAGTGTATATAGTACTGAACCCTTCTTATTTTAAGCTATAGTTTACCTCTAAAGATGTTAATATCATTTTTATGCTATTGAGTGTATTTATAAAATTGTGTAGATTATTAAATATTCATTAATTCATGATGTCATTCAATCAGTACAAAGACTGGTGTTGAAAGCACACGATTATGTCCCTCCACTGGTACCCTATTTTCATCAACTATCTTCAGATCAGTATGAGTATTGCTCCAACCGCCTTGCAAGCTCGTATGATGTAGATTTTCCCAAGACATGTTCTTTGTGTCTGCCTTGGATCGTGCCCTCCTGTATGTTCAGTAGTACATCTCCACATCTCATATTGTGACACACCAATCTAACCTTCTTTGTTGTATAACGTTCAATAGTTGTCTATTTTCTCCAATGTCTTTAAGAATGTGTTTATCTTTTTTTATTTTCCAGCTTACTCTATGCATCTTGCAATAACCAATTCTCAAAAGCTTCCAAGTTCTTTTCATCTCTTTTGTTTAGAGCCATATAGTACTATGGGCCAGATACACATAATTATTGTGGAACATTCAAACTGAAATAAAACATAACCAGAGCTACAAACTGGTGCATTTCTATTTCCATGCTTTATTGCTGCGCGATGAACAAGAGAAATATACATTTTGGAATATAATTATAATTTTTGAAATTTATTATCACAGAAACTTTATCCTGGTGTGACATTTCTGCTTACTTTAATGCTTATTATGCAACTTTTCACAGATCTCAGTCAGTTTTATATAGTTCTCTTTATCATCTTTTCCTAGAGTTCATAGCATGGGAGTTTCTAATAATGGTTTCTTTTTGAGGACATGGCAAATTAAATTTCAGACTACTGTTTATTTATTTGCAAACTCAAGTTTTATATCCATTAAATAATGATCAACTTTTATAACAAAAATTCTCCAGGCACACGGCAATAGTATTGATGCAGTAATAAAAACAGATAAAATTGAAAACAACACAAGAAACCAACAATGAAATAATCAGTCTCTTCTACTAAATCCCATTTGCGTTTTACTCATCTCTTTCCATTAAGAAAGATAAAGATGCACTCATAAAATGGGAAGTATTTCTTGGATGGTAATAATGTGTTTCTATATTATCTGTATACCTTCTTTTAGATGTAGATTCAGCCATTAGCAATAGCTTAATTGTCACAACTCAACAGCTAGTTGGTTGACAGCATTCAAGAACCATTTTCATTACACTGCTTCAGATACAACCGTGAGAATTGCAGCTCAGTTCATAAACTCCGTATCACCAGCAGTGCTTGCTAGCTTGCTCATGTTCGTTGGCTTGAGCTCCAACGCGAAGTCCTGTATGTTGGATGAAGGCATCCTGTTGTCCAACATCAGTGTGATGTCATACAGGACCTGAGGTTTGCACGAGTATCCGTTGTCCCATGTCTGGCTTATTGGTGTGCAGACTGGTGGTTCCTCGCCGTACAGGCAGACACTCTCCGACTTCGGAGGAATCCTACTCACTTTAGCCAGGACCCCGAAGGGACCTGTTGCCCAGGACGCTCGACGAGGACGCGTCAATAGGTCTTGGCCAGTATATAACCCAGCCCTGGTGCCTTGGAAACACTTCTGTGTCCCCATCACCAGCAGTGATCCCACCCAATGTGTGCATATCAGAATCAATATACATGTTAATAGAGGATTGGGGGCGGCTCACAACATGACTGAGTTCCTATGAACAAAATGTTCTAGAAACAATGTTCACAGCAAAAATTTAACCGAGAATTTAATTAGTTATAGTGGGATGCCATTCTTATAGGCTACTTATAACAACATAATAACAATGCTGTATTCACAACAAACACAAAACACTAGCGGCATTACAGCAGTTCTCTTTTGAGAACTCAGAAATCAGCTTTGATTCATTATAAAAAAATATGTATTATTTCATTTCATTTCTACAAACCTGGTCTCTTCTTCATATCTTCATTAGCTGACAAAGATTTCTGAAATCCTGCCCAATAAAACAGCAGTTCCCTAAAAACATGAAGTTGGGCATCATCAAATAAAGATGGGTTGACATCTTTGCCATTAAGATATCTCTGAGCTGCTTTCATAATTTTCTGGTGCATTTCTGCTGGGATGTCAATCTGCAGAAACATATTGAACGATGTAATTAGCAAGTTTCAGTTACAAATTTGGCATATTACGTACTTAACATTATTTTTAGATTATCATCACTAGTGCCTTGCCAACTGGCATGGGCAATCATCTTCTCCATATCTCACAATCTCCAATAGAAAATACCAATTTGTGCACTATTTGTCCATGCCATGATGAAAGACTGTCAAGAATCTTCCCTTATTTTCTTAAATTGTTGCACTAAAAATATTTTCTAGTTTTTCTCTTCTCATATTGTAGCCAAACAATTTTGAGTGCCTCTCTCCGATGTTTGTGATAACTTGTCTTTGTGTGTTAGTCTCTTTCAAAACATTTAGATGACTCGTGTTGCCTGCCTTGTAGGGACTGTCTTTTTAGACCGAGGTTAGTGTAGGTAAAGCAGGCATGTTGGTGTAATCATTAGGAGGTAATGCTAACAATATCATCAGCGCGATCAGACAAGGATTCAATGCCTGCACTCGCCATTCACAATGGGAGGAAATGACTGGACACCTATTCCTCCGTGCACTCAGATTAAATGTATCTATTGTGAAGCATGCTTTTTCTTCGGTAATGAGGACCCAAAACAAAATAAATAATACACTACAAGAAAGAAAGCACCATATATCCTTATGTACACCTATGGCATGAAATGGGGGTCCTTTACATTACTACTACAACAAAGAAAAGACAAACTTTTGTTTAAACAAACTGTACCCATCTCGCACTACCTACCTGAATGTGATCACCAGTTATTCAGCTTCATAATCTATTTCTTATATTAATGTCTGGACTTAAATTGCCTGTGTTTTACAAGGAAGCAAAGAACAGTAACACTGTAACCTAACATACATGTCATAACAGGTCACTAAGGTGTGTTGGTGTGGATCTGGTGACCCTATCCAATTGAAGGCTTAGCTACAAAATCCAACCAACCATGAACAATTCTAAAGAAAAGGAAAGAAAAATAACCCAGCCTGCCAAGATTAAATGAAGCTCTTCCACTAAAAGAAGTATGCTATGATGTGGAGAAAGGCTGGGTTGCCGATTTACCTTCTTTTGCCTAGGAAAATCTTTATAATTGGCATCTAGAATGTTAGAACTATGTGTGAATTGGGAAAGACATAAATTAAGAAATGTAATTCCCATTGACAAACAACTGAGAGATGAAATCAAATTCAGAAGATTCATATTATGCATAATAATAGAGCAAAGTATTGCAATGAATTCACCATTTTATATTGGATGTGTGGAAAACGAAAAGACCATTAACAGCATTGATAGGGCATCTCTTTGAAAATGTATGAAGTACAATGGGATCCCACAGAAAATCATTAACTAAATAAAGGCAGCATATTTAAGACATGAAATGCAGTGTTTTTTAGAGGGAAAAATAAGAGATGTGTATGATATAAGAACAATTGTCAGCAGGGATGCCTTTTGTCACCTTTATTATTCTTACTACCAGATTGTCATGTGTTTTAATCCTCACTGAGATGGATTTTACCATACTAATCTTTGCTCCCAGGTCCACCCAGCTTAAAAATCAGTACCAGGCTATGTACTGGAAAGTAAAAGTAGTCAGCATGATACTGATGACATCACCCATCGAGCCCAGACTGGTCTAATAAAATATGGGACTCACACCATTTAGGCAATGTGCCTCAAGGAGTGTAAAATGGTCTTTTATTTTTACTTGACTTAGTACTTTACTTATGTTACTGGATTATGAAGACTGGTAGCCAGCATGGTGGTTAGGTGTTGAGCCGTTAAGGCCTGTGGCGTGTTTATGCTTGTGGCTACAGTTTGCAATCGCATTTTCCTCATGTTGGACTGGCAGTACATGGTTCCGTCACTCTGCTACTGAGTGAGTGCATGGACGACACCGTGAGCTGTGAAATTTGTGTGGAATGCTTTTACATCTGTCCTGTACAGTGAACTGCATGTTCGGAACAATGGCTACCGGCGGTTGCTGAATTGACTTTTTTGCCCTTTCGGTTCACGAGTGCATTTTTTGGGAGACTCATGGGAGTCGGTGCTGAAGCTGCGGAGTTCGTGATTTGTGCGACACTTTCGGCGGGTCACCCTGCGGTAAGAGACTGAGCCATGTGAGAAAATCCGGGTCAATGAGGTCTTTCTGGTGACTGCCAATGTCCATCAACGATGAACTGTGGTATTCATGGATGAATTTTGTGTTGACATTCTGACGGCGGCATTATGCACAGTGTACCTGTGCTGGCTGTTGGATTGCCGAGACTCCTGTCTATTCCACTTTTCACATTGGACAGTGGGGAGCATTTTATGTGATATTCACTGGCACGGGAATGCAGCATAATGGGGATGACCCGTTGCCGTGAAGTTGGAACTTCGACTAACTAACTAACTATTATGAAGACAACAAGAACTACCACCAGAAATAAAATTCAATGGACTCTGCCGGAGCTGATTGATGATCTAAGCTTCACTGATAACAATGACCTTCTGTCACATATATCAGATGCATGTTAAATTATGCACACTTGATAGAAGGTCCAAAAAAATAGGTCTCCATATTCATCGCAAAAGACAAAAGTAATGAGAATAAATCAAGTAAATTAGAACCTCATCTTTCGTGGTGAAACCTCACTTCAAGAGTTGGAATCATACACATATTTAGGAATGTTGTATACAAAGTATTTGTGTGTGGAGAGGAGAGGGGGTTGTGTGTGTTGTGGGGAGGAGGGAGAATATAGAGATACTAAAATAAGAATACATAAGGCAAGAGGAGATATCACAGCACTAGTCAAGAGAAATTAAAGCAGTACTAAACTTACAAATTTAACTTTCACATAAAATCAGTACAGCTGTATGCATCAGAAACATGGAGGACAACTAAAACAGTTACTGATAAACTACAAACATTCAATCAATTGTGCCTGCGCAAAATAGGATTACAATTGTATGACAGAATCACTAGCATCGAGCTAATGAACAGAAGTAAACAAGTTATGGAAAAGATGGTGGTGCCATTAGGACACACATATAGAAAGCTGTTAATGGTTTCACTAGAAAGTCTTTCTCTGGAAACCACATGGCAAAAGAAATAATGAAAGACCTAAAAACCCATAGAGAAGAGAATTAGAGACAGAGACGAAGATATGGAGGAAGCAGCAGGACAAGGAAAAAGATAGGAGAGACTGAATTTGGATGAGGACCAGTCTTAATGAGGAATGTAAGGCAGAAGAAGAACATTTAAATAAATTATAGAAGAATAAATTAACTCTTTCTGTCATAAACAATGCACCGTGTGTGTGTGTGTGTGTGACTGGCTATTCTCCATGTGTACCTATCAATGTGTGATGTGTGATTTTATTCCTCATGTTTAATTGGAGGTGGTCAAGAAATCTGACAATGTATTTGTTTCTTTACAGGTGTGTATATCTGTCCCATATGAAAGTGAAATAGTTGTGCATTTGTTGCTATCATTATATTTTTCCACTAGGCAATTGCTGTGACCATCTTTGTGAAGAAAGTAAAATGTGAAAATAATCAAATTTACAATTAAGGATCCAATACCTGTAATGTGGGTAAGTAAGCAGAATCCAAGAAACACTCAACAATTGACTGTAACTTCCTCTTCAATATTTCTTCATCTGCAAAATTATGACTTCCATCCTAAAAATAAATAAAATTAACACAATCTCAGAAACAGCCCTGCCCTGTGGTCTACAACAGTGGTTCGTGTTGCATTCTGAAATGATTAAACAATTAAATATATTTGCCTTAGGGACCCATAACAGCACATTGGCTAGATGCTAGCTTGCTGGCCCAGTGGTCATGCATTTAATTCCCCACCAGATATTCATATAAAGATATAGTAAAATAGGTCAAGGTTGTCCTAGAGCAGATGCTGCCATTAGGGTGTGAAGTGTTTGGTTGTCATATATTCTAGGCTATGGCATATGAGGTGGAGTGGCCAATGCCTTTCCTCCCCAGACATTTCCAGAAACATTCTTTAAATTGTCTGGTACTCATTTTTATGGGGCTGGGTCGATTCCACCACAATACTCATAGAAAAAAAATAAACCTGTCTCTGCTGAGGATTGAACCCAAACCACTGTTTTCACAGGCAAGTACACTATCCACTCAGCCATTATCCACTCTCCCATATAAAGCTATCGTAAGGAAACATCATCTATGTTAATGCATTTTGTATTGTTTGTTTCAATGGAGAATTATAAATATTTCATCATCATCTTCTTCCATTTTCGCTGTCAAGCGTCATGGGGAGCAATAATTGGTGCTCAAGCACCCGATGGGTGTCATTGGATAGTGTCATTCAATATTTGCTTAATGTAATTAATGACTCACCTTGAATTTTTGAACTTCTATGTAGAAAAATAAATTCTTGTCGATTTGGGGCATGCCATCTGCTTCACCATGCTTCAGCAAATATTTATAGAAATAAAGCATCGGCATAGTTAGATGGCCCATAGCACACTGATTTAGAGCAGCCAGAAACTCACTCCTATCCTCTCTTGTAGCCTGAGCCCGACCTGTTGTCTGATATACAAATGAATAGATAGAAAGAAGTCTAATTATATTACAGATTATTTATATATGATTCTACTGTCATATGACATCTGACAGGCATTTAAAATAAAATGAGAATATAAATATTATACAGCTGCATACATTTATATTCCGGCTCTGTGGTGAAGGAATAACGGACACAATTCCTCATACTGCGTTCAATCTCTGGAAATAACAGTAAAAGCTAAAATGTATTTAAGTCAATATTTATTTATTATAAGTTTTAAAATAATGACTGAATGCTTGTGTGGTTGAGAATTTAGGGTACGAATCTTGCACATCAGAAGACCCTGGTTCTGCCAGAGGTTAACAAAACCCTTAGTCCAATTGCAGTGTGGTGACTGTTTCAGCTGGCAGCCTTTAGATTCTCAGCCTTTATCAAAACTCTTACAATAAATACCAGCAATGGTATGCTATAAGTGCTGCAATACCTTACCATAAATACCAGCAATGGTATGCTATAAGTGCTGCAATACCTTACCATAAGCACCAGCAATGGTATAAGTGCTGCAATAACAGCTTCTATAAGTATGTTTATGTTGAATGTCTTTTGCAGGATGTTGTGATCAGCCCCAACCCAAAGTTAATTTATTAGGTAATGTTATGTTCAGTAGTTTGCCATTGCTTTCTGAACGAGAAGTCAACATTTAATGACCAGTGTAAGGAATGAACCCTGCCACCACAGGTTTTTAGTGTGAGCGCTTTAATCCTGCGAAATGGTATAGACATTCATGTATGTCCACATATCTTGGTCCCTGGTGTTCTGGATCGATTCTATTGAAGCTATTCCTCCATGTTACCATCTATTATCATCTCTATTGCTCTGTCTCTGCTTCTTCTACCGCTAATCTTTCCCATTGTTATATTTTCCAATGCTTCTTATTTTACAGTTACAGACCAAAGATCAATGTTTGCCACTTTATTATATATAGTTGAATATAATGTTTTAATTTCATTAGCCTTTAAAAAAAAGTCGCCTAAACGTCCACAGGGTTGACTTCATTGCACCGGGTTTTATCCCATATGGCTCGGTCTCTTTCCGCAGCGCAGAAAGCGTCACACAAAGCATGAACTCTGTAGTTCTAGCGACAACCCACAGGAGTCTCTGAACAATTTCACTTGTGAACCGAAGGACGCGGCCCGGGATTGAACCCACAATCTTCGGGGCCCGAGTCAAATGGCTTGACCACTTCACCAAGGAGCCTTTTCCAGGCATTTGTTAGTTACTCTGGCAGTTCAAAGTATTAGCAACATTTATCTCACCCACACCTATTTATTTTTTTAATTCTTATTTTGTATGTTGGGAAAGTTATTAAACTGTTATTTAAAAACGGAAATTGTTTTGCAAAATTTCTCTTTTACTGAATGCACAATTTTTGTTTATGTTACAAAATATCACAACTTTTGAGTGTGTGTCAAAAAAACAACCAGTTTTGACAGACTTCATCATCATCATCAAGTGCCCTGCCAGCTGGCGTAGGCGTTCGTGGCTCTCCACAGATCTCGGTCTTTAGTTTTCTGGATCAACTCTGCTGCTGATATTCCTCCATGCCACCATCTCAATCCATCCAGCATAATTTCTCTTGGTCTGCCTCTTCCCCTCGATCTTTCCAGTTGTCACGATGTTCTCCAATGCTTCTCTTCTCATCACATGACCGAAGAAAGATGTTTATCTCTTTCTTATTGTTGTATATAATGTTCTAGTTTCAGGCAGTCGTTGTTAGTTACTTTGGCAGTCCAAGGAATTCGCAACATTCATCTCAGGAACCACATCTCTGTTGCTTCTAATTTCTTCTTAATTTGTTCATTTACATTCCAAGATTCACTGCCATACAGCAAAACTGGTTCTACATAGCATTTCAGCACTCTCTTACATTCAGTGATAGTGACTTATTGCATAAGATACTCTTAATTTTCTGAAATGCGGCTTTTGCTTGCCCCATTCTGCTCTTAATCTCTGTTGTACATATTTCATCTGATGTTATAAATGCCCCTAGGTATCTAAAATTATGCACTTGGTTAAGAATTTTTCCTTCTATTTCTATGTCTCATTTTGATGTCACCATTTTCTTTGATATCACCATTGTTACTGTTTTCTTGACATTCAAGGAGAGTCCTTTCCTTGCACTCTCTGTTACTACAATGTCCAACAATTATTGTAGGTCTGTTGATTTATCCGCCACCAATACTGTGTCATCTGCATAACGTATATTATATATATTATAATCTCCAACTAGTATTCCTGGCATCTCTTTGATCTCTCTCATTATTACTTCACTATATAAGGAGAAGAGATCTGGTGACAAGACACCATTCCAACATTTTAATCAGCTCATCATGTTTTACTTTATCAAATGCCTTAGTATAATCTATGAAGCACAAATATATGTTTCTCTGTTTCTCTATTGGCCTTTCTATTAGTGTCCGTAATGTATAAATTGACAGACTTATAGTTAGTAAAATACATTAACTTTATACTTTAAGAAATATATTGACCTATCAAGCAATCATGAAAATATCTATTGTTACAATGCAAGCTGAGTAATACTAACTTCTTCTTCTGACCAAAAAATAATTGGCTACCAACTAAATAAGAAATATCATGAGTCTAATTAGTGTCACTAATTGCATTATTATAAACTACTTTTGTTTTGTCCAAGGTTGTATACAAGAATCTAACATCAATTATAATAAATTTTGTTAATTGTTAAAAATTCAAAATGAAGAACACTTCTGTGCAATATTTTCTGAAATGTGCTATTTAAAAAGCTATAAAATAAACAAACATCAAACATGCAATTCAGTTCATATTTTATAAACAAGATTAATACAGTATATACCTACTGCATAATATTAATTAAAATATATAACTACATCAATATTGTTACAGACGAAACCAAAATATATATTTGATAACATACATGTTAGTAAATTCACCAATCCTATACACGTACAGTTGAACATGCCATTCAAATAGAAAATATGGAACGGAAAAATAATGTCTTGATTATGAAATGCATTTGTTACTGCAGTTTTTGGACTAAGAAGTGCTTGGTTAGAATACATACAAAGAGGTAAGAGACATACTATGTATATTAAGGTAATCAAAATAATGTATCCCTGAACTCCAAGCAGTTAATTTATATAAGGGCTGTGATCAGGATTAGAAGGTTAAGGTTAACCCTTGACTGGCAAGCACCATTGGTTTTTAGTTATTACATCCTTCTGGTAGTGAGATTGGATACCAAACCTTCTGAGATAAGGAAAAACAACAGGAGGTCATGTCCTTTTACTTAGGACAGAATCTGTCTATAGGAAGTACACCTAACATAAACACATGTTGAAGTTACAAACGCTGACCTTTGAGTTAGAGAGGTGTGTATCTAAGAGCAGAGTGATATTCTTCTTCTTCCTTCTCCTCCTCCTCTTCTTTACCCTCCTTTTCTTCTTTTTTCTTTCTTCTACTTCTTTCTTCTTTAAGATTCTTAGTGAAGTACAGGCCCACAACATCGCATACCAAGCCATTTGTAGGCAGTTCATGGTTGGTTGATTTTTTTAAATGGTATAAAGTAGCTAGTCTCACAACAACCCTCTTTAGTCATCTTTTACAACCTACATAGAAGGTCAGTGTTACTATTCTTTACTTGCTCTTTGGGACTCCAGTAACATACAGGCATGGAGAAACATACTCCTCTCAGAGGAGGAATGATGAAGAAGAAAAAAGCAACTCACAGTAGCTTGGCTGTGAATTTACTGCTTTGTTTTAACTGATTTTGTCCCAGGCTGTTGTTGGTTTTAACTCAAGCTATCCTAGTTGTTACTTTAGCTACTGTCATCTCAGGCTGTTTTTACTTTAATTTCCAAACTGGGCAGTTATTACTTTAAATTATCAGCTGCCTGGGACAGTTAAGTGAACTAACACATATGTTTAACATACTGAGTAATCTTTGCTTATATTATAATTGCTAACACATAATGAAAGGAGGAAACAGTTGGTACTTCTTAAGAATATGCAGGGTTGAGTAAATCAGGTTTTCTTTCTTTCAGTGCCATAAATTCTAAGCTACAAAATTCAGCTACTGTTTTATATACTTGTGACTATGAGTAAGTACCAAACCAAGCTGATCTGAGATATATTTTGTTCATTGTTTTTTTTTTGTTTTTTTTTCATCCAGGACAAATGATCATCCATGCACCCAAGGTAAAACAAACTCTATTAATTTTGGTGGTATGTGTCGTACTGATAAGCATCGGCGATCATGTCTCACCATCCTACACAATTACCTGTCCCAGATAAGTCAGTGTTCTAGTCCCAGTTATTCCATTTGACCAAGTCATCTTAGTATTTATCTTGTTGTCCTCCTCTTGCACATTACCTATCAAGTTTGCTAGTTTTGACTAACACGCCCAAAAAGTCTTGACTGTCTGCAACTCATTTCTCTAATCAATTTACGATTTCTATCTGCCTATTGAAGGACTGTTGGCATTTGTTGATTAGAGTTAGTGAAAGCAGTTTCACATACCAGGTTTGAGGTAAACCGCAGATAATTTGGGAGCAGAACACTTTGCATTGATTTTCACAGTGGTATGAGTGGTGACTATTCAGAAAGCTGTGGCAAATTCCAGAATGTAAAAACTCCCTAGAAAACCACAAATAGTCAATAAATGCTGGGATTGATTTCAATGTGCTGTAAAAGATATGCTACTAACTTTTTTTTATTGAAGGACCACCTCATTTGTTTTACTATCCATCCATAGTAACCTTTGTATTTTCCTCAGAATCCACATTTCTGCTGCCATCAAGTCATGCATAAGATAAAGTATATACTCCATATATCACTTTAACACAATGTTTCTCACTGCAACTGTCAGCTTTTTTAAACTGCTGAATGTTTTCTTGGACATATCAAAGCTCAAATGTACATGAAGATTATAATATTTAGGACAGCAAGGAATGTATGCTAATTAAGGGATTCAGTGCCAAACTAAAAGATTTGGACTTTACAAAAATGGATGGCAGAAAATGGGAAGTAGTGGTGTGTCAATTATGACTTAAAAGTTGTTAATATGGTAGCAGAAATGTTGTATTATATATAAAATTAAAGAGGTTTGCATAAGATGACTACTGTATATAAGCCCATGGCAGATAAGGGAAGTTGCTTAAGACGATTAATCATCCCATGGCACTTAATCAGTTAAGAAGACAACATGCAGATGGGTAAATAAGAAAACATGTTTCTGACTGTATAATCATGCAAAATGCCAGCAGGACATGGGAAGAAAGCTTTCCTTTATATAACAAAAATGTCTGAAGTATTGTTAGTAACACATTAACAATGAGACATTAGTGTATGAAGAAGAAGAGCACGATGAGATGTTATCATTTTTCTACATAAATCTACATTAAACATTTAAACTATATTAATTAATAGACACAAGACACCAGTAGCACTAAGATCATAAAAAAGCAGAAGTTGAGAGAAGCTTAATCTGGGGAAAAATGTATTATGAAAGAATGGTGAAATGAAGTCCAAATGTATATTTTAAAAGTGGCATTAATGTAGACAGTTATGTTCTTTCTGTTATAAATTTTAAAAAGCAAGAAAATAAGATGTTAAAACATCACAGACATTCAGTTAAATTTGAATGTAATGGTAAAAGTTTATATTGATCTAAATACTGGATTTCAGAACTGTAAAACTACATTAATGGTGAATTGACATGCTCAAAACACAGGAGTCTCTGGACTATGTAAACAACCATGACAAATATAAATAACTTATATCTTTACATATTTTCTTAGAGATGTAAACCTCAATATACACATATGCTTCAGAAGTATACAATTACACAGTAGCAATAACAAAGAAAATTGCCATAGCATGATACCTATCTGTAGAATATGACGTATGTCCAGTGAAGTAGAAAATGAGCATATAAAAATATACTGTAGTTAATTATTTCAGTGATACAGGAAAGACATGAATCAGACAAAGACAAAGGCATGTACAATTTCTGATATCAGTTACTATTTTTTCATCAAATGCTAACAACAAATCTCTGCCATTATGTTGTAGTCAGAAAGCTTGTTTCCCGTCCATCTCTTGATATTGTTCTCCCAGTACAAACTTCTTGAACTTTTGACTTTCATTTCCCCTTTCATTATAGTTATTAGTAGCATGTTATATCTTCTTACATAACCAGCAATATATGTTTTTTCATATTTTTATCTTTTTTTAGTAATTTTTATTTTACCTCCTAGTTTATTTAGAATTTCTGTTGCTCTTTGAAATGTGTATCTTTATCATATGAGGGGGATTCAAATGAAAACTGTAAATATTTTTGTTTTGTTATGTTTTTGGGTGAATATGTTCTGAAAAAGTAAAGAACAAATGTATAATTTTTTGATGCAGTCATCACTGTGTTCAATGCAAATCCTCCAGTGCAAATAAAGTGCTTGGATTTCTATAGAAAGTAATTCTCTTGGTCACATACATAACCACTCATGCACCACCTGCTGTACCTCTTCATTGAATCAAAAATTCTGTCACAGAAGTCATGCTGTTTTGAAACTTCCTACTCCACTCATACACTTGCTAGACTGACAGGCATGCATCACCATACTGGACCTTCATTCGCCGATGCATTTCTATAGGTTTCATCCCTTCACTGATAAAAAAAACAGACAACAGAACGCTGCTCCTCTTTGGTGCATGTCAAAAGTGAGACGGCTATCTTTAAACTCTCCTTATAATGTTACCGTGTTTGTCTGCACTGTGATGTTATGTGATTAACCCTCTTGACATCCATAAAAACAATATTGACAGGTTACAGGACAATGACATGGTTATTGTAATTTTGATCACATTTTTACTGGTTTCATTTAAAGCCCCCCTCATATTTGCGTCATTCTTTTACATATCTACACTATTTATTTGTCAAAATTTGTCTTGTTAAAATACACATTCTTATTCTTTTCTGGAATTTGGTTTGACATCAGCCATCTTTTGTTATTTTATCAAGAAATGAGAAACCAGTAATTCCTACTTCCTTCTACATGCAAAGCTAATTTTTCATATGTTTTGTCAATTAAAATCATGTGTTTGTTTAAATGGGATTGAAACATTGATTGATAGTTAGAAAGCATGGTTTTGTAATGTAAATGCTACTATATATTTTATAATAAACTGTTATTAACACTACATTTACTAATAATGTACATTAGACAGATTCTTAAAAGCAAGTTACAGAATCAAGCATACAGTTAAAAAGTAGTCATAAAAATAGTTTGCATGCAAAAAATAAATTGTTACTAATTGTTTTTTTAGAGAACTAAACCTTTGGTTCAGAAGTTGATGTAGAGCTAGTGTGGGAACCTGTACCAGTCGAAGCTGACATTGTAGATGTAACAGAATGTCTCTGCTGCAACACAAATACTTTCAGATTATACATGAAAGCCAAAGAGTAATACGATATGCACAACATTATACAACACACTATAGTTAACAGAATGGTTAAATTGTAATTTATGACCAAGTGAAATGAGTTTCACTGTTTCATTCGACTTCAACAAGAATTTGTAGGATTTGCTTTCCCTAGCCTTTGACTGTCCCCAATCTACCAACATGACAGCAGATTTGTGTCTTGTTTCATCTATTTTGCATTCCTTGACCTGTCCAAAATGGTAGACTCTACCTGTAGCTGTGCTACCACTGATATAGCTCTTGGGGTCACTGGAACAAGCAAGCCCCTCCATCACTTCAAGATGGAGACATAACAGAGGAGAGTTCTAATTCATTTATTAGGAATAAATAATTTCACATTCCTTAACTAGCTCCATATAGCTTTACATTAGTGCACATTAAAGTAACATACAATATGCACTAATATTTTTGTTTATGTTAGAAGTCCCTCTTGTGTGAATATTAATTAGTGAACTTAGAAGTGTAAACCATTTTTCATCATTCTTTTAAGCAACTGGGTGTAATGAATGTGTATTTTCAGGGTCTGAATTGAACTGCCCTTGGAGCAAGACAAATATACACTGTCTGATTTAGTTTCACCAAGCTCTGGAACTTGACTCAGTGTGAGCAAGTATAACTGCCCCTGGAGCAAGACAAATATACACTATCTGATTTAGTTTCACCAAGCTCTGGAACTTGACTCAATGTAAGCAAGTATACACTACCACTCATCATCTAGAAATGCCATATGCTAGTCTGGAAACGTTCTCTCAGTGTAAAGAAATTAGAGCAATAATTATTGTCTAACTGAAGGCATGCAGGCTCTGTGGTAAAGGGGCTATGGACGTGGTTTGTGATCCTGCATACCCGCATTCGAAACACAGCTGCATGATTTGGTAGCAGACCACGTTGTGTTGGTTTTTTACCAAATGGTATGGGTGCCGGTCATTCAGAAAGCAATGGCAAACTACTGAACGTAAACTTGCCAAGAGATCACAACAGTAAAATATTCTGGTGTTGAATGCAACGTCCTGTAAAGGATATGCAACTAACTTTTTTTTTTAAACTGAAGGCCCCATTTTTTTTCTGAAAATCCATAAACACCAAGCTAATACTGGCAAGAAAATCATAATCATTATTCACCATCAGTTATGAAGAAATTGAAAACAATACACATTTTGAATATCTTAGCTTCATAATTAATAACAATCTTATTCTCTTCCCCCACCACTACCACCACCACACACACAGCATTCTTTCCTCAGAAAAAAAGTGAAATTACTCAAAAGTAATGTATTTTCTTGGTTGTTTGTTTTCGTATATCTAATTTTTGAAAAAGCTATTTTTCTTAGCTTACATGAAGGGAGTAATCTAACTACTTCTTGGCTGAGAAAACCTCCTAAACACTTATTGATACAAGGAGAGGACAGATCAAAAGATTAGAAATGATAACATCAGAAAGTACCTGAGCAATCAACAACAATGAACTTTATCAAATGTTAGTGAGTCAGAATGGGTGGGGATCATGTAAAAGTCTACCCTCAAACATTTTTGACACTTTAGGTACTACAGAACTAGAGGCAGACTCTGTAAGTGAATGATTAGTGGAGCAGCAGAAGCCACAAACATTTTTTATGCAACCGACACAAAGGCTCCATTATAACCTTCTTCCTAACTGAATGCTAAATAACAAGGAAAACAGAAAAAAAGAACAAAACTTCAGTTTAATTGTGACTGTGCATGTGAGGGCACACTCAATGGCACAGTGGCTAGCATGCTTGTCTGCCAGCCCGGTGATCAAAGGTTCACATTAGGTGGACACTACACTTGGCCAGGGCTCCCAGTTCAGCCCAGCATGAAATGAGTATCAGGAAATGTCTTGGGAAGTAAAGTTGGCTGGCTTGATATTGACATCAACCCCCAAGTACCATTCATTCATTCATTCGTTCGTTCGTTCGTTCGTTCATTCATTCAGTAGCATGTCCTTTGCAGCATCTGGCTCCCATAAAAACCTTCCAGAAAACTTCTCAATCATAAGCAAGATGTCCCACGTCCGATACACCCATCTGGAGATCATTTGCCACATCCTGCACCCATATTTTTTGGTCCTTCCTTTTCCTCTCTTCCCAGGCATATATCCCTCCACTTTTTAGTCTGACACATGGGATTTCCTTGGTAACACCGTCAGGATTATCTCTGTCATCATGATTACTAGTACTGGCCCATGCGTCACACTCTTCCTATTGTTATCTATCTGCCTGGCCTGGGGGTCTCACCACCATATCCCTTTCTTATTATGTTTTCTTTCATGGTTGCTAGAGTTTCTTGGCAAATTTTACAGAAAGTAGTTTGCAGTTGCTTTCCTTCTGGGTAGTGACTGTACTAGTCGGCGCCCATAGCCATTGTCTCTACTGATGAGATCATCTGCCTACCGCTGCACAGTGCTCTCACACTCCATCCACCACCTCCTTTCAAGTACTGATTGGTCTATACAAATACAGGGCTAGCTGCAAAATGCCAAATACCCCTTTAGGCGTGTAAAAGGTTCCTTTACTTACCATATGCCCGAGATGCCAAGTTCTTTAAAAAAAGGGCCTTTCATATTTGCCTTTTTCACTCGGTGTGTCCGCACCGATATATACTTATAGTTTAAAAATAAGAATAGAAGTTCACATCATTAGTACCTTCCTTCTGTCAACACGCCTAACATTGAGTGCTGACCCTCGATAACTGTGTACTGATGGAGGTCTATGAGAATCTACTGCTGATGAGATGTCTTGTGCTTGGTTTAGCTGTGTTATCATGTCATTTTTACTCATCCCTGAAATGTCCAGCTGAATGCTCTAGATATGAAATATGAAAATGTTTAATACAAAATTCTATATTCCTCATTTCCTTCATAAGGAAGTAATGATTGTCTGGGGGAAATAATGAAAGGAAGTAAGTGTGCATTGTATTTATATGTAATGTAAGAAAGCACTATGTTTAGCTTGGAAATAAACACAGCAAAACTGCCTGCTGTAATGAATGTGGCAATAATTTAGTGCAACATTTATCGTCAACCTGTAAACAGTACAAGGTTTAAAAGGAGATTTAAAATCTTTCAGTAAACCAAATACTATCATTCTCTGTGTTTCTTTTCTGTTTTGCTCATGAAATTTGAAACAGTTTACAATGGTTACTCTTCCATTACTGTATAACCAATGAATGGGAAGATGTAAACCTGTCCCTGTTCTGTAAAATGTAACAAACTCACAAACATTTCATGTGTCTAATAATAGCATATAAAAATTAATTTGTGAGAGAATATATTTCACTTTTAATACTACAAAGAAATCATACAAAAGTTATTTTTAAGTATCAGTATTACGGAAAACTCAAATTTCTGTTCACACAAGAAAGTCAATTCACAGTTTTAAGCCATTAATCCATTGTATCTGTTATATTTAGGATAAAATTACCCCACATGTCTGAAAGAAAACACAAGGATTCTGGTTGTATAAGTTACTTTCAAAGTATAAAAATCAATATATCTGACTGTACATATTTTACCATAAATTATACTCGACTGCTGACCATAAATCAATCAATTTTATGAATGTTTAACATCGAACTTGAACATTACAATATTCATGTTTCTGTGTTATGTTTTGTTAATGCACAAAACTGATAGAATTGTTACCTCCATTATAAAATATATCACAGATTATCACTGACCTAATAAAGTATGAGAAAGCCATCAGTCCAGAAATCAAAAACAAGATATTGAAAGCGTGGGTAGCTTTGTTCTTCATGTGCCAGATTAAGTTCAAAAGTAAAGGACCATTTTTCAAGCCTTGAGTATATGTTGCTAGCCCCACATTTGCATAGACCAATCAGCACTCAATGGGTCATGTGGTCAATATCATGCTGGCCGCCTTTACTCCCTTAATATTTCCTGGTATCCATCTTAGGCTGGTCAATCTGGGAATTCAGGTTAATTTATTTAAACATCCCAGCCTCAATAAGGGTTTGAATACCTGACTGTTGGGTCGGTAGTGAACTAGCCACAGTGCTACCACAACTCCCATGTCACACAGGAGGCTTGTTAATTTGGTCTCATAGTTGCCATGAAATGCATTAACTAATAAATACAATGAAAGTAGCTCTAATAATTTATCTTAATATTGAAACTTAAACTGTTTAAAAATAATGATTACAAATGCGTACATGGTAATCAAAAAAAGTAATAATGATCAAACTGGTCTCCCTGGCCTAGGAGTTAAGCGACTTTCTCCGTAATCCCGTTTATCCACATAGGGTAACACAGCGCGCGAGAATTGGAAGTTGTTCTCGCCGCGTTGGTAACTTACGGGATAAGTGAGCCAGCCGCTCAGAAAGCAATGGCAAATTACTGAGCGTAATCTTGCCAAGAAATCAACGACAGCGGTAAAATGCTGGTGTTGACAGCGATGTCCTGTAAACGATATGCAAACAAAAAATAAAAACATAATGATCACCATAGTGTGAATAAAATTAGTCTTTGAATCCATTCATGAGAAAATGGAAACGATGGGGAGGGAAGAAGATTGGGAGACAAACTCTTCTAGATATTCAATCAAAGACACTAATCAATTCACTGTATTGACAAACTTAATCAAGAAAACATAACAAACATAAATACAAATGGAGGACATGATTAGGAAATGCACAATGTTCATGATCATAAATAGGAAATACACTATAGGGCTTGTTCACGGTTAGCCGGATCTTGCAGCTAAAGTTTTTCGATGGAATGAGGAGCTAGCCCCAAACTCAACCCTCCTAAGGCACCTCTTATGTATGGCAGGTTACAATGTGTTACTATTCTTTGCTGCTCTTAAGAGTTCTGGTAACAGATGGAAGAAAACTTCCTTAGTTGATTTACTCATTAGTTTCTGCTCTTGTGTTACCAGGACCATTAAGAGAATTATGCGCACTGCATTCAATGCAAGTCCTCCAGCACCAATAAAGTGCTTGGATTCCTAAAAAAAAAAAATTATTTTGGTCGCGTGTGTAACCACTTTGGGGTTACTGTTCGGTGTGCCTGACCCGGGCATGAACAGTCAGTCACAGAAGTCACACCGTTTTGAAACTTCCTACTCCACTCATACACTTGCTGGACTGACAGGCATGCGTCGCCATACTGGACCTACATTTGCCAATTAATTTCTATAGATTTCACCCCTTCACTGATTCAAAAACTGATAAAAGAATACTGCTCCTCTTTGGTGCATGTCAAAAGTGGGACAGCCATTTTTAAACTGTCAATGTTTGTCTGCACCATGATGTCACATGCTTTACATTCTTGACATCCGTAAATACAATATTGACAGGTTACAAGACAATGGCATGGTTATTGTAATTTCTATCACACTTTTAAAGTTTTCGTTTGAAGCCCCCTCGTGGGTTACAGTGATACTATTCCTGGCTTCCCTTTAGGGTCCTGGTAACACATGGTCTGCAACAAGTGTACATGGTTGATCTATTTTCTTCTCGCTATCTTTCAAAAGTGCACATAAAATAATACACTTGGTTTAAGCTTTCTTTCAAACATTCTTTCTCTTGATGACTACATAAAATGTATGCTACTTAACAGCTTATCACAAGTTATGCCTTAATCAGTTCCTTTATACCACTATTCAAACGATCCATGTCTGAGATAATATAGGTATTTTCAGTACCTTCCACTTTCTTCTATTATACTTGAACAAGCAGGTTAGCATGGTCGAATGGGTAAGAACGCGTGTTCTTAAACATCCGGTGTGCTGATGCCGGTGTTAGGGGTTCAACCCCTACACCGGACAGCTGGACTAAAATGTTGACCTGTCGAACTTGACTATGGGACGTAAATGACAAGTATCTCTGAAGTCAGAGTGGGTTCGCCTGTTGGCGAGGGACGCTGTTAATAGGGAAAGCTAATCCACACGCAAAATTCAGTCTATCACTACTATAAATAGTGTGTATGGACTACGCTTGAGTTCAAAGCGGGCGAGCGCAAATACAAATACTTGAACAGTCTAGATTGCTGACATATGCTGGCATTATTTGTTCCTACTTTGATTCATTTTTATGGGTCTACAAATTTACGACTATATTAACTGAGTTGTAGGTTCAAAATCAGGCGTGGATCAACTTATAAAACAAACAACTTGACTTGAAAAAGACAGTGAGGAAGAAGATGCAAAAGAATCGACTTCATTGCAATGGGTTTTACACCATCTAGTTAAATCACCCTCTGCAGAATTGAGGTTTGGTGGTTACTGCCCCATAGGCACCTGGGATTTTGTCCGAAGGGCCGAATGTAAGACGGGCCTGCATGCCCAACCTGCATGCCCAATTTATTACCCTTTGAAAATAAAGTCTGTTCGTTCGTTCGTTCATTCGTTCCTTCAGCTTTAGACCATTTAGTGATAGATGCACGTGTCCATAAGCTGTTGTGTTCTATATAAAATGTTCATACATCATCATAACCATATACATTTTTGAAAAAGCACGTTTATATTAATATTTAAAACACACTACACCATTTTCAAGCAAAATAACTAGTCCTACAGCATACTGCTAAGTACACCAAAATAATTTAAAATATTAACATTCCAGAGATAAACACATTACTAAATGTGTTGTCACTGAACCCATCAGTGCAGCTGTACCTATATCTCTGTGAAAGACTTAGACATCAGCAGTGTAGTCTTACTGTCCTTACCTTTCCTCTGGACTTTCTCTTGTTCAGTGCCAAGATCATAGCCAGCTCATTCTCAACACATTTTGATAGCTCGTTCTGAGACATGGTGACCAGGTCTTTGGGGTTGACATTCAGATCATCTGCTTTCCTCTGTTAGAAACACAAATGTCATATTGAAAATGAAGCTCATGTGTAAAATGGCATGTGTTAGCTTCAAGACCATCAATGGTTGAAACACTCACAAGGAGTATATTTTAAACATTATCAACAAGTGAAATTGATGGAAACCTAACTGAAGAACACAGATATGCAGATAACATGATCTTCCTCTCAGATGATGCTAAGGGATTCAAAAAGTTGAATCTGTATATCAAGAGAGACAATAAAAACCAAATCTTTTTCTTAAATTAAAAATAAGAAATATGTAAATAATGTTCATTTAAAAAACTACATGCCAATTAAAAAAAATCACAATTGACAATAAAGAAATTGCTGATACTGAGCTAGCAGGTTCAACCCACGGTCAGTCGGACTAAAATGTTGACTTCTCGCCCTTGACTTGGGGACGTAAATTATAAGTATCTCTGAAGTCAGAGTGGGTTCGCCTGATTGCGAGAGCCACTGGTAATAGTTGCTTGCTTGTGTTCGTTGGCTTGAGCTCCAACGCGAAGTCCTGTATGTCGGATGAAGGCATCCTGTTGTCCAACATCAGTGTGATGTCATACAGGACCTGAGTTTTGCGTGAGTATCCGTTGTCCCATGTCTGGCTTATTGGTGTGCAGACTGGTGGTTCCTCGCCGTACAGGCAGACACTCTCCGACTTCGGAGGAATCGGCGATCCTACTGACTTTAGCCAGGACCCCGAAGGGACCTGTTGCCCAGGACGCTCGACGAGGACGCGTCAATAGGTCTTGGCCAGTATATAACCCGGCCCTGGTGCCTTGGAAACACCTCTGCGTCCCACTGGTAATAGTGAAAGCTAATCCACACGTATAATTCAGTCCAGAGCTGCTAGAATGAGCTTGAGTTCAAAATGAGCGAGTGCAAAAACAGAAAACAACACTAACCATTAACAAAACATTTAAATATACATAGAAGTTATCTAAAACAATACCGCACTCATGCTGACAACTACATACCAAAACAAAATTTTGGAAAACTTCTTCAATCTCTGGCAGGATAGAACTCTGTACCTCCTGCAGTAACTCAGATTTAGGTTGATCTTTCTCGTCAGCAACAAGTATAGCAAGATTTTCATTGTTGAGTTGTACTGATCTCTTACTTTGTGAATCCAAATATAGCCTAGCAATGGGCAATAGTTTAAAGCAGTATTAGTGGAAATCTTGGATACATCTTTACCTACATTACCATTATTGTAAAATTTACCTACAGATGTTTACCTACACTAGCATTGCTGTAAATTTACAGTCGACTACTGCCAGATGTTTACCTACTATATAACTTTTTACTTACATTAGCATGCTGTAAAATTTAGTTGTCTATCTACAGATGAACCAAACAAAATTATGCTTAAATAATACAATAAAAGACCACATACATTAATATAATTTAAAGCATATTTTTAATTATCATTTGGCAATTAATTTTCAACTATTCAGCCTTTTTGTAAATTATTGAATACACACATATATATATATATATATATATATATCTTTAGCCACGGAGATCGGCATATATATACATTCATGCACACACACACGTACTAAGGCATGCACACATGCAATTAGACAGACACGCACACATACACACATCTTTTACCCTTAAAATTTAAGTTGATGTATGTTATTCTGTAAGTTGAACTGGAAGAAATAAGATGAACTATTAGAAATTTAAATAACATACATGAACATATGCATTTTTCTAGTTTCAGATTTACTTGAGGTTTCAAACTATTAACTTTTATTCACTGCTTAAGAAAAATAAATCAACAAATTTTAAATCTAGTTTGGGTAGACTGCAGTTGCAGCCAAGGTTTAAAAAAAAGTTAATCACATATGCATAAAAATGAGAACCAGTCAGAATAAATAATGCTGAAAAAGCTTTTTGCTAATAATAAAATTATGGCAATGATACATAAACATTTGATCAAGCATGTAAATATTCTTTTATACCTATTCTATGATAATTAATGTAAAAATTATGAAGACTATTTTTCAATTTGAGAGAAAGAAATGATAAAACTACATGAAATAAGAAAAAACAAAATATACAAAGCTGAATGCTCATTCATTGACAGCTTACTTTGTTATTGCTGTAGCCTTAGCTTTCTTCACTTTTGCATCCTTCACGCTAAAGTATGTCTCAATATCAGCATGAAGTTGCACTTTATTAAATATGTCTTTATTATCATTCTCATCTTCATTGACAAACTTGCGGAACATGGACATAAGTCTGAAATAGAAGAAAATGCATTAAAGGTTGCTAATGTAGATACTATTAGATTAATATAGGTATCTGCAGAAATATTGACATATCCATTTAAAGCCCTTACATAACTCATCTTGTATTTGTGTGCCGGCTTTGTGGCAAAGGGGCTATGGTTGCAATTCACAATCCCGCATAACGTGTTCAAAAAAGGGCAATTTGATTACAGACTGCCTTGCATTGGCCTTCACTCAATGGTAACAGAAAGCAATGGCAAACTACTGAATATAAACTTGCCAAGAAATTATAAACAGTCCAAAAATGCTGGGACTGACTGCGATGTCCTGTAAACGATATACAACTAACTTTTTTTAAATTTATGTTACTACAAAGAATTAAGCAATGTTTAAAAAAAATTTTTTATTCAATACTACTGTAGTATATTAAACTAGTTGTCAGTAGAAAATGTTTCTTTCCTTTTTTTTCTTGTAAAAAATAACAGAATGTTTAAACCACTGTTGTGATCTATACAACGTTCATGAAATCTCTGCTGTCATATGGATGTAAGGTAATTAATCTTCATATATGCTCCATTCTTAAAATGTTTTTAACAAATCCCAGAAAGGAGAAATCTGAACCCATGACCACCAGGCCGACAAGTCAGTGTAATAGCCACTGCACCACCACACCTCTGAATGAATATAGTAACAATTAAAAATGGAAAGGACCTTTCTCACACCTTCAGGCATCTTAAGCATGTGGTGCTAGCCCCATACGCAAAGAATACCATGGATTAAATTAAAAACGAATCAGATAGTCCTTGAAGAAACAAATGAAAACCATAAATTTATGACTCCGTGGCAAAGGGGTTATGGATGCAGTTCGTAATCTCGCATAGCCGCATTCGAAAAACAACTGTGGGCAATTTGGTGGCAGACTGCCTTGCGTTGGTTTTTTTTTACAAAATGGTATGGGTGCTGGTCATTCAAAAAGCAATGGCAAACTAATGAACGTAAACTTGCCAAGAGTTTTTTTTTTTTTTTAAATTCGCATATCCTTTTACAGGACATCGCTGTCAACATCAGCATCTTTCAGCTGATTGTTGATCTCTTGGCAAGATTATTCTCAGTAGTTTGCCATTGCTTTCTGAGCGGCCGGCTCATTATCCCGCAAGTCACCAGCGCGGGTTGAACCGCTTCCAATTCTTGCGCGCTGCGAAACCCTGCGTGGATAAACGGGATTACAGAGAAAGTCGTCTATGTCATGGAATTGAAGGCGTTCGTGCAACTGTTGAGAATGTTGTGAAGTCGCTGATAATGATGAAGGACATTCACGCTCTTTGCAAGTAATAACAGGACGTCAGTTGTTTCACGAAACGATGTTTCTATTCTGATTAAACTATTAACATTGTTGCACATGATCACACAAACAAACTATCATTAGACTAATTCACATTAATGCTACAACTATCACAACTAACATCTCGGCAGCAATATATAGTTTGCCATTGCCGAACTCATACTTTGGAGCCATGCGTCTGGTACCATGGTCTCCACTCGCACTCGAGTGACGTCATTTGTAACCGTTCTTTTACTTGCTCTGTTCATTTAGAGTGCGCACTTCTTTGTGTCAATTCATTTTTCATTATTCCCGGTGACAATTATTCAGTATATTTTGTGTGAGCTCGTATGTTTCTCTTATCACCATCGTCTCCCTTCAATAGATCTTATCATAGCTCTTTTCGTGACATGGCAGTGTAACCCCTCAGCCAGAGAGACCGGCGCCAAGAGTTTACAACAGCAAAAATAATGCTGGTGTTGACTGCGACGTCCTGTAAAGGATATGCAACTAACTATATGAGGAGAAATAAACTTGAAAACTTAGTGACAACTGGCAACTCGCTGCTGGGAAGAGAGTGAAAAGAAGAGACAGATACATATTCCTGGATGACCTGAACATATGGCATAATCAGGACAAGAACTTAGACTGTCTATGTCTATTGGCACGGCACAAAATGACGATTCATACATAGAAAGATTATTTTGAAAAATCCTACATACTGTTTGTTCCCAGTAAGGTTTTGGTATGTTGGCAACTTGACAGCTCTTGGCACTTTACTTCTTGCTGGAAGCTCATCTAATCTATCATCTTCTGATCCCTGCATGACAAGAACAAATGTGACTATTTAACCTGAATTATCTCCATAATTTGTAAAAGGTAATCCCATTGCAGGTAATACCAGAGGGTGTAAAGTCATAGGTCTTTATATACACAAGGATATGGAATAATAATATGGAGGTCACCAACTCCCTTCTTCATAACTTTTCCTTTGAAAATATTGTAAAAATGATCAGGTCCCAATGTTATAGACTGGTAACCATGGTAGCGCAGTGGCTACATGCTTGCTTGGCGGTCACTGGCTCGAACCCACATCAGGTCGACCCAGTCTAAAATGGATACCAGGAAATGTTTTTGGGAAGTAAAGGCCGTGGGTGTTTAGTTTAGTATAGTTTAGTCAATGGATCAACATCACGGCACACGGGTGTAACCCATAAGTGCTCTGTTCTCCTCCTAACCCAAACCTGAGTTTGGAGAAACTCAGCTCAGTGCACGAACTCTGTAGCACCGGTGAGGATCCTGAAAATACTTTGGGTAGATTTTTAATTCTAAATTTTGCCCGGGCAGCGCCGTTAGGCTACTCTTTTTCGATTTCCAACTGCCAAGGGATTTTTTTACATGCGCAACAATACACACGGGCGTCCAATCTCACTACCCAGAGACCAGGGGAAATTTTATTACTATAAGTCCACGTGAAAAAATCCCGGTCCTCACCGGGGCTTGACCCCGGGACCTCCAGCTCTCGAGGCAGACACCGTACCTCGAGACCATGCAGCCCCCGGCAGTGGGTGTGATACAGACCACATCTCCCACCCAGTGCCGATTGGTGTATAAAAATATGGGTCGAGCACCATATGCTCAATGCATCTAAGGTATGTAAAAGGGTTCTTTTCTTTTTTTATTTAATAGAATGGGTCAATCCGAGAACTATGCTGCTACGAAACAAATCTAATCTTGTGAACTGTTTGATCACTGTGTTGACAAGCACACACTACTCCTTATGCTGCAATAGCTTATTTAGCCAATATGTGTCAGGGATTAATGGCTGATGAAAATAAGTCAATAAAGGAGACAGCAAAATCCAAACGCAAATCAAAAAGTTCATCATATTTAGAAGTATGTATGGACAACATAAAATAAAGATAATGAACACAATAAATTCACATACACTGATGTCCACAGAATAACAAAGAAAATCATGGAAAAGAAGTGAATGGAAGAAAATTAGTGAAAGAATAATACACAACCTCATATATGTAATTGGGAATATTCTTCAACAAGTGAATCGGTACAATTATCTCGGAACAGTCATAACATCTGATGGGAGATGCTTGAAAAGATTAGAACAAAAATAGCCATGGCAAAATTAGCCTTTAGCAAGATGAAAAACATACTGACCAATAAAAAGATGTCAATTGAAATGAGAAAAAGAGTGTTTAGGTGCTACATAGAGCCTGTTCTTTTGTATGGATGTGAAACTTGGACAATGAGCAGTCAAGCTGAAAAACATCTGATGGCTGCAGAAATGTGGTTTCTGAGGAAAATGCAAAGAATACCATGGACAGACAGAAAAACCAACGACCAAGTACTACAGGAGACAAATGAAAATCATAAATTGATTAGAGAAATTAGACGCAGACAGTCAAAATTTTTTGGACATGTTATGAGAAGAAATGGATTGGAGAACTTGGTGACAACTGGCAAGATCGAAGGGAACAGACCAAGGGGAAGATCAAGAAGTAAATACCTGGATGGCTTGGCCACATGGCATGGTCAAGACAGGGACACTGAATTGATCCACGACTCTGGTGATCGAGTGAAATGGAGAGTTATGACCGCCCACTCTTTCCGGTATGGCACATGATTGATTGATTGATATATGTTGATGACACTGTTATTAGCAGAAAGTGTGAGCAGGAGTTACAGGACCTTGTGGAGCAGGATAAACAGGCCAAGGACTGTGTAAGCATTGGATATTTATATTCAAATTAAAACTACGATAATTACCACTGCAAAGGAGAAACCAACAATGAACATGAGAGTAAATGAAAAGATACTGGAAGAAGCAACAATTGTCTCAAATCTTGGACATTTGTAAAGTGTTGAATTATGTTGTTTACTACAGCTTGCCATTATTTACACTTCTGGCAGGGTTGCTTGCTCATCAAAACAAACACAATACCATAGACCAATTGGGTTTTCATTACAATGGGGCAAAGGATACTTCTTCAAATAATTATATGGTAATGTCAGGGCTTGACCCACCTCACACTCACTAATGGGCAAATAATATTCTTGTAGCTTTCGCTACTACAGCATCATCACCATCACCATGTGCCATGCTGATAAGCATGGGTGGACATGGTTTGCCATCTCACACGATCACCAGAGTCTTGGTCTGTGTTATTGTCCCAACCATGCAGTGTGACAAAGCCATCCAGGTATTTATCTCTTTGTCTTTCCCTCTCTCTTTTTCCATCAATTTTGCCAGTTGTCACTAAGTTATCTAATTTATTCCTTCTCATAACGTGCCCAAAAAACCTTGACTGTCTACATGTAATTTCTCTAATAAATTTAAGTTTTTAATTTGTTACTCATGACTCATTAGTTCTTAGAAACTACAACAAACATCTAAACTAAGTCTCAACCTCTCTTATAACTAAATACTGTCTCTATGACTTGAGGGAAGTTTCAACATAAATTGATGATTACATTCATCAGAAGTCAATGTGTTATTATTTCTAAATAACAGTTACAGTCAACATACCAGTGATGGCCTCTTCAACTTCATTTCTCTTTGTCTGGCATATGCTGCTTTAATTATTCTTTTTCTTTCTCTTTCCATTTCCTTCTTTCTAGATGTTGCCTCAAATTGTTTCTGTGCCTTTGTTTCATCATTGTCAGTTTCTCCTGCAATTACTAGAGCTCTATTTAATCTTTTTCCTCTTTCTGTTGCAGTAGAGCCTGGGATTCTGAAATTAAAACGTCCATAGTGAGAAAATTAATTTGACTGCCAAAATTAGCAATCTGGTCATTTAGAGGGAAACCAAGTCACAAAGACAACTTATCACAAACATCAAAAGAAGCAGTCATTGTCTTTGGCGACATTATGAGAAGACAAAAACTGGAACATGTTATGATAACCAGAAAGATTTGTGGAAAGAGAGATAGAGGAAGACAGCATGAGAAAATTCTTTACAGTCTTGTGACATGGCACATATGGGACTCAAAACACAAATTAATCCATGCCATAAGAGATTGGAATTTGTGGAGAGGCATGATCATCCACACCAGCCGGCAAGGCATTGGATGATAATGATGATGATGTATAATTTTATGTTCCTACATAGTTACAGAAAGAATGTCACCAACACAGGATACTGTTGTGTCAGGGTTGTAAAGTCATCAATAACCAGTAAAAAGTCAATTTGATTCAATGGCTTTTCCGTCAAGAATTTTAGATATCTTTATACCATCAGCATCTGTAGCTAAAGAGTAGCGGATACTTTTTGCAATTCTGTATATCGGGTTTCAAATCAGCTGCAGGCCATTTGAAAGCAGATTGCTAAGCATTGATTTTTAATAGTGGTAACAGCATTAGTCGTAATAAAGCTATGGCAAACTACTGAAGGTAAAATTGCCTAGAAGATCACAAATAGCCACAAAATGCTGGGATTGATTGCATCATCTGTCAAGAACATGCAGCTAACTTTATACCATCTATAAGTTTTATTTAAACAAGGCATGCTCCATAACGCTTATTTAAAGCTGTAAACATTTAACTAGAAACTTCCTTCTATAATTTCTTTCTTATATCTTAAATTTAATTTCCTACTGCATAATTTTTTTGGGGGGAAGCAGGTGGCTGAGGAATCAGAATGTTTACCTTACATATCATAAGGTGTGTATTCAAACCTTCTGGCATGTACACTATTCGGCAACTTGGGAAATCAGCCTTTTTCCTTAGCTCGGAAAAAAACTCAAACACCAGCAATGGTAGGGATGTCATAATGAAAACAAATGAACAATTTCAATGTAATTTTACCATGTTATTTTCCACTTGCACATTTAGATCTTCAATAGCTAACATCACAAGAAAATTGCCTAAAGAATTGTTATTGACAGTTTAAGCACCAAAAAAATAACTAAACGCCATGACAATGTTATAATGGAGAAATGCTGTGCGCTTCAATTATGCTTAAAAATATTTGAGGTGACATATCCATTTCTAAAATACCAATTTCTAATCTTCTCCTACTGAACTATTTTGAACTATTTTTCACACAGTCACCATGTCCTGAAAAGACAAATATTCAATTTACCATCTTGCAAGTCAACTGTGTTTTCTATTTTGTTGATTGGTGATTATATAGTTTTATAGGGGTATCCATGGTGAAATGGTTAAGCCAACTGCCTCATGCTCAGAAAGTTGGGGGTTTAATTTTGGACTCCGACATTTGGTTCTTCAATGCACATTTTTTGTAGACCCCAGGGATCATTTACCAAAGCTATGAAGATTGTGCTTTCTGCGATGTTTTCAGCAGGCAGTTAGCTTTTTTGTGGAGAGAATCTGGCTATAAGAAATGCAATCCGGTGCAATGAAGTCAATCATCTCATTTTAACCTGTTTTTAATTAGTTTCCATATCTGACATATGGTTTTAACCTATTTTTATATAGTTTCCATAT
Source organism: Cepaea hortensis (assembly GCA_963921405.1). Taxonomy (NCBI): domain Eukaryota; kingdom Metazoa; phylum Mollusca; class Gastropoda; order Stylommatophora; family Helicidae; genus Cepaea; species Cepaea hortensis. The sequence goes on from OY992881.1 coordinate 54,921,065, forward strand.
CTTACAGATGAACAGTATGATTCTCGATGAAAAGAGTGTTGAGGAGATACTAAAATGCTGTCAAATCACCTCTTTACCCACGGCATTGGTCTCTTGATGACAACATCATGCTCTGTGAGAGTAACTTCTATAACGTCTGCTGTGCTGGGTGGGCTTTCATCTTCAAACCTGACTCGACAACTGATAAAAAATAAAATAGCTATAGACTGAGATTAAATATGTTACCTAGGAAAAATGATGTAACTATGAAAAATGTAACATGAAACATTATCCTATTTCGTTTCATAACAAGAAAAACATAATAAAATATTATTAAAACAATGATTTGACTGGGGTAACATTTAAGATAAATGTGAATAATTTTTATTTAAATAATGCATCGTAACCATTTATTTTAAAAGTAAAAGTAATAATTTATTTTTAAAATAAAATGCCCTTTAACATGCCTTGAAATGTAGTGCGTATTAGAGAAAATCAAGTAAAAGACCCTTTAACATGCCTTGAGATGTATCTGGCATATGATACAAACAAGTAAAGCATCTTTTAACACATCTTGGGGCGTATTAGGTATATCGTGCTAGTCCCTTATTTGTATAGACCAATCGTCACTCGACAAGTCATGTGGTCAATATCACGCCAGTCACTTTACTTCCCAAAAACATTTCTGGTGCCCATTGTAGGCTAGGTTGCCCTAGGAGTGCAAGTAATTTTGTTTTCAATCTGCTTTGATAGACATTCGAACACATGACCACAGGGCCAACATACAAACATGCTAGCCAATGTGCTATCACAGCTCAACAATATTTGAAGATTCAACTTTCATTGAAGTGTAAATGAAAGTATTAAGATCTAGTTGCGGTCAATGAGGAGTGGACAAGTTAATATATGGAAGTAAGCAAGCCTTGTTCAGGACATGATGGTTGCATGTGAGAGCCAAGAACCCAAGAATCATGTGTAGCTCTGCATTTTTGGAGAGTCCTTTGAATCAATGAAGGTGAATCTTCATGTGCTGCCCTGCCTTCCATTGAAGAGAGAAGATGCTGGACAGTTTGGCATTATGGCATGGAAAAACATCTATATCAGAAATGACTGGCAGCACACATGACAGAAGGCTGTGGACAGACATGATCACCAACACAACACAGCATGAACTATAAAAACATGGCATAAGTAAGAATACATTAGCATAAATCTTATATACTGAGCTTATTTTTAAAAATATACAAGTAAACATAGTCCAACGTGAGTTTTATTTGAAAGTTAATGTTACATGAAATAGTTATTAGAATATGAATGTGACATACAAAGCCAGAATTGCTACATAGCTAGCTTTTCTTTCAGCTCCATTGGTTTATGCTCATTTAGTTCTCCACTAGTTCATGACTGAAAAATGTAACCCACCTGGCATGCACAGAAGTGTTTACTAAAGTATCTGGCAATTCATGGAGATCATATCATGAATGCCTGGCGGGTGACACACATTCATTTCTAACAGGCTTTTCTTTTCACTTTATAATATCGACAAAGGTGTCACTTACTCTAAGAATGTTTTCAGGTCTTCCTTCAGGTATCTAATCCACGAATCCTCTAATTTTTCCATGGCATGAATCTTAGCAGATTCAAAAATTGAAGATTCTATATAATCTCTAGTTGTCTTCAGACTGGTCAGCAGCTGATTTTGTTCTTTCTCTGGCAGCTCTGCAAATTATTACAGAGAATATTACTATGGAGGTAAAAAATGAATGTTTCTGCATTAGTATGTTTCTGTGTTATCATATTTATTTATAACATACATTATCATCAATATTACTCGTCAATGGTCTCTGTAAGATCTCAACACTGAAGAAAACAGTTCATAAATAGCATCAGGTCTCAGAAACTGACTGAGTTGAGATGAGTTGAGCTAAGAAATGACATTACTGCACTAAGGACATTCCCAAACATGCTCCGTCCCCTCATTCAACAGCCAGAAAACAGTCAGTCTGCTAATCGTTCCAAGTACCATCTGATTGAAAGTTCTCCTGGTCTTCCCTCTCAGTTTTGAGATTTGTCCAGAACCCCTGCCGATCCCCTGCAGAAACTGAAATACTTTGGTCATATTAAATGCGTGTGGCTTGGAAAGAACAGTGATGGAGTGCATGGTGTCTGGAAGAAGCGGCAGTGATCGACTAGCATAACGATGGACAGGACATTGGCATGAGGTTTACGTGAGGCAGGAGAACTGACAAGTTGAGAAATTTGTTTTTGGGTCATGATGAAAGTGACATTCTGAAAAAGACCTACTGCATGATGATGATACTCCCTCTGTCTGTGCTTTTTGTCCATCATCGACAAAGAGGACCATACTGACATCAGTCAGTCATAAAGTGAGTGTGGAAGTTGTTAATTAGATCAATCTGAGCCCAGAAATATCTGTTACAATGAGGGCTGAAGAATATCAACCATCGAGAAAAGGGAGACAACTTGGTCTTTGACTAGTTAGTCGACAGATCATCCTCATTGCACATTGAACCATTCAGTCCATAAGTGCTCGGATCCCCCTCCTCAGCAAATTGCGCAGCGTGTAGCGGCTAATGACACCAGTTCTGTGTTGGTTTATCAATCTTTTTTGGCTTCCTGCATATGTTCTTGTTTGGCAACACCTCTTTTAATTTGCTGTTCTTGCAGTCTGACCATGGTTGTAGATTCACGGTCATCACTTGGTTCTAACTGCATGTCTTGGTGTAGCTTCTTTGACCCATAACTGCCCCACTGTCGTCACGTCAGCAGAGATATGCCAGGCAAAGTAATCAGCAGCAATGTTTGGCCAGTTTTCAAGGTTTCAGCACTTCACCAAAGCTCTCAGGTGTCGCAGTCTCATTTCCTGTCATATATGACAAATAACAGCTAAACTCATGAAATGAAGAATTCAATTTGTAACTTGTCTATGTTGGTGGCCATCCTATATGCTCTATATATGGTGATCACCTACAAGGCGATTATTAGTAAGTTCCAATTACTGTAATTGGAAGATGTGCTAGTGCAGTGGCCAGCTAGCTAGACTAATGATCATGCGGTCATGCATTTCTTCTCCTTCTGCTGCGTTCATCCAGAGAGTTTTTTCAGACATGATTGCATTGTGCCTGTTTACAGCAGAGCTGCGTTCTTGCGCCGTTAGGCTGACACATCCGATTTCTGCGGGCATTTGTTGACCGGATTAATCTTCCCAGGGGTCATGCATTTGAATTCCCATGAGGTGGGACGTTTTTCACTAACCTGGGCTCGCAGTTGACCCAGCCTAAAATGTGTACCAGGAAATAACCTGGCAAGTAATGATGGCTGGTGTGATAGTGTCTACATCACCCATCAAGTGCTGATTGGTCTAAAAATATGGGGCTAAACATATATATCCAATATGTCTCAAGGTATGAAAAGGGGTCCTTTCATTTACTTGTGTACCACTGTAATTACTGTTTCTGTTATTGATACCGCAGTGTTTCACCTCTTGTCTTTCGACACCTTGCTACCTGATGACATCTGCATGTCATTATAAACAAGTGTAGGTCAGCATTGCTGAATGGATAAGAATGTGTGCTGTTAAACATCCGGTGTGCTGATGCCGAGGTTAGGGGTTCATCCCTACACCAGAGTTTTGGATTTAAAATGTTGACCTCTCGCCCTTGACTTGGGGACGTAAATTACAAGTACCTCTGAAGCTGAAGTGGGTTTGCCTGAAGGCGAGGTACACTGTTAATATAGGGAAAGCTAATTTCCACACACAATTCAGTCCAGCACTACTAGAAGTAGTGTGTATGGATTACACTTAAGTTCAAAGTGAGCTAGCACAAAAGAAAAACAATTATAAACCAGCAGAGAGAGCTATGCTGATGCAGTGACTTGCCTGTTGGACCGGTGGTCATGTGTTGAAATCCCCATCAAGGCAGGGATATTTTTTTAAACTGGCATGACCTCTCAGGTTAACCTAGGCTAAAATGGCTACCAGGAAATGTTTTGGGAAATAAAGGTGGCCGGCATGATATCAACCAGACCATCCATCAAGTGCCGATCAGTCTATAAAAATATGGGGGATACCACCTCAGTCAATACACTTCAAGGCATGGGGAAAGCTCCTTAACCTATAAACAAGCAGAGATCAGTTCTTGAAACAAGATGGGACTTGACCTATTTTATAATTATAAGCCCCCTGTCACTGAGCAGGATATCATCATCATCATTATGTGCCTCGCCTACTGACATAGATGTTTATGTATTTCCACAGATCTTGGTCCTTGGTGTCATGAATAAATTCTGCTGATGATATTCTTCCATGCCGCCATCTCAGTCCATCCAGCATAATTTCCCTCAATCTGCCTCTGCTTCTCTTTCCGCTTACCTTACCTGTTGTCATAATGTTTTTCAATGCCTCTTTTCTCATAACATGACAGAAAGTGCTGTTTGTCTCTTTCTTTTAGTTGTATATAATGTTCTGCTTTCTTTAAGCTTCTTTCAGGTAGTCATCGCTTCTCTGACAGTCCAAGGTATTCACAACATGCATCTCAGGAACCACATCTTCACTGCTTCCAGGCTCTTCCTAATATGTTTACTTGAGCTGGATATAAAACACCATACATTTTAAAGCCCAAAACATACATTCACAAACCTATCTTGTGAGGGCTGTCATCTGAGAGATACTTTTTATAGATGTTCCATGCATGACACAGTTTTAGAAGCCTGTCAGACAAATAGTCTTCTTCTGCTCCATATTCTGTCACATCTTCCCAAAACAGTAAGCAGTTCAAAAGTTGGGGGTTGTTGTGGCTACCAGAATAAAGCAGTAAGAAATGCAGATTAAACTGTAAGTAAATATGTAAGAGGAGATAGGTTATCATCATCACACTGAAGATCAGGTGTAATAGATTCCAGTTTGCTCTCTCTCTCTCTCTCTCTCTCTCTCTCTCTCTCTCTCTCTCTGCCTGTCCGTCTCCTGATGTTGGTACTAACACTTTTCCAGCCTATCTAATGATGTCATCTTCCTATTGCAACTATTCTCTTCCTCTTGTAAAAAGATTAAAAGGTCACAGCAAAAGGACTGACTTTATTGCTATTGAGTTTATCCCATATGGCTTAGCTTCTTTGCTCAGAATGGCAAGCCATCTGCAAGAACATTGCACAAAGCATGAGTGGAGTAAACTATTTACTTCAGAAGGTTGAGACCTGCAATTTTTCTTCCAACTGTTGCCTGAAAAATGCCTGCCATTCCTGGATCTTTCAGTTTGTCTAAATTAAATCAGAATCAAGGAAATGTATTTTGGTTATAATTATTTTTAGTTTAAGCTGAAGAATTCTCAATACTGGGTCATGGTCACTCCCAAAGTCAGCATCAGGAAAGGCCTAATTTAGGCTGTATTGTTACTGGCCTTGAGTCTTCTAGGTACAAGAACAAAGTCGATTTGACCGTATAGTCCAGTCTTCGGCGTCACATTGTTCCTCTAGATTTTTTATGTGGGGTATTATGTCTTAGTCGGCTCCGTGGTGAAGGAGTTACGGACTCAATTCACAATCCCACATACCCGCGCTCGAAAAACATCTGCGGGTGGTTTGGCAGCAGACCGCCTTGCGATGGTTTTGTATGATATGGTACAGGTGCCGGTCATTCAGAAAAAGCAATGGCGAACTACTGAACGTAAACTTGCCAAGAGATCACAACAGCAAACAATGCTGGTGTTGACTGTGATGTCCTGTAAAGGATATGCAACTTACATTATGTTTTAACTGTAAGACAAGTTCTGCTGGTGGAGACAAATAAAGAGAAACACAAAGCTTTCTTCATTGATGCAATGTTAGTAGTATCAGTAGTGTAGAGAAAAAACAGTGCACAACTAGCAGACTAAGCACTTCATGGACTGTCAGAAATCCAAAAGGGTTTTATACTGTATATCTGATCTAACTACAACATTCCTGGCAATGAAGAGGCTAACAAACTGGCATAATAAGTGGAAGACTACCTCAGCTGGAAACAGACATAATATATGCTGATGCCAAGATATTTACAAGAAACAGTTTCCAGAATCAAGCTGAAATCAGAGCATTCAGACCACCAGAAAGATTATATATGCATATGACCAACTCCACAAAACCAGCAGCAATCTTCAGACTCCACACACGACATAACCAACATAATTCCCACACAATTCATCTATCTATTTAACTTTAAAAAACTGTTAATAAAGTGTAGTGCAATAAAAGCCGCTCATGATTGTTTATAATTCTCTCTACAACACGCCTAAAGTTTCAGTTTGTGCATCTAATTGTGAACATCATTGACTGAAATGGAACATACCTGGTCAGATATCTCCTAAATGGACCACCTGCTAGTTTGTCAGAAGATATAGCCAAAAGAAATCTTTCCTTTGAAGGTCTAGTTAAAAATAAAATGAATACTTCATGAATATTAATGTGGCACACAATATAGTCATTGGAAACAAAATGTAATCTGCAAACTGTATATTTTATTTATTATCCACCCCCATTATGGATGATGATTTATGGTCCACAGTTGCTATTAGAAATTGTCAGTCTTAAGCCAGATGTCATCTGGATTGTGTTGAGTTTGTGTATTAAACTCTTGATAAAATCTATCTATTGGATTGTTGGTCTTCCTTTAGCTCTACAGGCAGAGCTTCTTTGATTGTGGTCACAAAACTGTAGCTGTTTGGGCTTCAAATCACAAGATGTCTGAACCGCTTTATTTGTTGTTTCTATAAATTCAATGCAGGCAGTTCTTGCTTTCTTCTTCTTCTTCTTCTTCGTTCATCCGGAGTTTTTTTTCCGGACGTGATTGCGTTGTGCCTGTTTACAGCAGAGCTGCGTTCTTGCGCCATTAGGCCAACACATCCGACTTCTGCGGGCATTTGTTGACCGGGTTAACCTTCCCGGGGTTCTTGCTTTCAAGAAGCATTTCTCATATGTAATACATATATATGTAATTAGTTTCCTCTCTTGCAAATTGTATATTTACTTTTAATATGGAAGCAGATTTGCCGGCTCCATGGCTTAGGGGTTAGCAGCTTTCTCCGCTAACCCCGAATACTCTCGTCACGTGACGCGACGAGAATTAGCAGTGGTTCGAATCGCAAAAGTGACTTATGAGAGTATGGAGTCGGTCGCTCAGAAAGTCGTGGCGTGCTGATGAGCGTAATCTAGCCTAGGAATCAACATACAGCTGAAAGATGCTGATGTTGACCGCAATATCCTGAAACAGGATGGAAACGCGGGGAAAAAAAAAAAAAAAATGGAAGCAGATTTAATAACCAGTTATATATGTCTGGTTGGTTGTGAGGACTCTGGATGATTGTGAACTCTAACTATTAAGGCAGTTTCACTGGCATTCAGGTCATCAGAGCCCTAAGAAGAATTTGCATCTATTGAAGTGAGGTTGAAATAGACTTTTCTCTCGACTCAGTACAACAAAATACCTTCTCCATGGGGACCACATCGCTGAGCTCTCCTTCCCCTCTCCAGGCTCAGAAGCCAGCTGGGTGTGCAAGACTGGTACCGGAACTTGACATCTGTGGAGAAACATATTTGGATTTAACTAAATCATGATTCAACATGGCACATACAGATGCCAAGGATCAGGGTTAAGTTGATAATGACTTCTCCACATGTTTTATTATTTCATTGTTAACTGATTACTTTCCCAAAGGATAATATATCACCAAATGTGACCTTCCATTTCTACTTGTTTTGTTTCAAAGTTTCTCATTATACATATAATTATACTGTGTATAATTAGTTCATATCTCTAATACTTAAAACCATGCTTTTCAATTTTATGGCAAGCATTCTGGAACATTAAAAGTTAATTCTCAGTATGAAGCATTTAATGGAACAATTCACTTACGACTTGGTGCAGGTCTGTTTAATTGATGTTAATGAGGCAGATTGTTGATGCCCACAATTTCTTTGTAAATTGTTGTGATCTCCAATGTTTATCAGCAGTTTACGGGCATAATCTTTGATGTCTTCTGGCAATGCTGGTAATGAATGCACAAGTGATATTGATGGGAAAAATGGTAGGTGATTCTTTCCTGTTGGGACAAGATGAACACATGGAATGTATAAATTCATGGAAGTGAAAGCACAAAGTACATTGTTTAACAAGAATGTTAACATTATTTATAACTTTATGTCTACATTGGAATATATAAGAAATTATTTATTAAGAAGTTTATTTTCTTAATTATATATTTTGTACTACTTATTTAATTTTGTTAATATTGTTCACAGTTAATTTCTTGAAAATATTATATTTTCAATGTTTGGTGATTGAGAAAAACAATATTTATTGCACCATTTCTCTCACTTATCTAGTTATGTAATTATTCTAATAATTTAGACATGTTCATTTAGATATGTTCATCACCATCTCGTATAAAACACACTTTTTCTAAAACATCTCACAGAGTATAGCAGTCTGTATTGCCAGAACATAGTAAACTCATACTCTTTCTACTAACCCAGTTTTAACAAGTTCATACTTCTTTTACCATGTGAGGTGAATATTAAACCTATTTCACAATCTGGCATTTATCAACTCTGTACTGCTTTCATGGTCTCACATTTATTAAGTCTGTACTAATTTCACTAATCTCATATTCAATAAATTGATATTCATTTTACAATCTGGCTTTTATCAACTCTGTACACCTTTCATAATCTATATTTACCAGACCTGTATTCCTTTCATCAATGTCAAAATATAAACAGCCTGAAGTCCTTTTTCAAAATCTGATATTTATCAAATCTGTACTCCTTTCACAATCTTACATGTATCAAGTCAGTATTTCTTTCATCAATTTCAGATGTGATCATTGTCTGCACTCATTTCAGCAGACTCATTAACATGTTTCCAAGTCTGTACTCCCTACACCAATCATAAATTTTAGAAAAGTCTGTACTCCTTTCACCAAGTTAACATTATGTTTCTCATAACCGTTATCAGACAATCCTAGTTTGTGAGCAATTTCACCAGAAGTAACTGCAATGTGACTCTGCACTCAAAGGTTGAAGTTGACAGACTACAGAAAATCTATTTCACTACACTCTATCACATTATATAGTTCTAGTAAATAATCAGCTAACATTAGATTATAAAAGACATAGCCAAAATAAAGGAGGCACTAAAGCACAGTGGCTAGCATGCTTGCCCATCAGCCCAGTGGTCATGAGTTCACATTCACGAGACAGATTTATTTACTTGAACTGGACTCCCAGACTGCCCCAGATTAAATGGCTACCTGGGAAATAAAGGTGGTCGGCATCATACTGACCATGTCACCCATCAAGTGTTGATTGGTCTATAAAAATATGGGGCTAGCACCATATGCCTAATGTGAATGTGAATATTTAAAAGTAACCTGGACCCCCGGGTCGACCCAGTCTAAAATGGATACCACGAAATGTCTTGGGAAGCAAAAGAGGTCAGCATATAACTGACCACATCACCCACTGAGTGCCATTTGATCTATACAAATATGGGTATAGCACCATATGTAATGTCACTTGAACATATGAACACCTTCAGGCATATAAAGGGCTTTTTACTTCCATATGTAATGTCATTTGAACATCTAAACATCTTCAGGCATATAAAGGGCTTTTTACTTCCATATGTAATGTCATTTGAACATCTAAACATCTTCAGGCATATACAGGGTCTTTTACTTCCATATGTAATGTCATTTGAACATCTAAACATCTTCAGGCATATACAGGGTCTTTTACTTCCATATGTAATGTCATTTGAACATCTAAACATCTTCAGGCATATACAGGGTCTTTTACTTCCATATGTAATGTCATTTGAACATCTAAACATCTTCAGGCATATACAGGGTCTTTTACTTCCATATGTAATGTCATTTGAACATCTAAACACCTTCAGGCATATACAGGGTCTTTTACTTCCATGTGTAATGTCATTTGAACATCTAAACATCTTCAGGCATATACAGAGTCTTTTACTTCCATGTGTAATGTCATTTGAACATCTAAACACCTTCAGGCATATACAGGGTCTTTTACTTCCATATGTAATGTCATTTGAACATCTAAAGACCTTCAGGCATGTACAGAGTCTTTTACTTCCATGTGTAATGTCATTTGAACATCTAAACATCTTCAGGCATATAAAGGGCTTTTTACTTCCATATGTAATGTCATTTGAACATCTAAAGACCTTCAGGCATATAATGGGTCTTTTACTTCCATATGTAATGTCATTTGAACATCTAAACATCTTCAGGCATATAAAGAGCTTTTTACTTCCATATGTAATGTCATTTGAACATCTAAAGACCTTCAGGCATATAATGGGTCTTTTACTTCCATATGTAATGTCATTTGAACATCTAAACACCTTCAGGCATATAATGGGTCTTTTACTTCCATATGTAATGTCATTTGAACATCTAAAGACCTTCAGGCATATAATGGGTCTTTTACTTCCATATGTAATGTCATTTGAACATCTAAACACCTTCAGGCATATAATGGGTCTTTTACTTCCATATGTAATGGCATTTGAACATCTAAAGACCTTCAGGCATGTAAAAGGATCTTTTACTTACCATATGCTTAATAAGTTTCAAAGTGTGCAAACAATTGTTATTTACTTCACTTTTACTTATAGCTAAAATAAAAATTAAACTCTTTACATATTTATAAGTGTAGTTACCTGATGGTTTCATGGCTGTAGAAACTAAGGTATGTGATCCAGGAGACAGGTTAGGAAAATATGATGATGATTTATATTCTTCATCCTCATCTAGTCTGTGAAATCAACAAAAACTGAATGCATTAAAAAGCATTAACAATGAACCCTAGGTGTTGTTCTGTTGAGCGACAACATGACTGCTCAAACTTTCATATGCATTGCCATTGTTCTTTTGGGCTCATTTAAACACAAGAATCCATAATGGCAGTTAATAACAACACATCAGACAAAATGAATGTTCAATGCCTGCTTCAGAATCTACGTTTATTTACAGCTCAACAAAGATACCAAGTTTCAGGCACCACCAGCATATAATATTAGCTGTTCTTGTGTTCCACACCTGACCACTTGCATCCAAAATCATATTACATATATAGCGGCCTTCCTGTCAGGGCAAACAATATCATTCTCTCAATTGTCTATAAAATGTCACTGAACTACAGTAGTCATTACTTACAGGTTGTGAACACTGCACACTGAATACGCACTTGCTGAACGAATCGAATGTCTTCTGTCGATTGATAACAGGGTATACACTGGACCGACTTTATCGAACTGGTTGCCATGTTTTCCAGTCCAAGTCTGGACTGAAACATTGTTAGTAGACTTGGACGATCCATCTTACTTTCTTCTTTAATCATTAGTTCATAGTTTGCACATACATTTCTCTTTATACAATTAGTTACTGTAGCAAGGTGTTGTCGCTAGCTGATCTTCTCAGCAGAATAAGTTCTCTAACCGTGTTTGTCTCGAAGTCGGCTAAGTCACGTGATTAGTCACATGATCATCTTTAACCTCTGACTGATTAATATTCATTCTACGTTGTATTCTCGTCTATACCAAGTTGTCTTTCCAGTTACTACTGTTCATTCTTTTCTCGTTTGTTCTATGTGATCTTATGAATATCTCTTATCAGCATCATTTTTTCCCATTAACTCTATTCAGAGCTTTTCGGAACATAGCATACATCCTTTTGCAAACAACTGAAAGTTACCAATATCATTGTGTTAATATTGCCATTTTTATGCATAGGTAATAAAATTGATAATTCTAATATTTTATATAGCTATTTTTTATTTCTGTTAATGCCTGTTATGTTAATATGAAAATTATCAGAGCGTGCAATTTATGCCTTTTCACATAAATCGTTCATTATGCTAGGCTTACCTAACATTCTTTGTCATCTCACAGTGGATGAGAAACCTGGGCACCCAGTAAGCCCTGAGTCGTCTGAGCACATCATACTGTGTCCTGAGAAATATATTGTAGCTTAACCCAATGTTGTTTGCAGCTCTACTAATTTGTTCCACTGCATCAGCTGTCAGTTTTAGCTTGAATTTATCCTGGATATTTCTGTGTGAACAAAAATAAGTCATGTTGTGAGAAAGAGGACATTACAAGATATACATACTTAGACAATATGTTTATTATATTTTATTTACTTTATTTGATTGAAACTAGTTAAAAGATGTCTGACTTTTTCTAACTATTAATTTATAAAACTAGTTAAAAGATATCTGTTTATATATCTAACTATTCATTTATGTAGAGCGGCATTCCGGTGGCTAGTGGAGACTACTGCAACACACGTTGTATTCATTACAGGTTCAAAGAGTATGCTTAGTAAGGTGGAGAAAGGAATGTTTCATGTGGAATGACTCTCATTGCTTCAGAGGTCACAGACTGTGAGAATTGTATGTATATTTTGTCCTGGCCATGCGGGGTATGGGAGAATGAACAGGCTGATAGGCTAGCAGGGAATGCACTTCTTGGTGGTAGTTTGCCTATGGACAAGAGGGAGGTGGTCATGCGCTTGTGGGACCAGGTGGAGAAGGCGGAGGAACAGATTGAGAACCCATATGTGGAAAGAATGAGATTGCAGGGGATCGGCAGGGGTTCTGGAAGAATCTCAAAACTGAGAGGAAAGACCAGGAAAACTTTTAATCACATTGTGGTGGGAACGATTAGTAGTATGACTCTTCACTGGCTGTTGAACGAGGGGACGGAGCACGTATGGGAATGTCCCGAGTGCAGTGATGTTGGTTCTTAACTCAACTCAACTGTCAGAGTCTCAAGTATACGAGAAAGAGGACATACGACAGAGACAGGACAATGGGCATAGCATGAGCAGAGTAGACAGGGCTTTACACTCAATGAGAGACAGGACATGGGGCATAGACAGGACAACGTCCTTGAATGACAGCCCAACCTTGCACTGAACGACCTGAGACACCACCTATCAGCAGACGGGTGAGGGATGGGACAATATCCAAGGAGACCGAGACATCCTACTTAGCACGAGTAGTATGGACGACACGGGGGTCAGGGACCATGTGACCACCGACTGTGTGAGAGAAAGATCAGACTGGACTTGACTGCGGTGGCGAAAGGATGTGTTTGAGGATATTAGAGAAAGAGAGAGTGTGCGAATACCTGACAGTGGTTCGCTATTGCTAAGGGAGCATGGCATTGTTTGCCCTGTGCGCTAGTTGTTATAGAAATTCTATGATACGAGAGCGTATCAGTGTATTGCTAGCTATTACAATAGATTGTTGCTAGATATTGTCAAATGTAATTGATGATCATTGAAGATGTATGTATTTCATCAGTAATAAACTCACTGACATGTATAATGTGTGACATGTTTTACTCTCCTGTCAGTATGATGACAAACGAGCGACTGAGATGCTGACAGGCGAGAATTTGGGGGTTCGTCCAGGATCAAATTCTCGCCTTCTAAGTCAGGACCGGACGTATGCCCGAAAGCTAATTCACACACAAAATTCAGTCCATCACTGTTCGAAGTAGTGTGTATGGACTACGCTTGCGTTCAAAGCGAGCGAGAACCCCCCCAAAAAAAATCAATACTCGTTTCCCCAATATTACATTTATTAAATTGATTCAGTTGATTAAATCATTTCACAACCTGAATTTTATCAACTCTGTATATCTTCCATAACTCATATTTATCAGACCTGTATTCCTTTCACTAGTCTCACAATATGCTAAGCCTGATGTCCTTTCATAATGTGATATTTATCAAGCCTTCGACCAATTTTACATTTGCTCATGCCTGTATTAATTTCACTAACCTTATTAACATGCTTTCAAATCCATACTCATTTCAACAGCCCAACAATTGTTCAAATCTGTGCTCCTTTCATCAATTTCAAACACATACAGTATGTACTCCTTTACCCAACCTCATACTTATCAAATCTGTGTTCACTTCATCAATATGACATTTATGAAGCCTGTACGCTTGAGGTAGATATATTAACCAAAATGCTGAATGATATTTACAACAGTGGATATTTACTGAGCGATATGTTGAAATCTGTTTTTATAGCAATACCAAAGAGACCAGGAGCAATTGAATGCGAAGATTTTTGTACAATTAACCTCATAAACCATGTCACTAAGCTTCTACTCAGAATTATAATGAGAAGAGCAAGAAAGAAAATAAATATGGAAATTAGTGAAGAACAGTATGGTTTTATGGAAGGAAAGGGTACAAACAATGCAATACATATATTATGAACACTAATAGGACGGTCAATAGAGAAACAGAGAGACATATATTTATGCTTCATAGATTATACTAAGGCATTTGACAAAGTAAAACATGATGAGCTGATTAAAATGGTGGAAGATATCAACATTGATGGGAAAGATTTAAGAATAATAAAGAATATATACTGGAACCAAGTAGCAGCAATTAAAATGGGAAATAAAGAGGGTAGTTACGAACAGATAAAGCTAGGAGTACGACAGGGGTGTGTCTTGTCACCCGATCTCTTCTCCCTATATAGTGAAGTAATAATGAGAGAGATCAAAGAGAAGCCAGGAATACTAATCGGAGAATATAATATAAACAATATACGCTATGCAGATGACATGTTGCAGATAATGCAACAGACCTACAACAATTGTTGGACATTGTAGTAACAGAGAGTGCACAGAAAGGACTCTCCTTGAATATCACGAAAACAGTAACAATGGTGATATCAAAGAATGTCCCGAATGCTGTGATGTCGGTTCCTAAATCAATCAATCAATCAATCTTCTTCTTCTTCTTCTTCGTTCATCCGGAGTTTTTTTTTGGATGTGATTGTGTTGTGCCTGTTTACAGCAGAGCTGCGTTCTTGCGCCGTTAGGCCGACATATCTGACTTCTGCGGGCATTTGTTGACTGGGTTAACCTTCCCGGAATCAATCAATCAATATCAAAGAAAATAGGGACACCAAAATGTGACAAAGAAACAGAAGGGAAAATTCTCAACCAAGTGGATAATTTTAAATACCTAGGGGCACTTATAACATCAGATGGAAGATGTACAACAGAGATTAAGAGCAGAATAGGGCAGGCAAAGGCCGCATTTCAAAAAATGAAGAGTATCTTATGCAATAAGTCGCTATCAATGAATGCAATAAAGAGAGTGCTAAAATGCTATATAGAACCAGTTTTGCTGTATGGCAGCGAATCTTGGAATGTAAATAAACAAATTAGGAAGAACTTAGAAGCAACAGAGATGTGGTTAAGACGAATGTTGCGAATTCCTTGGACTGCCAGAGTAACTAACAACGATTGCTTGAAAGAGGCTAATGAAACTAGAACACTATATACAACAAAAAGAAAGAGACAAACAGCTTTCTTTGGACATGTGATGAGAAGAGAGGTATTGGAGAACATCGTGACAACTGGAAAGATTGAGGGGAAGAGAGGCAGAGGCAGACCAAGAGAAATGATGCTGGACGGACTGAGACGGTGGCATGGAGGAATATCATCAGCAGAGTTGATCCAGAAAACCAAAGACCGAGATCTGTGGAGAGCCATGAACGCCTACGCCAGCCGGCAGGGCAGTTGATGATGATGTACTCTTTTCACCATTCTTAGACATTATTTTTATGAGGTTTTACTTTATTTTTTTCATAAAAGCTAGTTGAAAGATGTCTTTCTATTTCTAACAATTCATTTATGACTCTAAAACTAAGTTAAGATAACCCTCAATGTTAGTTAAAATTAGGTGCATATCCTTTACAGGATGTTGCAGCCAACACCTGCATTTTTGTATGTCTTGATCTCGTGTCAAGTTTACATTCAGTAGTTTGCCATTGCTTTCTGAATGACTGGCACCCATATCATTTCATAAAAAACCAACACAAGCGGTCTGCTACCAAATCGCCCGCATGCTGTGTTTCGAATGTGGGTATGCGAGATTACAAACTGCATCCGTAACCACTTCACCACGGAGCCGGCCACCCTCAATGTAAATCTGGGTTAGATTAATGAGAATGCAGGTGATTATAAATAGAATTAGAACAAGTGGTGTCCTTCATATGATGGAATTATAGCAATAGACTTAGGGCAGCAACAATTTTATCTTTTTTTGTTATTTCTTCAGTATTTAAAGATCATAAATAAATGTTTGGAAATAGAAATGCGTTTTTTTAAAACTTATATAAACTTAATTAATAAAAACGTCACATAAAATATTTTGACAATTGTATAATTCTAAAGTTTTATTCTGGGTTTCAAAGGCCTTTGTTGGGGATCTTCATTCTTTAACAAGAAACAGCACAAAAACCACAATAACTTTAAAATAACATTTCTATTTAATAAATGTTTATGTGACATTACCTAAAGAAAACGTGTCTGATCTCCATAACCTCACTGTCATCAAAATCTTCCAAGCAATCCTTAAAGTTCTCACACTCGAGCCAAAAAGCAAGAAGGTGCTCTCCAGTTGTTCCTTTTAGGAATTTACCAAATCTTTCAAAGCCTCTTTGCTGTGTTCAATGATGCAGACATTTAATTTTAGTTAGCAAATGTAAATTTTTTAAAAACTAAACATAAATATTCAAAATAATGTCATTTGTATTTTAAAATGCCAAAGACAGATCAATTATGCAGTCATATGTATAAAAAATTTAAAAATGGTAAATCAGCCATGTGCACATCTGGATTGTAGATACTGACAATTTATTTCAAGTGAACAGGGGAAAAAGAAATCCTAAGACAGATACTACCATTATAAGCATGAAATACTTTCTTTATTACATCGGCAAATATTTTCTATTGCAAAATAATTCATTTACTTGTTTTTAAATCTTGATATAAAATCCCTATTAAACTAGAAAGGGTGGTGTGAATGAGCATTTCAGAGACATAAAGCCAGACAAAGTGACATTACAGATACGTGTGCCAACTAATTTATCATTCAGTAAGCTGAGACAAGAATAAGATCTGTTAGAGCAGGGGTGGGGAAACTTTTTGTGCATAGGGTTACATTGACAAATGTAAAGCTATTGGGGGAGGGGGACACATTTATATTATGCCCACTTTGTTTACAGCAACCTATCAACAATAAGTAATTATGAATTAATTATAGGTTATTAAACATTATAAACAACTAATTATTGCAATTTTATTTTACTAATACACTTATACATTAGATCTTACAATATGGACAAAAACGTCTCCATCCATCCATCATGTGCCATGCCGGTAAGCGTGGGCGGTCATGTTTTGCCATCTCACTCGACCACCAGAGTCGTGGATCAGCTCCGTGTTCCTGTCTCGACCATGCCACGTGGCCAAGCCATCCAGGTATTTGCCTCTAGGTCTTCCTCTTGGTCTGTTCCCTTCGATCTTACCAGTTGTCACCAAGTTCTCCAATTCATTTCTTCTCATAACATGCCCAAAAAATTTTGACTGTCTGCGTCTAATGTCTCTAATCAGTTTACGATCTTCGTTTGTTTCTTGAAGGACCTGTTCATTGGTCTTTCTTGCCACATAGTGGTCACGCTCACACGCACCACCTAATATGAATTAGGAGATTCCCAGTCTAACAATAGAATGACTTGACGACTAGAAACTTAGGACGACGTAATCATCGTCAGGGACAGCAGAAGGTGACTTTGAGAAAGGACATCAAGACGGCTGTGTGTGTTTTTCCCTGAAAGCTCCGTGAGCAAAAGGTTTGATCATCTAGGGCAAGGCATTGTTACTGAGGAAGGGATATCGCCTGTTTATATAGCATTCTTGTCATACTCAGGACCGGGACATATATCAAGTATAGACAACGAGTTATTTTTAGACATTAGCTGCAATATGCTTTAGGAGATTGGGTAATTATGGAATTAGATGAACGGCCAAGTTTGTATTAACATATATAGCGTCCCGTCCCCGTGTCAGGGGCCCGTTATATGATACAGCAGTATTGTGTTCATTTTGTCTAAAAAGAGAGCAGATCCGAAATAAAAGGATTTATCTCAAAATTATATCAGTCTTCCAGGTGAGCGACTTTTGTTACATAAATTCATTCAAGTTTGAGTTTTAATGCTTCGGCGGTTGAATGCACGTCGAGACATTTCTGGCTGTCCATGGTATTCTTTGCATTTTCCTCAGAAACAAAAAACATCTACTAATTTGTTAACAAGATTTTTAAAAAATTTTATTATAATAAATTTTTATTTATCTATCAATGGCTTTAATTTAGAAACAAACCAACTACATTGTAATGAGATGTATTTAACTGTTTGTAATTGTTGACAACATTCTTGAAATCTGGAGCAAGTTTACTTGTTGAAATTCGCACGGCAGCATGCAAGTTGCAGTCGCACAATAAAGACCTTTTCTTAAATTTGTTGATCTTCAAGCAAGAAAATGTTTGTTCGCAAATGTATTTTGATCCAAACAATGATAAAAGTTTAGCTGCAAAGTTTTTCAAGATGGGAAATGATTCTTGTGATAAAGATTCATAGACATCCAGCAAACCATCTGACTTGAATTTCTCTTTCATGTCATGATCGGTTTGTAAGTTAAGCAGCTCCAACTTATGTCCTCTGTGGCTGTATCAGCTTCTACACTAAAAGGGGAACTGAGAATATTGAACTATGGCTCTAAGTTCTATAAATCTTGGACTCTCCATCCAAATTCTTCAGTCAATGCATCTAATTGGGCTTTGTATTTTTCAGTCATTTCACCAGAAATGATTTCTTATTTCAGCAAAGGGAAGTGACAAAACCTTTTTTCACTTGCTTGTCTTGAAAACAGAGAGAGTTTTACCTGAAATGATTTTACATGTACATACAATCCATGTGCAAACACACCATTGCCCTGAAGTTTGGCATTCAGTTCATTTAACATTTCCATAATTTCAAGGCAAACATAAAGTCTGCCATTGAAATTATGGAAATAGCAAACATAAAGTCTACCATTAAAAGAACGGAAACATACAAATACCTGGGAACAATCTTCACCTGCTCCAACATCATAAGGGAAGAAATACAAGCTAGAATCAACTCTGGAAATAAGATATACTATGCACTACAACATCTGCTAAAATCAAATGTGCTATCTCGTAACACCAAGATCACAATATACAAAACACTGATCAGACCAGTTGTACTGTATGGCTCTGAAACCTGGAGTACAACTAAAGGAGACGAAGCCTTGTTACACACCTTTGAGAACAAAGTCTTAAGACGCATCTTCAGGCCCATTAGGGATACACAAAGTGGAGAGAGGAAAAGAAGAAGCAACAAAGACATTTATGATCTGTTTAAGTCCCCGCTAATCACTGGTATCATGAAGGCTAATAGACTGCAATGGCTGGGGCATATAGAAAGAAAGGAAGATAACAGGGAAACAAAACTCGCTTATAGTATACTCAGGAAATAAATTACCGTAGACCCCGAGGTTGACCAAGAAGACGGTGGAGAGATAATATACATACAGACCTACAAGCACTTGGAATCTGCTAATGGCAAGAGGAGGTCAACCAGAGAGACGAATGGAGACGGCTTGTATCTGCAGCAAAGAACCTCAATGGCACGGAATGCTGAAGAAGAAGAAGAAACATAAAGTCTAACTTCCACTCTTTATTGACAACTAGCTGACCCGGCCCGGCTTCGCCCTGCCCCTGGTGGGTAGCGTCTCAATGAATTCATATAAGTAGTCATTTATACTTTCAAATACATTTCTTTAAGCGCACAGAGCACGCGTTCGGCCCCTGCTCCCGTTGCTCGTCTGTTTCTGATGCTCCCGTTCCCGTTGCTCGTCTGCTTCTGATGCCCCGTTCCCGTTCCTGGTGCTCATCTGTTTCTGAGGCTCGTAATGCCTTTTTCTTTCGTGCTTGAGGAAAAATTGTTGATTTTAAACTAACTAACTATTTAAGTTGGATCCGCGGGATGAGAACGACATCTGTGCAAATTTTCATCTCAATCAGATGGACCGTTCGAGAACGCATAAAATACAAACAGAAAATTAAATAAAAATTAAAAATTGATTTTAATCTGTTTCTGAAGCTTGTAATGCCGTTTTCTTTTTTGCTTGAAGTGTAGATCCACCAATCGCTTTTCGTTTGGGTGGCATAACTGATTTTGTTTTGGACCCTGATCTCAAATATGTAAATCTTCTTCTTCAGCATTCCGAGCCATTGAGGTTCTTTGCTGCAGATACAATCCGTCTCCATTCGTCTCTCTGAATGACCTTCTCTTGCCAGTCGTTGATTCCAAGTGCTTGTAGGTCTGTATATATTTTATCTCTCCACCGTCTTATTGGTCTACTTCGGGGTCTACAGTCCTTTATTTCCTGAGTGTAAGCGAGTTTTGTTTCCCTATTATCTTCCATTCTTTCTATATGACCCCGCCATTGTAGTCTGTTAGCCTTCATGATACCAGTAATTAGCGGGGACTTAAACAGATCATAAATGTCTTTGTTACTTCTTCTTTTCCACTCTCCACTTTGTGTATCCCTAATGGGTCCAAAGATGTGTCTTAAAACTTTGTTCTCAAAGGTTTGTAATAAGGCTTCGTCTCCTTTCGTTGTACTCCAGGTTTCAGAGCCATACAGCACAACTGGTCTGATCAGTGTTTTGTATATTGTGATTTTGGTGTTACGAGATAGCACATTTGATGTAAATAAAAATAGAAAATTAAATTAAAATTAAAAATTGATTTTAAACTAACTAACTATTTCAGTTGGATCCACGTAAGTGAGAACATGTGTACAAAATTTCATCTCAATCGGATGGACCTTCGTGAACGCATAAAGGACACACACACAAACATTCTCTTCTTCTACTAAGCAAAATATTGGAAGAGAACTATTTTCATTCCAATAACTAAAAAGGGCGACCAGAAACTACTAATGTAAACTTACCAAGATATCACAAACACCCAGTAAATGCTGGGTTGATTGAGGCGTATTTCAAAGGATATGCAACTAACTTTCTCTCCCAAAAATTTACATTATTCAGTATAGATGTCGAAGAGAAATTAAAAGATGAGTTAGAAAATTTTCACATGTCTAAATTAGATGCATTATTTTTTATGAAAACTTTGAAGATGCCTTAAAGTTTTTAATCACTTTGTTTATAGGACATATGACTGTAGATAACTGTAGCGTGATGGAACAGAATTCCTCATTCCCAGTCCGACACATTTCATAAAGATACTTTAAGTCTTAACGGGGACCATCCCAAATATAAGGGCTATTCTTAGATCGTATGTTCTAGAACGAGTTGGGGGAGGCGGCGGTATGAACTTGTCTTTTGATTGGCTAATAGGTAATGAGCCCACAGATTTCCTGGGCCATATTTTAAAATCTAATTAGTAGGAGCGGGAATTTCACCAGGAGCGGTCGCTAGTGTGATGTGATGACCCAACAATGCCCTTAAAGATTCAATAATATATTGTTCTCTGGACAGCAGAGAACAGTATGGTGGAGAGGCCATCCATATATCATCTGGGACAACTAAACAGAAGTCCTAGATCCAGATGTGACTCCCTATCAAAATGTGGGAATATCAAGAAGAGTTTTCCCTCAGCTCAACAGCTGAATGCATAAATGGGAGCATGACACAATCTGAAGCACTACAAATGTGGTGAACTGGACAGTGATCTTTGAGTCAGTCAAAAGGTCAAATGAGACTAACATCAAATCTTGTTCTATGAACTACATTCATGGAGAACTGTGGGGTAACTTGGAGTGTTTGTTTATCTAAGACAAAACTTAGAAAATATCCAGCCGGATGCTCACACAGTGATTCTTGAAGAATGATTGAACAGTAGGGAAGTTGATCTGGCTAAGTGAGTAGCTGCAATGTATGGGACATTCTGTATGTCATTATTGAAGTACCCAGTGACAGCCTTCACTAACAGCCTGATCAACCGTGAGATGCAGTACCATATCATCATACCAAATCTTGTCTTCAAGAGGAATGAATCTGCCATGAAGCTTATTCTGGGGAAGCTGCTAACTGGAGCTAGTCCAACATCCATGCTGATGATAAAAGGATTCAACAGACCCAGAACAGTAGTTTCTTCCTTGAGTTGCCCATGGATAGGATTTCCTAAATTCCCAAGAGACAGGAAATGATGATAGTTACCGATACTGTAACGGGATGGTGTAGTTAGATATTGGAGAGGAGGAAGCAGAGAATTAGTTATTGGGGGGTGGAGTAAATAAGAAGTGTTGTATCTTGTTTATCAACCTGCATGTGTGACATATTTTATGCATTTTCTATGCAATAATTGAAGTGTTGACATGACAGGAGATGAGGCAATGGTCACCACTCTACTCACCAACTCAATAAATTGGGTATTTAGTGAACCAGTGTTTGAAGTACATGTCCCCAGTGAATTTCTTGTACAGTTGCTGTCAAGTGTTGTCTCTGGTGACTGTCTTAAGTGCTGTGGTTGGTTATACATATTGTGAAAAGTCCTGTATAGATGTTGTCAAGTATCACATGATGTCTATCTTGTACAATTGTGGTGTAAACAATTTTTTGTGAATGTATGTCCCACTTTTGGCAGGAAACTGTCATGTAGATGTCTTGTCCAACAGATGTAATGTACCGTTATTGTTGAAGTTTGTTTGTCTACAAATACATGAGTCCTAAAGTCCTAAAGACTAATTGAACTGATATAGGTCACAAAATGACAAAAACTATAGGGAAAGATCTATGTGACGGACGAATAGCACACTGGCAACATTATGTTGAGTGAGAGGGATCCTCAGTTGTACAGGCGCTAATAGTTCAGATCTTCTCTGGCCTTGGGTGAACTATTTTACTTCTTTTATAAATTTCTGTGTAGATACATAGTGGTCTCACAGTGGGAGTTTGAGCCAAAGAAAAATGTTCTCCAAAAAAAGGCTATTGCGGGAATAATTAGCTCATTTGAGTGACCTCTAGACAAAACGTGCTAAATCATATCCTTTATCTTGTTATTTATTATTCAAGATATATCTCCAGAGAACACTACAAACTAGGTCCTCTGTCAATCATCAAATAATTTATCACAATAACTTCTTTAAACATTTTATAAAACTTCAAGAAAAATACAACAATTATTTAAATTACATAATAAAGCAATGCTACTAAAAGTAATGTCCCTTGACATAAACATTTCTGGTTATGTCCCCTTGCAATATTTTAATTAATGTTGTTTTATTACGTAAAAAACTGTTTTTAAACTAACTAACTATGTCAGTTGGCTCCGCGGGAGTGAGAACAACATCTGTACAAACTTTTATCTCAATCGGATGGACCGATTGGGAACGCATCAAGGACAAACAAACAAACAAACATTCTTTGTGTGTGTGTGTGTGTGTGTGTGTGTGTGTGTGTGTGTGTGTGTGTGTGTGTGTGTGTGTGTGTGTGTGTGTGTGTGTGTGTGGGTGGGTGGGGGGGGTTGTTTTTTTTTTTTTTAAGTATTAAAGTCACATTCAATGCCCTTCATCTCTAAGAACATCTCTATTTCTTCTCTATGGTCCCACACTCGCCTCAACACCTTGCAGAGACTCAGCCTCGAACATTGGTGTGGTACAGGACATCGGAATGTTCAATTTCCAAATCGTCAAGTAATGCCTCGAACTGTCTGTGACTAAGTCCTCTTGATCTGATGAGGTTGATGACACTGACAACTGGGTCAATAACATGCTTGATATTCAAAAGTTTTACATAGATTTTCTTGATGTATCAAACAGTGAAGTGGTAATAATGTGTGGTCTGGATATTCTGCTTTTTTCTTATCACTTATGAGCTTTACCAGACCTACATTTTTTTCTGTCTTAAGCACGAGCTCTGTCAGTTGCAACACTTGCCATCTTGTTCCAAACCAACCCAATTATTTCAATACAGTTAATAACAGCATTGAATATATCATGTCCTGTAGTTGTGTCTTTGAGTGACTCAACACTCAGTAACTCTTCAGTGAGTTTGAAAGAAGTGTTTATTCCACGTATAAATATCAATAAATGGGCAGTATCATGTACACGGTACTCTCATCCAATGCAAGAGTACGACAAAAATGTGTTACTTGCATCTTGAAGTTTATGCATCAAATTGTCACTTATCTTGTCAACACACCTGACCACAGTTCTCGTTGATAAAGTAATGTTGTCAAATTAGTTTTTTTGTTCTGGACACATAATGTTAGCTGCATCTAGCAAACATTCCTCGATGTACTCGCCATCAGAAAATGGCTTGTTCTGTTTTACAATTCTGTGTGACAGCACAAGACTAGCTTCTATTGCAGCATTTTGAATTGAAGACTGTTTAGTGAAAACAGTTTGCTGTTTCTCCAAATTGTTCACCAACTCCAGGCATTTCCTTTCCCTCTCTTGGGTTGTTAAATTGTATCCAAAATTGGAATGTTTTGTTTGATGTCTTTTTAAATTGTACTCCTTGAAGACAGCCATGGATCGTTTGGGAACGCATCAAAGACAAACAAACAAACAAACAAACAAACAAACAAACAAACATTATCTTTTATATATATAGATGTTAGTATTAAAGTCACATTCAATGCCCTTCATCTCTAAGAACATCTCTATTTCTTCTCTGAGGTCCCACACTCGCCTCAACACCTTGCAGAGACTCAGCCTCGAACACTGGTGTGGTACAGGACATCGGAATGTTCAGTTTCCAAATCGCCAAGTAATGCCTTGAACTGTCTGTGATTGAGTCCTCTTGATCTTGATTTCCTCTTGATTTTTAAATTGTACTCCTTGGAGACAGCCACTGACTCACGACACAACAAACAAACTGATTTGCTACCAACTTTTATAAAACAGTACTTAGTTGTCCAGTCATCATTAAAAACATGGATTTCATCTTCAATCTGATGTTTTTTAGTGACACTCATTGTTTTAATTCTAGTCAGGTCTTAGTCAGATATGACTGAGCTACCGTATAACAGTAGACGGTACTACCTGCTTTCTGTTAGTGCCGAACGTTGGGCGGCGCTTACCAATCCCGACACCCCACATTGTGCCAATGGCTTAGGGCGGAAGAGCGCAATTGGGAGGGTACAAGCCTTACCCTGGTGCGAGGAAATGCAACCTAAAGACAAAATGTCATGGCAGGGCAGACCAGGCCATAAGCCTTGGTTGGTGGCTGGTCTAGGATCGAAGCTCTGACAGGCGGACAATTAGAGCATTGCTTTGCTGATCCAGCAGCTTCTGAAGCTTGTCTTGTTCCAGATGTAGAGGTGTTACCTTTCCTCTGGAGTGAACTAGGCAGGCCGAGAGAGAGATCATGCTGCATGGGCAACACATGATCTCTATATTTCAGCCCAGGCTTTGTGCTATGGAGAGGCATAACTCCATCCCTGGTCTTAACTGGTCTCGGAATCAAAGCGAGAGGCAACTGTTACGGGTTATAAGTCCCTGTCAATTGGCATAGACATGGGGCACCACGTGTTGCCTCTGACGGTGGGAGACACCTACAGGTGTCACTGATCAGCTACCACCCGTCTCAAGCTGGGCAGCCCCCAGCCAATTGGGTGCTGATCCGCCACAGCCTGCCTGCTTCAATGGGTTCTTGGGGCTAGGACAAAATCTGAATCCCAGGCTGTTAAACCAATGCACCAGGTACTAATAACAAGAACAATAGAAACCTCAAGCTACGGCTTGCAACCTGGAACGTGAGAACCATGTGTCCAGGATTTTCCACTGATTTGACAAATATTGACGATGTGAGAAAAACGGCTGTGATTGATGCCGAACTCAATCATCTTAACATTGATATTGCTGGCCTGCAGGAGACTCGCCTCGCTGAGGAAGGGTCACTCAGGGAAAACAATTACACCTTTTTTTGGAAGGATAGAGGGCAGGCAGAGAAAAGGCAACACGGTGTGGGCTTTGCAGTGAAGAATTCGCTACTGGGAATGATTGAAATTCCAGCAGGAGGAAATGAAAGACTATTATCCCTGCGCTTGGCAACCTCTTGTGGTTTTGCCACCATTATTACTGCATATGCACCGACACTCGATTCCTCTGATGATGTGAAGGATTTGTTCTACGAGGAGTTAGACTCTGTGATCAAGGCAGTTCCAAAATCTGACTACATTTATATGCTCGGTGATTTCAATGCTCGTGTGGGCATGGACTCGAGTTCATGGCCCATGTGCCTTGGAAAACACAACATCGGTTGCATGAATGAAAATGGGCAAAGGCTGCTGGAGCATTGCACCAGAATTGACCTATGTATTACAAACTCATTTTTTAAAACATAAGAGATGCATAAGGTCACATGGAAACATCCAAGATCCGGCCATTGGCACCAGCTGGACTTCATCATCACACAGAGACAACATCTGAACCATATATCATTGACTTGAAGTTACCACAGTGCTGACTGTGATACGGATCATTCTTTGGTTGTTGCAAGGGTTAGACTGAGACCAAAGAGAATCTACACAGCTAAACACAAATCTAGCCCCAGGATTAATATTATTAACACTCACGATCCTGAAAAGTGCTTTCAGTTTCAACAGCAACTTGAAGACGCTTTCACTGATACACCAGAAAATTGTACAGTAAATGAAAAGTGGGGTCAACTTAAGGAAACTCTTTATAAAACTGCCTTAGGGGTTTACGGCACTGTGGATCATAAGAGGCAGGACTGGTTTGAGGCAAACAGCCAGACTCTGCAGCCCCTGATTGATAAGAAGATAGCTCTCTTAAGAAACAAGGAAAGACCAATGTGTAACACTCTGAGTGAGCTAAAGCAAGCTAGGAAGAATGTGCAAAAGGCTGCCAGGCAGTGTGCAAATGATTATTGGATCAAGTTATGTGAGTCCATTCAAATCGCAAGTGATAAGGGAAACAGAAGCATGTATGAAGGAATAAAGAAAGCCTGTGGTCCAATGATCAAAAGAAGTGCACCACTGAAAACCATGACTGGAGAAATCATAACTGATAAGAAACAGCAGATGGATAGATGGGTAGAGCACTATTTGGAGCCTTACTCAAGTGACACTAAACTAGCGGATGATGCCCTCAATGCCATAGAGGCTCTACCAACTCTTGACCACCTGGACACACTTCCCACCATAACAGAAGTTAAGTGGGCTATAAATGAACTTGCATCTGGCAAGGCTCCAGGTAAGGATGGGATTCCAATAGAGGTTATCAGGAGTGGGCAAGACACACCCACTCTACAGATCCACCAGCTAATAGAGCTATGCTGGCAAGAAAGACAAGTCCCACAGGATTTCAAAGATTCAAGCATCATAACACTGTACAAGAACAAGGGCGATCGGAGTGACTGCAACAACTATAGGGGTATCTCACTTCTGTGTATTGTTGGAAAAGTATTTGCCAGAATTGTTCTGCGCAAACTTCAAGTTCTAGGTGATCAAGTCTACTCCGAATCACAGTGTGGCTTTCGACAGAACCGGTCTACCATTGATATGATATTCTCATTGCGACAAATGCAAGAAAAATGCAGTGAACAGAATCAACCACTGTTTATTGACTTCACCGACCTCACAAAGACATTTGATTTGGTCAGTCGTGAGGTTCTGTTCAAGGCACTAAAGAAGATTGGCTGCACACCAACTCTTCTGTCCATTGTGGAATCGTTCCACACAGGCATGAAGGGTATAATCAAGTTTGATGATGCGACTTCTGAAGAGTTTGAAATCAAGAGTGGAGTTAAGCAAGGTTGTGTACTAGCTCCCACCCTCTTTGGAATATACTTTTTACTTCTACTGAAATATGCCTTTCGTGATCAGGATGGTGGTATATACATTCACTCACGCTCAGATGACGGCCTCTACAATGCTCAGAGATTGAAGGCCAAGACCAAAATTAGAGGGTACTGATCAGAGAGTTGCTTTTTGCAGATGATGCTGCAGTTACGACCCACTCTGAGGAAGAATTAAAATGTCTACTATCTGAATTCTCCAATGCTTGTTCTGAATTTGGTTTAACAATTAGCAAAAAGAAGACAGATTATGTCACAAGGTGCACATGGGGTACCATCAATCTTTACTGACGACACCAAACTTTAGATGGTAGACCATTTTACATATCTAGGGTCAGTGGTAAATAGCAAATTATCTCTAGATCAGGAAATCAATATCCGGATTGGTAAGGCAGCAACAACAATGAACAGGTTAAGAAAAAGAGTCTGGGAGAACAGGAAGCTTACTGCCAAAACAAAAGTCCTTGTTTATCAAGCCTGTGTCCTTAGTACTCTTCTTTATGGCAGTGAAACCTGGACAACTTACTCACACCAAGAAAAGCGTTTAAACAGCTTTCATATGCAGTGTCTGCGAAGAATTCTTAGTATTAAGTGGCAAGACAAAATCACAAATACTGAAGTATTGGAAAGATCAGGTTGTGTGACGGTTTATTCCATGTTCAGTCTTCGTAGACTTAGATGGACAGGACATGTCAGGAGGATGGATGATGGTAGAATACCAAAGGACATCTTTTTTGGTGAATTACAGATGGGTAAGAGATCTCAGGGTTGGCCTCTACTACGATACAAAGATGTATGTAAGCGGGACATGATTGATACAGGCATTGATAATGTACACTGGGAGAAGGTCGCCGCTGAACGTGTTGCATGGAGGGCAAACATCAGAAATGGAATAAAGACAAAGGAGAAAATTATTGCAGATAAGTCACACACCGAGCGTGTGAGACGTAAGATGGTGCATGATGGTGGAAATGACCACATGTTCACATGCACTCACTGTGAACGAACATTTACAGAGCGAATTGGCCTTAACAGTCACATTCGCTACCGCCATGGGTAAAAGTTATTACGCCTTTTTGAAGCACAAACTATCGTCTGTCAAGACGGCAAGGTGCCAATGAATGAATGAATGAACATTGTTTTAATAAAATTCTAAACTGTCAACAACAACAAAACTGTCATTTACTGCCAAATAGTACCTTGCGGTTTATGGCAGAGGGGTCTTTGAGCCTGAGGAATAAAGGCCGCCTGGCTAGTGCAGTCGCCGCGAACTGTGCAGGTTAGGATTTTCTTTTTGCCCCCGACAGAAAAAATCCAACACCTTACCGAGGGATTGAACCCGGGTCTCCCGAATGAGAGTCCGGCCTTCTAGCCACTCGGCCAGCCGCTCCTCAAAACTCTCGAAATTCTCAACAAAACTTTACAAAGGAAATGAAACAACACCTACTTCCGGCTGTGTGTGAAAATAAAATATTCGGAAAACAAGGCATAAACTGAGAATAAATTTCAGAAATATATCAAGACTACTACAATAAATAAATTAATTTGAACATTGTAAATGTGGAATTAATTTATAACATCAAAACCCTTTTAAATTTAATAATTTCTTGCAAAATAAATCATTTTATTCACCGGAGAAATATCTTTTTTTCATAAAATCATCCTTATTAAATTTTTACATGTAAATAAATATTTCTCTACATTAAAATCGATACATTAGCATTTTATCATTACATTATGAAGGTCAAGGACTGTTTAAAAACATAGAAAATTAGAAAGAAATTTGATCCAAAATGTTAAAACAATCATAACGGTACATGAAATTCTGTAACCGGGAAGGTTAACCTGGTCAACAAATGCCCGCAGAAGTCGGATGTGTCGGCCTAACGGCGCAAGAACGCAGCTCTGCTGTAAACAGGCACAACGCAATCACGTCCGAAAAAAACTCCGGATGAACGAAGAAGAAGAAGAAATTCTGTAAAATTCAACAAAATAACTTAAAAATGAAGTAAATTTGTTTTTATTTCTAAATGCCCTCATGAGCCGCATATCAGTTGCTGGGCCACATGCGGCCCGCGGACCATAGTTTGCCCACCCCTGGCCTAGGTGATAGTTAGGAATGAGAGAGGTGACAGATTAATAAGCAAAGTGAGCGGAAGAAAACCTCTGGTACAGTCAAGGCTGCATGCACTTATTTTCGCGCTGGCGAAAGGCCGTGCAAGTGTATGGGATTTATGTAGACAAATATTATTATTATGTTTAGGGGAAATGTCATTTATATTGTTTGTAAATTTCATTCATTTTGAACAAATAGCTCTCTCTCTCTCTCTCTCTCTCTCTCTCTCTCTCTCTCTCTCTCTCTCTCTCTCTCTCTCTCTCTTTCAAGTCAAGGCTGCATGCACTTATTTTCGCGCTGGCGAAAGGCCGTGCAAGTGTATGGGATTTATGTAGACAAACATTATTATTACTAATATTA
The DNA here is from genome assembly GCA_963921405.1 of Cepaea hortensis. NCBI lineage: Eukaryota > Metazoa > Mollusca > Gastropoda > Stylommatophora > Helicidae > Cepaea > Cepaea hortensis. Next base: position 54,951,299 of record OY992881.1, read on the forward strand.
CGTTTAGAGGAAATGTCATTTATATTGTTTGTAAATTTCATTCATTTTGAGCAAATAGCTCTCTCTCTATATAATAATAATTCATGCAATTCACCTGCGTATGCATTTCCATAGCTGCTTAGAGCCTATTTAAAACATTAAAATAACATGAAAGAAATGCCTTGATTTCTCATACTTATTTTTATATTATTTTATATTTTTATATTATTATTATATTTGTTAATAATTATGTTCAAGCATTCTGCGAAGTTACCAGTTAGTTAGATAAAAGAATAACATCTAGATGAGTAATGAGTAGGGGGCATAAACATCTAATATTGTCCTAAGGGAAATAATTAGAATTTAATAAAGGAAATCAAATACTTAGCTATAATATTATTATTTAACTGAAAAATGTCTCTACTAATTTCTTAGAAATAAAATAATTAACCCTGAAGTCAGATATTGTAATCTAAAGAATGATACTTTCAGGTTCATTACAAAAAAGTGTTTTTAATCTTTACTTACTTACATTTTATAATCAACTTTAAAGTTCTACGTGTTTTTCTTAAATGCTAATAGTATACTTTTAATCTACATGTTGAATTTACTGAACAATATTATCCCATTGTGGGGTAAACCAATTTTTTACTGGCCTCATAGGGCCACATAAAATTCAAAGCAAATTAACCTCACACATCCCAAACTTTGATAACATTGAGAAAGAAATGAGAAGACTGAATATTCACATGTTAAGTATATCTGAGACCATTCATTCATTCAGTAGCATGTCTCATAACAACCTTCCGGAAAACCTCACGATCATGAGCAAGATGTCCCGCGTCCAATACACCCATCTGGAGATCATCCGCCACATCCTGCACCCATCTTCTCTTTGGACTTCCTCTTCCTCTCTTCCCAGGCATATACACATCCATTAATACCATTATTGTTCTCGCCAAGCTTTCATGCGTTTCAAATGACCAAAATATTTCAATTTTCTTTGTCTTATCCTCTTTAATAGCCAACCTCCCCCCCCCCCCACCCCGATGTGTCTCCACCTTGTCGCGGTGGGGTAGGGGAGGGGCTTGTGTGTTCCAGTGACCCCAAGTGCTATGCCGACAGAAGCACAACTACATGTCGGACAGCTCTTGGGATAGGGGCCAGACTAAGCGAGACACAACCTGCTGCCCTGTAGGTAGACTGAGGATAGCCGTCAAAGTCTAAATCAGGCGCACGATGCCGCTAATTCTTGGTCCGGACACATACTCTACTCAGTCCATCACTGCTCGAAGTAGTGTGTATACACTGTATGGGCTACGCTTGTGTTCAAAGCGAGCGAGCACCCCCCCCCCCCCCCCCCCCCAAAAAAAAAAAAAAAATCAATACTCATTTCCCCAATATTACATTTATTAAACTGATTCAGTTGATTAAATCATTTCACAACCTGACTTTTATCAACTCTGTACATCTTCCATAACTCATATTTATCAGACCTGTATTCCTTTCACTAGTCTCACAATATGCGAAGCCTGAAGTCCTTTCACAATGTGATATTTATCAAGCCTTCGACCAATTTTACATTTGCTCATGCCTGTATTAATTTCACTAACCTTATTAACATGCTTTCAAATCCATACTCATCTCAACAGCCCAACAATTGTTCAAATCTATGCACCTTTCATCAATTTCAAACACATACAGTATGTACTCCTTTACCCAACCTCACACTTATCAAATCTGTGTTCACTTCATCAATATGACATTTATGAAGCCTGTACTCTTGAGGTAGATATATTAACCAAAATGCTGAATGATATTTACAACAGTGGATATTTACTGAGCGATATGCTGATATCTGTTTTTATAGCAATACCAAAGAGACCAGGAGCAATTGAATGCAAAGATTTTTGTACAATTAACCTCGTAAACCATGTCACTAAGCTTCTACTCAGAATTATAATGAGAAGAGCAAGAAAGAAAATAAAAATGGAAATTAGTGAAGAACAGTATGGTTTTATGGAAGGAAAGGGTACAAACAATGCAATACATATATTATGAACACTAATAGGAAGGTCAATAGAGAAACAGAGAGACACATATTTATTCTTCATAGATTATACTAAGGCATTTGACAAAGTAAAACATGATGAGCTGATTAAAATGTTGGAAGATATCAACATTGATGGGAAAGATTTAAGAATAATAAAGAATATATACTGGAACCAAGTAGCAGCAATTAAAATGGGAAATAAAGAGGGTAGTTACGAACAGATAAAGCTACGAGTACGACAGGGGTGTGTCTTGTCACCCGATCTCTTCTCCCTATATAGCGAAGTAATAATGAGAGAGATCAAAGAGAAGCCAGGAATACTAATCGGAGGATATAATATAAACAATACATGCTATGCAGATGACATGTTGTGGATAATGCAACAGACCTACAACAATTGTTGGACATTGTAGTAACAGAGAGTGCACAGAAAGGACTCTCCTTGAATATCAAGAAAACAGTAACAATGGTGATATCAAAGAAAATGGGGACACCAAAATGTGACAGAAACAGAAGGGGAAATTCTCAACCAAGTGGATAATTTTAAATACCTAGGGGCATTTATAACATCAGATGGAAGATGTACAACAGAGATTAAGAGCAGAATAGGGCAGGCAAAGGCCGCATACAGGCATTGATAATGCACACTGGGAGCAAGTCGCTGCTGAACGTATTGCATGGAGGGCAAACATCAGAAATGGAATAAAGACAAAGGAGAAAATTATTGCAGATAAGTCACACATGGAGCGTGTGAGACGTAAGATGGTGCATGATGGTGGAAATGACCACATGTTCACATGCACCCACTGTGAATGAACATTTACAGTGCGAATTGGCCTTAACAGTCACATTCGCTACCGCCATGGGTATAAGTTATTATGTCTTTTTGAAGCACAAACTATCGTCTGTCAAGACGGCAAGGTGCCAATGAATGAATGAGCATTGTTTTAATACAATTCTAAACTGTCCAAAAAAAAACTGTCATTTACTGTCAAAATAGTACCTTGCGGTGTATGGCAGAGGGGTCTTTGAGCCTGAGGAATTAAGGCCGCCTGGCTAGTGCAGTCACCGCGAACTGTGCAGGTTAGGATTTTCTTTTTGCCCCCGACAGAAAAAAATCCAACGCCTTACCGAGGGATCGAACCCGGGTCTCCCGAATGAGAGTCCGGCATTCTAGCCACTCGGCCAGCTGCTCCTCAAAACTCTCGAAATTCTCAATAAAACTTTACAAAGGTAATGAAACAAAACCTACTTCCGGCTGTAGCTCTTGGGATAGGGACCAGACTAAGAGAGACACAACTTGCTGCTCTGCAGGTAGACTGAGGATAGCAGTCAAAATTTAAACACAGGCACGAAGCCACAATCTTGGTCCAGATACTTACACAAATGCCTCCACCGATAAATGGAGGTGAGATACTGGGCACGCTACATGCCCAGTTCAGATACTTGTCCGAAGGCTCTCAGCTGGGGGATATGGGGGATCCCCGGATGAGAGGGCCTGGCCGTTTCTCGCTCACTGCTGTACAGAGGTAAGGTGCTGAGCCGACAGCACATGTAGTCTACCTCGTGAGCAAGTACAAAAAGGTGGAAAACACCTCGGTCGCACGTTCCAATGAAAGTCTTTAACCGTACTCATGGAGTGAGTGTAGTCAAAGGTGGAAAATTGTCTCGATGACACGAAATGGAACGCCTGGCTTGCGAATCCATTACGTGGCAGACCAAAGGAAAAGCTTGCTGTGTGGAAGTCGAAATAAGAGTCTAACTTGTCTCGAACCTGATGAAGGCTAACCTCATTAAAAATGCCCGCTGAAGCCGGAAGTGCCAGCCTACGGGCGGGAAAATAAAAATGGCACTACGCAATTACGTCCGAGTGAAATGTCTTTCGTGACCGGAAAAGCTCTAACTAGTCTTCCCTCGTGCTAGGAAAATCTACCTAGTTTCCGAATGCCGCTCTTGCTCGGAACAGCTCTGACTAGGTAGTTCTCCTAATGTCCTTCGTGCCTGGAACAGCTCTGATGGACACAAAGGACAAGCACATGTCTGAACCGAAAACTCGCTGAGTGGACACTGTCTGCAGACCGGTCAGGTTTGTGCAGGAACGGCCCGTGGTGAAAGAAATGCCCAATATATGGAAGTGAGGATTTAAAGCAGCCATGAGCAGGACGTGACGATTCCCTCGGTGAGTCCAGCACCAGGGCACTATGTGTCGGCCCTGCAACTATGGAAGCAAACTTGGATGGCGGAAAATGCTATGGACTGTCCCTGCCTTCCTTTGAGGGATGACCGTTGTCTTCGACCGTCCAACTTGGCCAGCTGGGTTGTAGATGGCACCACAAAAGAGCAAGATGTCCCGCATCCAATACACCCATCTGGAGATCATCCGCCACATCCTGCACCCATCTTCTCTTTGGCCTTCCTCTTCCTCTCTTCCCAGGCATATACACCTCCATTATTGTTCTCACCAAGCTTTCATGACGTTTCAAATGACCAAAATATTTCAATTTTCTTTGTCTTATCCTCATTAATAGCCAAACTCCCCCCCCCCCTCCATGTGTCTCCACCTTGTCGCGGTGGCGTAGGGGGGAGGGGCTTGTGTGTTCCAGTGACCCCTAGTGCTATGCCAACAGAAGCACACCTACATGTCGGACAGCTCTTGGGATAGGGGCCAGACTAAGCGAGACACAAACTGCTGCTCTGTAGGTAGACTGAGGATAGCAGTCAAAGTCTAAATCAGGCGCACGATGCCGCTAATTCTTGGTCTGGACACATACTCTAAGGCTCCCAGTCGAGGGATATGGCTGAACACCTCTAAGCCATAAACCCTCGGAGTGAGAGCCGGGCCGATACCCACTTACCGAAAAATGGAGGTGAGATGCTAAGCACGCTACATGCTCAGTTCTTCTTCTACGTTCGTTTGCATGAAATATGTCTATAACTGCAATGCTGTCTCTTGTATGAATTTAACTGTCTTTTTTAGTTCACACAGCGGTCCTAGAGTTTATCTTCCACTGTCGTCTCTCTAGGCCAGAAGGTTTGCCTAGATATGTTATATTTTGGGCATTCTTGGAGTATGTGCTCTGCTTTCTGCGACGCCAATCCACATGTGCACATGGCTGTTTCACCAATCTTGAATTTTGTATACATGTGGTTGCGTAATCTATTGTGTCCTGATCTGAGGCGCAGAATAATTGCTTCTTCTGGTCTGTCCATAACGTGGGCAGATTTTGGTGGCTTTCTGACTGATTTGATCATTCTTTTCTTTTGGTGGTATGTAATGGGCACATCAAGCTTTTCTTCTTTGGCTCCTTCCTTAGCCAATTGATCAGCTCTGTCGTTTCCGGGTACTTCACAGTGGGATGGTATCCACTGAATGGTGACCTTATGCTGACTGCTAAGTTCAGAAAGTAGTGTCCTTAGTACTGGCAATTTCCCAGACAGGAGCGTCTCAAGTACTGATTTTGCATCTGTCAAAAGCACCACAGGTTGAGTACCATTGCTGGTATTTAGTAATTTCTTTGTTGCTATCTTGATTGCCTCAATTTCAGCATCATAGTTATGGCAGTACTTTCCTGTCGGTACTTTGGCTGTGTCCCTAGTATTATTTTGATATTCTATGTACACTCCCGCTACTACATTTCGAACAGCATTTTGTGCCGACCCATCTGTGTAGACTCGGATCCAGAGGTCCTGTGGGTATTCTTCATCAAGGAAGCTGAGAGTGGCTGTTCTGCGCTGCACACTGTTCTGTTCTTCCTTGTCAAATATTCCTCTCACTTTTGCCTGGATTTATAATGATATTCTATGTTCATCTTTCCATGGAGTTCATTCTGGAATAGTTGTTAGGGGGATACCAACTGTGGGCAGATCGGTGGTTTCTCTGCAGAGTCGTTTGGCCTGGTGGATAAAACTACTTCTTTTCAACCGCCCCATAGCTAGGTTTTCAAATCTGTTCTTCATAGGGTGGCCTGGCAAGCTGAGAAACTTTTCTGCTTGTATTAGCGTTTTCGTATCTCTGCGTTTTCTCAGTGCTTGTGTCCTCATCTTCTCCATTTCCACTATAGGGGTTGAACTCATCCCTCCTGTGGTGACTCTAAGAGCTTGATTTTGCACCTTGTCCAGCTCTTGTAGTGTGGTTTTTTATGCCGAACACCACGCAGATGACCCATATTCTAGGTGTGGTCGTATGCTCTGTTGATAAACTTTGCTAAGTATTTTCCCACTGGCTCCCCATGTGGTCCCACTTAGCTTTCTCAGGATGGCTATTTTCCTTCTGGCTTTTGCTACTGCTTTGTTGATGTGCTTTCTTCATGTCAGCCTGCCATCATATGTTACTCCAAGGTATGTTGGTTCTTTATCTTCTCTTAGGGGTGTTCCATTTATCTGGATGATCTCTGCCTTTTGTTTTGGAGAGAGGGTAAATAGAGTGGTGCTGCACTTGTCAGTGTTTATGCTGACACACCATCTATTTACCCATGCAACAAATGTATCTACAGCTCTTTGTAGCTATCTGGTGGCCACTGATGCATGTTCATTTGTGCTCCATAGAACCAGGTCATCGGCGTACATTGCCGCTTTAATTCCATGCAGTAGATTAGCAACAAGATCATTGATGAAGATTAGAAAAAGTGTGGGGGACAAGACTCCACCTTGGGGAACACAGTGACGCAGTAGCACTTTCTTTCTCTTGAGTCTGTCTATCTGTACTCGGGCTCTTCTGTTGTGCAAGTATGCTTTCACCCATTTGTACATTCTTCCACTGACTTTGCAGTTTCTCAGTTTCTTCATCAGACCTTCTTTCCAGGCTTTATCAAAGGCTTTCTTCAGATCTATTCATGCCGCAAGCACCAGCTTATTCACTTGGAATGCATCCTCAATTTCTTCAGAGAGGTAGGTTGTCTGATCTTCCGTAGAGTAGCACTGCCTAAAGACAGCCTGCTGTGGCACAAGGATGTTTTTACTTTCAATGTACCACTGCAGTCTGTGATTGATGATGCGTTCCAGTGTTTTGCAGAGACAGCTGGTGAGGCTAATTGGTCTATAGCTAGAGGCAATGGAACTATCTTTCCCTGATTTTAGGAGGGGTATCATGATTGCTTCTCTCCAGGCTTGTGGAACACTGACTAAGCTGTTATTGAAGATCTGTAACAGCTTTGCTTTGGCCTCTGTTCCTAGGTTCATGATCATTTCATTGGAGATACCATCAGCTCCTGGTGACTTTCTCATTTTCTGTTTTGATATGGCTAGCTCCAATTCGCTGATTGTGATGGGTGCCGCCAGAACCTCATGTACTATTTCCTTCTGTTCTGTATGTTGCCGTTTCTCTCGAATTTCTTGTTGTTTCTCTGGACTAACTTTGATATTGTTATCTTGTGCGAATGAGTCCGCAAAATGGTCATCTGCTTGCTTTCCTGTTAAGATGATTCCGTCTTTATGTAGTGCAATTTTGGAGTTTCTCCCTGTGCCCTCATAGTTAAGTTGTTTTAATAGCTTCCACAATTTCCGTGTGTCTCTTTCAAAGTTCAGAGACTCCGTTTTCTCCTGCCAGCTTTTCCGTCTAGCCTGCAGCGTGGCCCTTTGAAATTTGGCTTTTGCATGCTGGAATTTATTATGGTGCTCTTGGCTGGGTTTGGCCTCTGCTTGCTTTCTACACACTTCCACATCATTATGCAACTGTTCCAGTTCACTACTCCAGTAAGGTTTATATTGTTTATGGGCTCCTCTTGGTACTGTTTCTCGCGCTGCCTGTAGCATGCATTTCCCAAACTCTTCAACTACTTTATTTATGTCTTTCTCAGTGTTCAGGTTTCTAACAGTGTGCTGGTGCGATGCTTGTACATTGCCCAGTCTGCTTTCTTGTAGTTCCACCTCGAGAGGGTGCTGCTTTCACTTACGAGCTCATTTACTACAGTTAGAAAGACTGGCCGATGGTCACTGCCACCAAGTTGTTTCCCAACAATTTGTGTAATGTTCCACTCCAGGTCTGGCAAATGAAAAGCCAGATCAGGTGTAGTTGTAGTATGCCATGATCTCGAGTAGAAAGTATGTGGGTTGGATGGCTTGTTAATCAAGATGAATCTATTCTCATCCTGCCAGTCTTCTAGTCTCTCTCCTCTCTGGTCCATGAGATCATAGCCCCAGCTCTGCGAATGGCTGTTGAAGTCGCCACACACAATCATTTTTTCTTTTAACGGTAGTGTGTCCAGTGCCTGTGGGCGGTCACTTGGACAGTAGTAATTGATCAGATGTAGGTCTGTATTGTCTGTCTTAAGTTTAAGTGTCTGATACTCAGCCCCTTCCACGTAAACTTAAATTTGGGAAGCAGTGATGTTATATTTTACAAGGGTCAGTATCCCACCTTTTTGCCTGTCCTTTCGGTCAGATAGGTAACACTGGTAGCCTCTGATTTTGAAGGCTATATTTTCATTGAGGTGAGTTTCTTGCAAGCAACATACGCTTACTTTTTCCTGGTCCAAGATGTTTTCTAATTCTATTTTTTGTTGTTGCTGACTGCCTCCGCATTCCAGTGCATTATTTTAAGTCTTTGTTTAGTATGGCCAGCCGTTCTATTCTCAGGTCCCCTGGCTCCACAGGACATCTGAGAAGGACCTCCAGTAGTTGAGGTTAGACCCTTTTGAGACATAGGGCCCGGCACTGCACCTGCCTGGGGGTCCAAAGCAGGGCGAGCACCATAACATTTATCAGTAGTCGACATATTCCATTTTGCGTAATTGCGTGGCATCCTGATGTCTGTGGTGCGCCTCCTGGCTGGTTGCCAACATCTTCAGCACCTTTCCTTTGCTAGAGCAGACTGTGGTCTCACTCGAGTTTAGATGTGTATGCGCGCACACATGTATCTGCGCATGCATGTACGTGCATACACATCTACAGCATACTGGTTATTTTTCGGAGCCAGAAACTCGCTGTCGCCCCTTATCCTGTTAGTTAAAACAGTTCCGCCATGCGAAGGCCAGAAGTTGGACTTTTACTGCAGAGGTTATGTATTCATGAGCCACTGGGGTATTTAAGCAAGGTTGGATGCTCACCCCAACACTGAGGCCCCGAATACATACAGCAACATTTGGAACCATGCTCAGTTCAGATACTTGTTTTAGGCTCTCAGCTGGGGGATATGAGGGATCCCCGGATGACAGGGTCTGGCCATTTCTCGCTCACTGATGCACAGAGGTAAGGTGCTGAGCTGGCAGCACATGTAGCCTGCCTCGTGAGCGAGTACTAAAGGTAGAAAAAGTGTTGCAGTCGCAAGTAATGGTTACGAAAATGTCTGTATCTATACTCAAAGAGAGTGTAGCCAAAAATGGAAAAACGTCTCAATAACACAAAATGAAATGCTTGGCTAGCGAATCCATTGCATGGTCAGAAGTCTGAAGCGAAAGCTTACCTAGTGGATGTCGTCCGCAGACTGACCGTTCCTGGTTTGTGCTTGAGCGACCAGTGACAATCGAAGTGCCCAATACATGGAAGTGAGGAATTAAAGCAGCCATGAGCAGGACATGGCAATTCTTCGGGTGAGCCCAGTCTCAGAGCAATATGCGCTGGCTCTGCAATTATGGAAGCCTCCTTGGATAGCAGGGAATGCCCATGGTCTGCCCCTGCCTTCCATTGAGGGTTGACTGTGATCTCTTTGACCGTTCTACCTTGAACAGCTGAGATGTGGGCGCCACCACAACAATAAGAGTCTAATGTGCCTCAAAACCCGAGGAAGGCTAACTGCATTAAAAAATGCCCGCTGAAGTCAGAAGTGCCGGCCTACGGGTGGCAAAATAAAAACTGGCACTACGCAATTACGTCCAAGTGAAATGTCTTTCGTGGTCGGAAAAGCTCTTGACTAACTAGTCTTCAGATTGTCCCTCATGCTAGGAACAGCTCTGACTACCTAGTTTTCCGAATACCCCTTGTGTCCGGAACAGCTCTTCTGACTAGCTAGTTTTCTGAATGTCCGTCGTGCCTGGAACAGCTATGACTATATTGTCCCCCGGCACAAAGACAAGCACATGTCCGAATCGAAAACTCGCTGAGTGGATACCATCTGCAGACCGGTCTGGTTTGTGCGGGAAAGGCCTGGGGCGAACGAAATGCCCAATATATTGAAGTGAGGAATTAAAACAGCATGAGCAGGATGTGACGATTCCCTCAGTGAGCCCAGCACCAGGGCACTATGTGTCAGCTCTGCAACTATGGAAGCCACCCTGGATGGTGGAAAATGCCATGGACTGTCCCTGCCTTCCCTTGAGGGATGACCGTGAAGTCTTTAACTGTTCCAACTTGACCAGCTGGGATGTGGACGGCACCACAAAAGTGAGAGTCTCCCAGGAATGCTAATCTAGTCATAATTGCATGCTAAAAGTTGGATGTGTCTGCCTAAGGGATTTGGCCCAAGGGTGCCTAACCGAACACACCGCAATCACATCTGAAAAAACACACAAAGAAGAAGATAGCCAACCTTCTTCAATATTCAGCTCTTGAAGGATGGATGCATTTGTTCTTTTCTTTACCCAAGATATTCTTAGAACTCCCCTATAACATTTATATTCAAAGGCATTTATGCGCTGTTCAGCTTGTTTAGAATGTATTTTTAGTTTAGTAAGTAAAGATTTTAGGGTTTCCAGTGGGGGAATTAAGATTAGAGTGGAAGTCAAGCATGGAAGAGGAATACAATTTTACATGTGAGTGACAACATCAAGAGATAGACTGGAAGAGGCCTGACTAAATGCAACATAAAGATGCAGTAAAGAAAACATCGGACCCTCATTTCATCTGACTTTTAATGTGGAGATAGCACAGGATGATGATAATTCTTTAACATAATATCAGTATGTTTGAACACACACAAAATAAGACTTACAGTTCCCAATATTCGTTCTTTTACTTGCTGAAATGACATCTTCAACCGCCCCTCCAGGTTCCTTATGTCTGCTTCAGTCTGTTCTTCATTAATTCCTTCCTTGTTAAACTGTATGAAGTTTGGCCCCCCAAATATGGCCTCTAAGTCACTAATGTTAAATCTGGGTATTTTCAGGAATTCTTCAAAGTTGACGGGTGCTGACAAAACTCTGCAAAACAATATAAAGTAATAAAATAATAGAAATTACTAGATTAATTTACCTCACTTCAGACATTATTACCCCAGTTACATTATTTATATGCAAACCAGTGGGATCAACACCTTGTGCCACATTTATTGAAAGACAGAAGATCAAGTGGTTTGGTCATCTCATTAGAATGCAACACCATCAACTACCAGCACTGGCTGTGACGGGACACCTCAGGGAGCATCAGAATTCTACAAGTTTGAAAGGAATTAAAGATTCCACAAGTAAAGCGGAAAGGAATGATTGAAAAATACATTTTGATAGCGCACGTCTCACCATCATTTCTATAACTCTAATCTGAGGAAATGTTGATGTCATGATCAAACGTAAGGCCCAGACAAGCGGCATCTGTATCAAAGGTTGGAAACTCGCATTGTCTCAGCAGAAGAGAAGGAAAAAGAGAGGTGAGATGTTCCAACATCATAAAATTCACTGGTTGACATGTCGTAACAATCCCGTCAGGGAGATAAGATTTTCAGCCAGACTGACATGTTAGTATACCAACCAGGATCATAAGGGAATAGATGCATAACACTTCATTGTGTTGAGGAGATCAGGGCATTCAGCCGGACTTAGCAACTTAACATGTGAAGTAGCAGTGGCAATTTAGGGAGATAAAGAATGTTTGATTGGCAGCAACCAGGGAAGACTTGTGTTATTCACAGATTAGAATAAATGATGTAACGGCGAATACATTCTCTGGGCAGTGGAACGAAGCATTTTTTCAGACATGTGGCGGAGCGTCGGTAAATATGACTGACAGATGAAACTACAGTCCACAAGGAAAGGTGAGGCAGGATTAAAAGAATTCGGAATTTAATACATCCCGGTAACTCATCCTACATGAAAAAGAGGAGGAGTTGACAGGAGACTGAACATAAGTAATTATTCCATGTGAAAAGAAGAGGGGATAAAAGGAAATCTCGTCATGGGAGAGCAGACTATTTAACAACAGGCATTGCCTACAATCCTTATACTCAAACACACATATAGCAAAAGGATACCTAACTGGAGGAATATTATAATTTCATTCTGTTCGACTTCTGTACGAAGTCTTGTGACAGAATTTCCAAAGCTATAACCTCAGGTAATACCAATTTATTATTCTGATCAGTTTTTCTGCTGGTCTGAGGCCTGTGTAGTTTTCTGTTTCTGTGTATTCTCCCAAACTTTACACTGGTGGATTTTCTTTGTACTTAATGTTAAAGCTCTAGCCTTTACGATTTCACCATGAACTTTGTTTTATTCTTCTTCTTTTGCTCGCTACTTCGTTTTCTGATTTGTTGTACAAGATAAAGTGGAGAAATCCAACATTATCCAAACCACTTGAGTGTGTAGCTGATTCACATACAGGATAGACATTTAGATTCGTCCTGCACACACATTGGGGAGACTGACTACTTAGGAGAAATTCCTGAGAGCAAACAGTCTATTGATAGCGTCCAAATTAACGTTGATTATTTGGACCAACACTGTGAATGCCTACCAAGATTGGGGTGAAAACACTTGGAGGGAGAACTGTCACCAGTTCACCTTGTCTGCATGAGGATAGACATGACATAGGACACATTTTTTCCAGACAGGTGCAGGGAAGGCTTTTAACGTTCGGCAGGAATGTGCAACCAGCCCTTTCAACAGGCAGTGTGGAATGTAGAAAGGGAGAGAGTAAGTGAGGGGAACTTATATGGGAGACACTCCATTACATAGGTGGAGATGAACATGTATATATTCTGATCTATAGATGTTCTGAATTAGATAGGCGTTTATGAATATCTATATACATATTTTCAACATTTATATTTATTTAGAATTGACATATGTTTATGTAACACGAGATTAATGTATGTTTATATGAATGTATATACATATGTGTTTTGAAATGTGAAGACGTAGATACTACCCATCTCCGTTCATTTCATACCAGCTCTCTTAGGAGCCATGAACATTCAACAACTCATATCAGGGAGTGAATGAGCCTAGTGAAGGTACCAATCTGGACAAATTCAAGCTGACAATGAAATGTGTCTCACTGGGGGAAACACGACTTATGTGTCCTCTTAAGATGAGTTATAACATGTTTATAATCATCATCATCATACAATCATCATAGCAAATAAACTCAGTGATTGTGTTTTAAACTCAGTTGTCCATATAAATTCTAAATGTCTATAAATGTTAATGTAGTGTGATTGCACGCATTTGTAGAACATTTAGTGGAGGTTCGCACATATAGTCCAGGAAGAGAGTATGTCTATGCAGCACTTAAGTAACAAGCTTATCCTGCATATCTTAATTCCTCTTTCTCACTCCTGGTGATACCAAGAACAGCTAAATCTATCTTTTCAACGAGCCACTTCTTGGCTGTTTTCTTTAGTATCCTGGGATGGTGTCTTCAATCAGCATAACAAACATTTGTTCCACGTTTTTTCTCTGGGATCTGGGGTGGTAATTAGTCCCTTCTGAAAGAGTTAAGGGATCTCAAACTGCATCCAGAACTAAACACCAGTAGGAGAAAATGATCTTTGACTGAGTGGTTGCCCGCCCGGGAGCTACTTCAGCCAATTTAGTGACACTGGCCCTACATCAAAGATTATCTGCAACGAAGAAGAAAATGGATTGACGACATCAAAGACGTTGTACAATCACACAGAATGACACTATCCAATGCGACCCATCGGGCGCTAGAGTGCTAATTATTCCTCCCCACGCAGCTTGACGGCAAAAGTGGAAGGTGATGATGATATGCAAACTATAAATGTTGCAAATACATAAATTGTATATGTGGCTACATTGTTTTTAACTTTTGTTCAGCATGTCTCATATTTATATTATTCAATGTTTCATGTTATGAAACCAGCTTTCAGCAGTGTTATACTCATAACATTAGACCACTTTGAAAAATGAGTTTATACAAGATGTTTAATTATTTTATATTATTAAAATCTTTGTGATATAAAAGTACAGATATTACTGAACAGAATCTGGAAACTTCTAGAAAATTCTACTGATGTCTGCCCATACATTTACCATATTATATCACAATTAACAAAATAATTACAACGGAAAAGAAAATTTTGTTGATGGGAAATGAATGTGTTATTTTAATGGGTCTAAAACCTTGATTATCAATGTTACTATCCCCATTAGTGTGACAGACCACACATTTTAGGGATGACCAATGATATGAAGTGTTACATGTCAGAAAAGTAAGGAGAAATATTTTCAACAGTGTACCCAGGAAGGCTAGCTCGGTCAAAACATGTCAGGAAGAAGTCAGATCTGTCAGCCAAAAAATGCAAATATTGCAAATACCACCCAAGAATTGTTTTTTTAAATATTGGACAAGTGCAGAAGAAGAGATCTGAAACAATATATAAAAGATGGCTACCTTGCTCCTCTCAAGAAAGCATTTTCAGTTGACGATGTTGCAGCCCTGCTTCTGCTAGATGATTTTTTGGGGGAACCTTCAAGGGTAACAAAATTAATAGTTTAAAATGCATATGTTATCATTAAATAGCAAATAAGCACATTTTACAACTCCTTTATAAGCTCGACAGTGTGATTCAGGTTCCACTCATCATGACAGTTTTCTCTCATTTGAGTTTGGGATGGTCTAGCTGTCACCATATATTTTGTGGAGCCAACAGTAGTGGAGGACATATTCCACCATATGCTTGTCCTTCCTAACTGGAGGTATATTAGTATGTCCAATTTTCACTCAATTAGTTTGAAGATCAATACTTCAGACACCAAATCATGAAACAGAGAATGGTGTATGCAGGAATGTGATATGTTAATGTACCTTTTACTGTATAAAAATAATAATTAATACACCTGATAGTGACACATGGAGAAAACAATAACAAGTAAAAGCACATATTAACAAATATGTTCACTTGCTACAGTATATCCAACATCACACATGGATTTAATCGTTGCCAGAGCTACGGAGCACATGCTCTGTGCTTGACACATCTTTCAGAGGCTAGCGAAGAGAGAGCGAGGAGGAGAAGGCGAGGAAATAGTGTTCAAAATACATTTGGGAAGGTTTTAGAGAAGATAGTCTCTGTCAAGTTGCAAGAGTTTTTGGAAAAGGGGAAGCTTCTTCCAAGAGGCCTGGGGAGCTACAGGCCAGGAAAAGATACTTGGTCAAATGCAGCCACTTTTGCCTTTGACGTTTATGAGGGGTTCCAGAGTAGACAGGAAACGATGGCGGCAGCGCTTGATCTTGAGGATGCGTACAACAGAGTTCGCTATGATATTTTGATGTCCGCACTGATGAAGAAGGGGGTAAATCCCTGGTTGGTGAACTGGATAGCAGCCGTCCTGCATTCTCGTCGGGTTGCTTTCTGTCTGGGTGCATGGACCTCAGAGCCACATATTTCAACCCCGGGACTGCCACAGGGATCTGCAATCTCACCGGTGCTCTTTAACGTGTATACAAGCAAGATTGCAAGTCTAGAAGCACCAGGGGTTGGAAGGATACTAACATTTGCAGATGATATTAGGCAGGGGAGAGATAGGGAGCAAATAGCCCAGGAGCTACAGGCGACAGTAGACAAAGTGATTGACAGTTGCACTGAAGTGAGTGCTGTCATCCACCCGGAAAAGGCAGTTGTTTTGTGGTACTCTCTGGACAACAGGATTGTGAGAACTTATGTCCCAAACCTCACGATAGATGGTAGAAGCGTTAACAGAGAGAACAAACTAAAGTATCTGGGAATCACATTTGACAGAAGCCTGCCCTTCAAGGACCACGTGGAGTCAGTTGTGACAAGATCTCAAAAGGGACTCAATGCACTTAAAACTATGGCTGCAATGGACACAGAGCAGAGAATGCTTTTCACACTATACCAGCACTTGATTCTCTCAGTGATTGATTATGGACTAGGACTGCTCACTGTCTCAAAGTGTCAATTGGTGAAATTAGAGCACATACAGAACGAAGCTATGCAGGTCATTCTGGGATGCACCAGAGACACCCCAGTCGTGTGTATGCGTTACATCCTTGGTTTGCCGACTGTTGCTGGTAGGCTCAAGGTGATGCAGGCGAAGGCATACCTCAGAGTAGTTGCTGACACACATCACCCATTGCATGAGGCACTGGATGTAGTTAAGGGTCAGAGACTGATAAGACGGAAATCATGGATGGCTCAGGCGGAGGATACGATCAGACAGGTGTGCCCCTTAGAGAACATTAGGCGAGGAGAGGTGTGGGTCAGAGTGCTAACGGAGCAGTCAGAATTGTGCAGAGTTATAATCACATTGAGCAGGGAGTGGCCAGCAGGGGCCACGGAAGTGGAAATCTAGCAACTAATTCAGCATAGTGCTCGCCCGGGTGATGTGATTATATACACAGTTGGTTCGGTGTTGAGAGGCAGAAGTGCCTGGGGGTTCTTAGCAAAAGCTAATGGTCACCGTTTGGTGCAGGAAAGCCTGGCATATGATACCACAACATCCAGCTTAAGAATGGAGGTGGAGGCGGTCAGTGCAGCTTTCCGCTGGATGGAGAATACGACACACACACACACACATCGTGATTGTAACTGACTCAGAAAGCATGCTGAGTAGGGTAAGGACGGGCAAGCTTCACGCAGAATGGCTTGCTTCGCTTCGAAGTCACGGGTGACAAGCATTGTCTGGATCTTTTCTCCCGGGCATGCTGGTGTGCTGGGGAATGAACAGGCGGACAGATTGGCTGGCTCTGCAAAACTTGGTGGAGTATTGATGCATGATAAGGAAGACGTGTTTGCGGCCTTGTGGGAGCACGTGTACACCTCGGAGGAGCAAATGGATCATCATAGTCTGGCAAGAATGCGACAGCGAGGGGTGACGAGGGGATCTGGCCGACGATCGACGCTCCGAGGAAAGGCGAGACGGACATATAATCAGATTGCTACTGGTACTATTAGTGTTGGAAATGCTACTGGTACTATTAGTGTTGGAACTCTTCGCTGGCTGCTGAGGATGGGGATGGAGCGCTCATGCGAATGCCCCGAATGTTGTGATGTCGATTCCTAAATTAACCAATCAATTAATCCAACATCACATATATGTAGCAATTTACTCCTCACAACATCACAGGTCAATTGGAAGACTTTCATTCCTTTGCCAGTTCCCCTTCTTCTATTTTTTCTTCCTCCTCCTCCTCTTCTTCTTCTGCTTTTTCTTTCCTTTATCTTGCCACTACGATTCAGATTTGCCGAATTTCACCGGAAATATATTTGCAAAATTGTTCGGTAACCATTTTTTGTCTCCCCAATCGGAGGAGATTTAGAGTACTCATGATGTTAAATTCCTCAGTTATTTCAAGATTGAGTTAAAACAGAAACCGTTTGCTGGATACTGTTTCTCCCTCCACACTCTACGAATCTATACCTCTCGTCTTCTCAAATTTGTTTCCTGGACGGAAGTACAGACTGACTTTATAAGACATAAGTGGACCCATAAATTTTGTTTTAACTAGACTCCGGCATTGTTCTAATATGTATTATTCAATTTGGCATCCATTTGTACCTATAATTTGTAGTTTTTGACTATTAGAGTTGCAATTCCATCTCAAACTGAAATTATAAAGATGGCATGCTGTAGTGTGGTATTTTAATGGCGGGACATAGTAGTTTTCATTGTCATACTTCAGCGATGAACATTTAATATTGTTATGGAATATTCATAGCAATTGCAATGCCAGTAATTGCATGTTTGCATTCAACACCCATTATAGTATTTATGTGTAATTTTTGATCACTCTACATAGACCACATCGTTGATAATTTTGCAACTTTCTGATAGGACTGCTGTGGTCAAAATGGATCTCCGCCTCATGGCCTCACGCTGATAAAACAGTGTGTGCAGAGGAGCGTGCGGTCTGATGTCATCACAGCATAACATGGAAGTGTATATATCTATGTGTGCGTGTGTGTGTGTATGTGTGTGTGTGTATATATATATATATATATATATATATATATATATATATATATAAATTGGCAGCAGTTATCTTTAATTTAGTTAGAAAGCGGCAGTTGTAATCTCCCTTGGCATCAGTGTTACCAACAGTTGTGTAAGTGTGTAGGTAGGTCAAACATTGTGAAAGGGTCAAAATCGTATTTTGCTCTTTGTTCATATTAAATGATACACTGACACACAAACATTAATATCTCCACTTAGAATTGACCTACAGAATTGAATACGGTACCGTTGGATTTTTTTTTTTTTTTCATGAGGTATCCAACTATGCAGGTTTCATAATTAAAAAGCAATTAAGAAAATGTGACTAAAGTGGCCTTTATACCCCATTGGAACACAGGCCCTCAACCAACTCACTCCAAGCCAGCCTATCCTTTGCTATCTCAGACAGCTACTTCCATGTCCTACCCATATTATTGATCTCTGTCTCTAATTCTCTTCCCCGTGCGTTTTATTTCTCCCTCTATTTCAATGGCACTATGAGTTGTAGACAAAAAT
The DNA here is from genome assembly GCA_963921405.1 of Cepaea hortensis. Lineage (NCBI taxonomy): Eukaryota > Metazoa > Mollusca > Gastropoda > Stylommatophora > Helicidae > Cepaea > Cepaea hortensis. The sequence continues at coordinate 54,969,908 of OY992881.1, forward strand.
AGAGGTTAGCCTGCCCGATTGGATAAGAACGCATGTTCTTAAACATCCGGTGTGATGTTGCCGAGGTATGAGGTTCAACCCCTACACTAGACAGTTGGACTAAAATGTTGACTTCTTGTCTTTGACTTGGGGACGTAAATTTCAAGTACCTCTGAAGTTGGAGTTGGTTCGCCTGATGGTGAGGGACACTGGTGAAAGGGATAGTTAATTCACATGCAACATTTAGTCCAGTGCTACTAGAAGTAGTGTGTATAGACTACGCTTGAGTTCAAAGTGAGCATGCGCAAATTTAAAAAAAATAGGCAAAAACCTTTCTAGTTATACTATTATCAGGTTTTCTCAATGTGTGTCCTACTCATTGTTTCCTCATCTTTTGTTTTACTTCTTCTTCTCTCAACCAAATCATGCCAAGTTGTCTTACCTTTTGCTACCACCTGCAGCTGTGTCCACGAGCTTCCCATATTATTCATTTCTGTATTTAATTCTTTGCTCCATGTGCTGTTAGGTCTCCCATTTTTTCATCCGCCCCGTGTCTTCCAGACATGGGAGTTATACTGTCTTCGGATTGTTCCAATGTGTCGTTTTGCTCACCTCCTGATTCACTGGAATTTGGTTTGCTCTTTCCATGAGCTTCTTGTTAGTGATTCTGTCATATCATCTTAGTCCTTCAGGAAAAGAGGGAGTCTTTGTGGTGAAGTAGTTAAGCCAAATGCTTCACGATGGAAAGGTTGTGGGTTCATGTTGTGGACTCTGTCATTCAGTTCATGAATGCAATTTTCTCAGAGACTGCTGGTGGTCATTGCTGCAGCTGTAGAGTTAATGCTCTGTGCAATAATTTCAGCAGGCCACTGTGTAGAAAGAGACTGAGCCATACAGGATAAAACCCAGTGCACTGAAGTAAATCCTCTCGTTTTTAAACTCCTGTTTATTTTAGTCCTCCAAGCAGTTCCCCCACCACACATATTTGCATGTCCAACACATTATTAACTGTTTCAGAATCAAGCAACTAGCCTTGCATTTCTTTATCACTTCAAAGATACTATAATGTTCTTGCTTATTTCTAACATGAATAGCTGTTATATTAATGCACTCTGTTTGAATTGAGCATTTAATTCCTTCTTTCCCAAGGTGTCTTCTGTTACTTTTAACAAACCCAAACATTTAATGCTTTCATGTATTACTTAAAAAGTTGCTTAAAAGCCGACAGGGTTGACTTCATTGCACCAGGTTTGTATTCCACATGACTCAGTCTCTTTCCACAGCGTGGAAAGCGTCGCACAAAGCATGAACTCCGTAGCTCCAGCGACGACCCTCAGGAGTCTCCAAAATAATGCACTCGTGAACCGAAGGTCGTGGCCCAGAATTGACCCTACAACCTTCGGAGCCCAAGTCACTCAGCTTGACCACTTGGCCACGGAGACTCCCTCATGTATAACTCCTTGGAGTTAACAAATGTCCATGATTCACATCTGCACATTGCCACTGAAAAGATGCTTGTTTTGAAAATTCATATGTTTGCTGGTGTTAGGTAAAAAGTTCTTCATGATGTTTAACTACTGCATTGCTATGTCCAGTCTCACTATGATTTATTTGGAACAGCCATTACATTCTTCTTCTCTTGCCCTCTATTCCCCAATGAGACATATGCCCTCAACCAAGCTCCTCTGTCTTTAGCTATCCCATGCAGCTCTGCCAATGTCCTTCCTATATTGTTCATTTCTCCTTCTATTTCTTGTCTCCGTGAGTGTTTAGATCTTCCCCTATCAAAACATCAGCACAACTAAATGTCAACCACAAATCACATTTTTAAAAATGGTAACAAATTGTCAACAAGCACATATATAAGATCTCATATCTTTGCTTGGGAGCCATAGTAGTGTAGTGGCTAGCACACTTGCCAGATGGCCTGGTGATCACGTGTTTGAATTCCTTTTGAGGCAAGGTTTTTTTTTAATTGACTTGGGCTCCTAGGTCAAGCCAGCTTAAAAATGGGTACCAGGAAATTGTTCTTGGAAGTAAAGGCAGCCGGCATGATACTAACCACATCACCTATCAAGTTCCGACTGATCTAAAAATATGGGGCTAACACTATGTACCTCATATGCTTCATGACGTGAAAAGGTGTCCTTTGTTTAACTTACTATGTTTCTGCTTGCACATACAACTGTTACAAACCTGTGCTGTCCTTTGAAGCATTGTTTCGTTCAGCTCCATTAGATGTTCTAGAACAAAAATTATAACTATAAAGTTAAATATAACTAATTGGACTTTACATTTATTAATCAAAACATAATGACAAAAATGTTAAGAAACACAAAATAAATTGGTTTTGTTAAAGTTTAAACAAATTTTACAATTGTAATTATTATGTAGTAATTTTATTTCACATTACTTTATATATTTTTTTTATGCTGCAGTAATGAATTTGTATGTGTTTGAGCTCACCAGTGTAGTGGCCAATTATTGAACTAGATTTTTATATTTATTTTAACTAGCATAACTCTGGAATGGATCCCATCTTGTACAAGGAGCACCAGAAAATTTGCTGGCAATTAGCTAGGAAGAAGAGCTACAACTGTGGTCACCCCAACTTAGCACACCATAACCTAATATTGGTGGAAAAGAAACTAACATTTAAAACTCCTATGACAGTAAGTCACTGACCTAACATCATAAAAGTTGGTAAAAGACGATTTTCAGAATTGTATGGGAACTGTCTGGGTAGGATGGGCAACGGGGAAGAGAAATGGCTAGTTCCACATCTTTGAGGCTTCATGGCATTGTTTTGCCTATGTACTAATTGTCCAGGATTCATAGCCATCTGTTAAAACTGGTTCTATGTAACATGTAAGATTTTTTTTCTTAACCTCCAGTGACAGACGTTTAGTCACAGAAGAATGCTTAAAATTCCTTGGATGGTAAAATTAGTAATCCAAATGTTTTGAAAGAGGCTAAGACACAAAGACAACTTATTACAAACATAAGAAAGAGACATTACGAGACAAAACAAACTGGAGGAAATAGTGACAACTGAAGAGATATGTGGAAAGAGAGATAGAGGAAGACAGCAAGAGAATATTCTTGACAGTTCTTTGTTATGTCACAAAAAGGTGTCAGCCACCTAATATTCGGTGCTAACAGAAAGCTGGTAGTACCGTCTACTGTCATACAGTAGCCCAGTCATATCTGACTAAGACCTGACTTTGATTATAAGTCTTAGAATATTAAGATTTGACTGTAAGTTGAAAATTTCTTATTATCATGTCACATATTTTTCCCCACATTGTCACCTTTTTATAACTGTAATGTCTACAAAACTGTAAACATATATTACAATATTTAGTTAGTAATAAACACAATCTTTAAACTGGTACATCATTCATAAAGATATGTTTACAATGAGTCAAACTACAGTGTACATTGCAGACATACCCATAGTTGTAAAATGTGAACATAAATTCAGTACTTTTTAAAATTTGGTAGTTAACATGTTTAATTAGATTAACAATATCGTCAACTATATAAACCGCACAAATGAATTGCACAATAATACCTCAATTCACTTCTAGTACCCAACGTTTTCATCCAACTTGATTCTTTATTTCGTGCTGTATGATTTAGGTGTGCTGCATTTTCATGTGATTCAGAGAAGGGAATCAGCACATCTTCTTCAGACTTGTGTGAAATGGAAGCACTTGGTGGTTTGGACCATGACTTTTCACATAATGTATGTGCAGAGGCTTTAAGACCAAAACAAACAAATACAGTAAATCTGGTTATCTTTAAAAAACAAAAACCAAAAATTAAAGTGATAGAAACCTCACCATAGTCAAAATAAAAGTAATATGTCCAAGGACTATTCAAACTTAACAAACATATCATCATCATCATTTTAAACATTCCTAGTTTATAAGACTTTATTTAACAGGTTACAACTCAAAAGAAACTAGTGCCATTTCAGCATGTGGTTTAATCACAATAATGCATCGCACACAGAAAACATTATGCTCTATTTAGTCACAAAAATGAAGAAAACAAAATTTTAACTACGTTTTGTACAAACTCCACCAACATGAACAATGTAACTTATCACCAACAACCAAGGCAAGATCACATCATCATTTTTAGATTGCAGACAGAACAAAACAGACTGAAATAGCATCTATATTACAAATTTCAGATAGGCTTCCTGAATCTCTCTCTCTCTCTCTCTCTCTCTCTCTCTCTCTCTCTCTCTCTCTCTCTGCGTGCCTGCGTGCGTGCCTGCATTGTGCGTGCGAGCGAGTGTGTGTGTGTGTGGGGGGGGGGGGTGTAATAGCACTATTAAGGCTAGTCACCTTCTAAAGTCCTGCCCAACTGAAAATGAGTGTAAATAAATATGGCTTCAGTCAATTTCTTCACACCAAAAACTGTATGGGATTGTTATAAATCTAAAACTAAACACTGGTTTTATTAGAAACATTAACACGGAGGTTAGAGTGTGAATAAGGAAGAAGAACTAATTCATATCTTCTTCTTCTTTACAAATGTAAGTGATCTTTCATGCACGAGAATTCGCACACAAAGAAGTAACATTTCCACTGTGTATTCTTTTTTTAGTTGTATATCCTTTACAGAATGTCATAGTTAACCCCAGGATGTTTTGGCTGTTTATGATTTCTTGGCAAGTTTATGTTCAGTAGTTTGCCATTGCTTTCTAAACAACCAGCACTCATAACAATGTATGAAATCCAACGCACGATGGTCTACTTCCAAATCGCATGCAGCTGTGTTTCAAGCGCGGTATGCGAGATTACGAATTGCCTCCGTTGTCACTTTGTTCTTACCTAACTTTAAAAGTAATGTTAATCCTATATCAAATGCCGCCTTTGGGCTGTGAAGTGTTAGGCCTTCATATATTCTAGTAAGTAAGAAAGCAAGTAAGAAAATAAACCACTTCCCTATCTTGAGGTGTATTGAGTATATAGTTAAAGTTAGTTAGTTGTATATCCTTTATAGGATGTCGCAGTCAACACCAGCATTTGTCTGCTGTTGTGATCTATTGGTAAAAATCCAACCAAGGTGGTCTGCTGTCAGATTGCCCACATCTGTGTTTCAAACGCGAGTATGTGGGATCACAAACTGCGTCTGTAACCCCTTCGCCACGGAGCCGACAAGTATATAGTACTAGCCTAATAATTTTATAGACCAATCAGCACTCAGTGGGTGATGTGGTCAGTATCACACCAGTTACCTTTACCTCCCTGATATCTCCTGATGCCCATTTAAGACTAGACTGACCTGGCAGCCCATCTTAATTTGTTTTTCAATTGCAGTCTCACTGGGGATTTAAAACATGACCAACAAGCTTACCGAACATGCCGGCCAATGCGCTTTGCAGGTCCCTCAAATATTCTAGGTAGGTTAGTCAAATTGACTCCTCTCCACCTGTCCTTCCCAATCAATTCTGAATACTCTCTAGGACCCTTTTTTATAAGGCTGTGTCAATCTTTTAAAAATCTGCCTCAATGGATATTAGAAAAAAAAAATTAATGAGCCCGCAGGTAAGCATGCTAACCATTGTGCTATCACAGTTCTCATGTGAATTTGAGCATGTTAAAAATCCCTCAGCAGTTTAAAACTGAAAATATCTCAGACTGGTACCATGGCTGCCCACCAATGAATAATTATAGCATGCGTGATTCTGATTTTTTGGGTCCTTGTTGGTGCTATGGAGTTCGTGCACTGTGATGAGGATCTCTTTGTGTTATCTATAGAGAAGACGGAAATGTTTATGGAGACACCCCTTAACAATTTATAGCATGTGCAATTCTACAGGGTGTTTGTAAAGTCTCACTACACTTTGTATGTAGAACAAATTTGAAAAAATGAAGTACATGACATCATCAAAAAATGTGCTCCACAGTACATTGTGATGCAATATGCAGCGAATGGCTGTCGTAATTAAATTTTTTATGCACTCCAAACAGAATGGTATTATCAACGGAAGAAAGAATTTTTAAAAATTGTTCTACAAAGTGTAGTGGGACTTTACAAACACCCTATACTATACACACATTAGGATTCTCACCAGTGCTATGGAGTTTGTGCACTGTATTGAAATTCTTCTTATATGATTTATGTCAGAGACCAAGGCACTCATGTAAAAATCCACTGGCATTGAAAGTGATCCTTATCAAACCAAACAATGTTCTCAGGGCAGTGATCTTACGATCTCCTCTTTGAAATTTCAAACTGTCATGGGATTTTTTACATGCATAGCTTGCGCACGGGACTTCTTGTCTTTCACCCTTATCTGAAAAGGCTAGGTATCTAATTTCACTCTCCAAGAGATCAGAGTGTTGTCTGATATCATTAGATACCAATGGTTCCTGGAAACATTCCCAGCCCAATGTTGGGATCAAACCCGATACTTATGAGTCTGATATGTTGATTGATTCTCTGAAGTATGCTCCTGATGAGTTAAAGTCAATTGCTTGTTCTCTACAGGATGTTGCAATAAACCCCAGCATTTATTAGCTGTTTGTGATTCTTTAGGCGATTTTATGTTCAGTAGTTTGCCATTGCTTTCTGAATGGCCAAAGCTCATACCATTGTGAAAATCAATGCAAAGCCATCTGTTCTCAAATAGCCTTAGGTTGACTTTGAACCCGGTATGTCAGGATTGTGAAACTGCGTTTACTACTCCTAAGCCACAGATGCACATGACAAGATACATCAAAATATGCCAGGCCATAAATTGGTCACAGAAAAGTGCTTAAAATTCCTTGGATGGTAAAATGAGCAGTCCACATGTTTTGAAAAAGGCTAAGACACAAAGGCAACTTATTACTAACATTGTTTGTGTCTTAATTAATCATACTAGTGTCTGCCCAGGATACCCCATGTGGAGATGAGAAGTCTCGGTTAGTATGAACTCTGGCCCTGGCACTCGAGTCATCCCATTAAAGATGATGAACTCACCAAACAGGGTCATGGTCGGCAAAGAAAGGGCTCGACTTCCAGGACGTTGGTAGCGGTAGAGGGCGCTGTAGTGTGGTTCCCCCCAAATATCTTCATCACAAACATCATGACCACTGTTCTCTCCACTGACACTGAAAAAACAAATTATAAGAAAACACCCTAAAGATTACAATTAGCATTTATCATAGGACTATTATACTTGTGAGATGTACGGTAGTCATGTGGTCGAATTCCCTCAAGGCAGATTTTGTTTGTTGGCTTGGGCACCAAGGACGACCCAGCCTAAAATGAGGCCAGGGAATGTTCTGGTAAGAAAAAGTGGATGGCATGATATCGACTACATCGCCCATCGAATGCCAATCACTCTAGACAAATATGGGCCTTGCACCATTTACCCAATATGCCTCCAGGTGTGTAAAAGGGTTCTTTGTGTGTTATGTTATAGCTGTAATTAGTGCATTCACTGGTCAATATGCTCGCCCAGAGTTTCAGCTTCAGTATATATATTTATATGGGAGCCACAAGAGCATATAGGCTAGATGCTTGCCTCCTGTAACGATGATCTTGGGTTTGATTTGCATCAGGGCAGTTTCAAATTTTTTAAATCGACTTGGGATCCCAGCCTATAATGAGTACCAGGAAATGTCTTGGGATACTGACCCCATCATCCACTGGGTGCCATTTGATCTATAACAATATGGGTCTACTTTCATATGCCAATGTGCTTTAGACGTGTAAAAGAGACTTTTAGTACTATGTGTTTATTGCTGACTATTCATATGAAAGGCATATTTTGATCAGAAGACAAATCCTTATTTTAAAATGTTCTTCTTATAGTCAGTGCCGTGTGATGCTGGTGATCATGTCTGCCCAGAGCCTTCTGCCTCATGTACTGTCAATCATTTCCAACACAGATGTTCCTCCATGCCATAACATCAAACACTGCAGCAGCTTCTCACAGCCTTCCCCTGCCTCTCCTCCCTTCCAGCTTTCTCGTTGTCATGGTGTACTCTAGCTCTCCTGTTGTCATGGTGTACTCCAGCATTTTCATTGTTATTGTATACTGCAGCTCTCCTGTTATCATGACACCCAAAGAATGTTGACTGTCTTCCTCTGATGCAAGTAACCAATTCTCTCCATGAGTTAACTTCTTTCAAGATATCTTCATTACATTTTTCATCCGTCCATGGTGTCACTAGCGTTCCTTTATAAAACCAGATCTCTGCAGCTTCCAGATAATTCCTCACTACTCTGTTAACTGTCCATGATTCACTTCCATATGTTAGGATTGCATCAATATAGCTCTTAAGAATTCTTTTTCTCACTTCGACTGAAAGAATATTCTTCATCTTGTGAAATGTTATTTTCGTACAGGCTAAATTCCTCAAGATTAAGAATATTTTGTGCAATATATTTTTTTTAAATATAGTAGATGAAAGTAACAGACAAAGAAGGTTAAAATACTTCACAAATTAAACAAATATAAATAGTACTGATCATATCAGAAATATGTGTTTAACTATTGAAAGATTGTCTTTCTCTTCTGTCCTCTATCCCGCTTTGGAGCTTAGACCCTCAAGCAATTCATGCTCAGCCATCCTATCTTTTGCTGTCTCCTGCAGCTCCATCCATGTCCTCCCAATTTTATTCATTTCTGCCTCTAATTCTCTTCTCTGCATATTTTATTTTTCTCCACCTATTTCTTTTGTTTCCTAATTCATACAGCTCTAGCATTCCAGGTGTCAATTCTGGAGATTTTCCTTAATGAAAGGGGGTAAGTCAGTGATTCAGACTCTTTGTGGTCTTCTCTGCAGGATGTTTAGAACAGCCTCCTTTCATCTTGATAGTCTGAGTAATTCTTTCTTCCTTATCTTTAGACTTGCTCATGGTTATTTGGATTTTTGCAGCTAAAGATTTGTATGGGATAGGGCAGCTAATCCATGCCAACCTTCCTTAGCTGTCTCTTATGAAATGCAAGGCAGATAAAGTGTTATTATTCTTTCCTCCCCTTATGGACCCTGGTAACACACAGTGAGTGAAGAATGGCACCTTATTTTATTTATTTTGCTGTTGCCTCTTTCATAATTTTCAAGCTAGTTTGAACACTGGTGTTCGAAATTGTCTGATCATGTCATTGCACTGTCCCGTTCTCAGAAATTATTTACAGCTAAATATATATAACTAAAAATGATTGTCTGAAAGAGGCTAATGAAACTAGAACATTATATACAATAAGAAAGAGACAAACAGCTTACTTTGGTCATGTGATGAGAAGAGAGGCATTGAAGAACACCGTGGCAACTGGAAAGATTGAGGGGAAGAGAGGCAGAGGCAGACCAAGAGAAATAATGCTGGATGGATTAAGACGGTGGCATGGAGGAATACCATCAGCAGAGTTGATCTAGAAAACCAAAGACCGAGATCTGTGGAGAGTCATGAACGCCTACACCAACGGGCATGTCACTTGATGATGATGATGATGATGATGACGAAACATATGTCTGAATCTCAATGTCCTTGCATACTTGAGTAATGTGCTTGTTTCTTGTATGTCCCTATTTACTTGTTCCCTGTATTTCACCCTCCAGTATTTTCAGTAGTAGACCTTTATGTCTCATACTGTGACCTTGCCAAGATACAAAAAAAAAATATATTCAATAGTTGTCTATTTCCCCCAATGTTTATACAGACACATTCTTAGAATATCATTAATCAAGAAGACAACAAAAGCAGAATTCTAAAAGATCTGAACATTGAAGAAAACTGCCTCATAAACAGTATCATGTCTGACAAACTGATGCACTCTGGTCACATTCAGCTTCACAAAGGTCTTAAAAAGAACAGTAATGGAAGCATGGGTCCTGGAAGAAGAGGCAGAGGATGTCCGAAATGGTGGTGGACAAGAAAAATATAGGACACCTTGGTCAGGAAAAGGCATGAGGCAGATACACTGGCAAAGGACAACATGTCTTTTCAGCAGGCTGTGATGAGACATTCTGAAAAAGATTTGCTGCACAACAATGATTAAAAACAATATGCTTTTTCGTTGTGTGTAAACCAACACTGATTGTATGGACACATGTTTGTCTTGAAAAAAAAAAAGTTCCTGTGCCTCTTTGAAAGAAGTGAAAAAGAGACAGATGAAAAAGAAATCTGTTGTTAATATTGTAAACATTGCAAACTGCTGCACAGACCTGAGACTTGAAATGTAACTCTCAGTTCCACGGCTGTAACCCCGTAAATTCCGACTACTGTTACGACTTGCTGAGCGATTGTCCAGTGGTCTAAGCAGCAGTTTCACTATTTTAAGTTCTCTGAATAGTTGTGTCCTGAAAGTAGATATTTGAGAGTTAATTGTGTTTTTAAAGTTGGCTCAGCAGAAATAATGGCCGAATTATTTTACATCTAACAAACAGAAACAGCATATATTTTGTACCTTACACTACAGACTGAAGAAATTTTACAGCTAATGGAAACAAGAAGATAGAACAATAATAATCCTGCCAAATATGAAGAAATTCACAGAAAAGTCAGAACATTATGTAAGGAGGCAAAAGAACCATGGCTCGAGAAAAATTGCATAGAAATTTAAAAACAACACAACAGTATAAATACCAAAAAAAAATGCTCAAAAGAATTCAGGAGCTTACTAATCAAAGAACACATACATCAGTAGATGGAAAAATCATAATAGAAAAAGATCAGATTGTACATGTATGGTCAGATTATGTAAAAAACCTTTATGATGATAACAGAGAAGAACAGTATGATATTCAAAATAATAATGAAAAAACATCAATTTTGAAGATGGAGGTTCAGAATGCTCTTAACCATATGAAAACTGGCAAGGCCCCCGGTTCAGACAGCATCACAACAGAAATCTTCTTCTTCTGCGTTCATCTGGAATGTTTTTTCAGACATAATTGTGGTGTGTCTTGTTATGCACCCTTGGGCCAAAACCCTTAGGCCAACACATCTGACTTTAGCGGGTGTTTTTTAAAACCAGGTTAGCCTTCATAAGGGACAACAGAAATAATGAATGCTTTAGAACAGTGTTTCCCAACGTGGGGCCCACGCCCCACAGGGGGGGCAATTTGACTGTTAAGGGGGGCAATTCGAAAATGGAAGAAATCGGCTGAATATAACAAAACGGGGAGACTTGAGACTGAAGTTAACTAAATTGGAACCTGACATAAGATCTCTTTGCAGCAAGCATCAAGCGCAAGGATCTCACTAAATTTAAATAATAAATAATTACTAATAATTAAAATAATATAGAAAAATCTTTCATTAAAATTATTTTGTACTTGAATTTCAGTTCTCCATTATATGTTTTGAAAATTTACTTACTGTGTTTGCTCAATAATTACCTAGTGATTTCTTCCTAAAACCTATCATTCAAGTTTCTTTAGTGAACATTTCAATTTTTGAATATTAAAAATAATGTATATGTTGAGGGAGGGGGGCAATATGAATTTTAGAAAGGCTTAAGTGGGGCATGGCACAAAAAAGGTTGGGAAACACTGCTTTAGAAGAATATGGAATAGATAAAGTTACCAGACTGCTGAATACAATACAGTGGTACCTCGGGTTACGAACGCTTCGCGTTATGAACAACAACTTCGAAAAGTTTTTGTCTCGGGTAACGAACAGTGCTTCGGGTTATGAACGAAGGTGAGAGAGAGAGAGTAAGGTTTAACATTGGAGACAAACAATCACGTACAGTACAAACGAAGGCCACGCAGTATTAACATCGCTTAGCGCTAGCCTAGTAACCTAGTTTTGCACACGTGCACAGCCTCGCTTTCACTGGCCTTACCACACAGCAGTAAAAGATTTCTTAGCAGTGGCACTGTGTTCAGTTGATCTCTTTCATTATTTTCCTTGTTAACCCTATCAATTATGAGTTTGAAGAATGGTAGTGGTGCTGCTAGGAAGTAGAAACATATAACAGTGGAGGTAAAGAAGGAAATAATTATGAAATATGGAAATGGCATTCGTGTGTGTGACATCGCTAATGAGTACAGCATGGCAAAATCAACAATCTCCACCATCATAAAGAACAAAAAGTTACTCAAATCAGTCGATGTGGCTAAAGGCATAACTAAGCTGCAGAAGTAAAGGCCTCAAAGATTAGAGAAAGTTGAAAATCTTCTCTTGATCTGGATCAATGAAAAGCAACTTGCAGGAGACAGTGTTAGTGAGGCAATAATATGTGAAAAGGTGAAGCTATTGCACAGTGATTTATTGTCAAAATTGCTTGGTACAAGTGCTGAGACTGACGATTTTAAAGCCTGCAGAGGCTGGTTTGAAAAGTTCAAAAAAAGAAGTGGCATTCATGGTGTAATTACGCATGGAGAGGCTGCAGAAGTGTTCAAGGTGGAATTTGATACGATCATCAAAGAAGAAGACCACATTCCACAAAAAGTCTTCAATTGCGATGAAACGGGCCTCTTCTGGAAGAAAATGCCAAAGAAGACTTTATCACCCTGGAGGAGAAAGCACTGCAGGGGCACAAACCAATGAAGGACAGGCTAACTCGGCTGTTCTATGCCAGTGGTGACGGCAAGATTACACCAATGTTGGTCTACCACTCAGAAAATCCTGGTGTCTTTAAACGCAACAATGTCCAAAAAATCAAACTGCATGTGATGTGGAAATCTAATGCTAAGGCATGGATGATGAGAGCCATCTTTATGGAATGGTTGACTAAAGAGTTTGCCCCAAGTGTGAAGAAGTACCTAGAACAGTGGTTCTCAACCTTTTTTGGCCCATGGAACGCTGCAGAAGTGTTCAAGGTGGAATTTGATAAGATCATCAAAAAGGAAAACCACATTCCACAAAAAGTCTCTAATTGAACGGGCCTCTTCTAGAAGAAAATGCCAAAGAACGTCATTCCCCCCTTTTCAATTTCCTCCCTATAAATCCACCCCCCCCCCCCCTTACACAGTATACATAAAAATGGAAGCTAAATTTAATAACACATACTAGAACAAGTCTAAACATCTACATAAAACATGATTTATGGGTCTACTTATGTTATAAAACGAATTTCATTAGGGCGAGAAGTACAGAACCGTAATATTTAGAGGGAAAAACAATATCAAGTAATTGGTTCTTGTATTAATGCGATCTTGAAATAATCTTAACTCCCCCCCCCCCTGGAAACCTTAAAATTCTCCCCTGGGGGGGGGGGGGAATTCCCAACTGGTTGAGAACCACTGACCTAGAAGAAAACAATCTGCCCCTTCGATGTCTGCTGCTTATGGACAATGCTCCTGCCTACCCACCAGGTCTGGAGGAGGACTTGGACATGGAGTATGACTTCATCAAGGTCAAATTTCTGTCTCCCACGACAAGTCCTCTGCTTCAACCCATGGACTAGCAAGTGATCTCAAACTTCAAGATACTGTACACAAAGCAGCTCTTCTCAAGGTATTTTCAGGTCACTAATGACACCGAATTGACTCTGAGAGATTACTGGAAAGACCACTTCAACATCCTCCACTGCATCAACCTCATTGACAAGACCTGGAATGATGTCTCCACCCGTACCTTGAAGTCTGCCTGGAAGAAAATTCAGCCATTGTGTACCAGAGAGAGAAGAGTTTGAAGGATTAGAGGCAGACGCGGCAGCTGTAGTGGATGAGATTGTGTCCTTGGGCAAAAATATGGGCCTGGAAACCGATGGCAATGACTTGGAGGAGCTGATTGCGGACCACAGTGGAGAGCTCACTACAGATGAGCTTGTGGATCTTCAGAATGAACAGCTGAAAACATTAAAGGAGGAGCAGTCGTCCGATGATGAGGAGCCAGCGACCGTTTCAACTGCCAGGATTAAAGAAATTTGCAGCAAGTGGGCAGACGTCAAATACTTCATAGTGAACCATCATCCAAACAAACTTGTTGCTAACAGGCAGTAAACTTGATGAATGATAAAGCGATGGCCCACTTCAGAAAGATTCTACAGCAAAGGAAGCGACAAATTTCCCTTGATAGTTTCTTGGGGCAGAAAGATTCCCAGTTGGCTGCCAAGAAACAGTGGCAAGAAACCCCTGAAACTAATGATTCAGAATAGCAAAGAAAGTGACAAATTTCCCATGATCTTTTTATATTTTACATTGAATTTATTTGGTTATTTTCTTTCTCTTTATTTAATACGTGAAGTACACGTATTCTTCGTGTTTTTTCAGATAAATGACTGGATGTTAATAAAAAAGAACGATTCTTTCATCTTGAAATGGATTGTATTTATTTCATTAATTTTAATGTTTCAGGTTACGACTGTTTCAGGTTACAAACCAAGTTCTGAAACAAATTAAGTTCTTAACCCGGGGTACCACTGTATATGATACTGGAGATATACCTCATGAATTATGTCATTCTTTATTTATTGCAATCCCGAAGAAATCAGGAGCCTTGGAATGTGACCAACATTGAACAATTAGTATAATGAGTCACATCACGAAGATTTTGTTAAGAATTATTATGCAAACAGTTAGGAAGAAAATACAACCCCAAACAGAAGAAGAACAATGTGGGTTTGTAGAAGGCAAGGGCACAGTAAATGCTGTGTATATAGTTATATACTGAGAACAGTAATTGAACGTTCTATAGAAGTAAACAAAGATCTACACCTTTGCTTTATTGACTACACAAAGGCTTTCGATAAAGTGAGACATGTCAACATGAAAAAAATGCTTGAAGATCTACAAATTGATGGAAAATACCTTAGACTTGTATAAAACATATATTGGAAACAACAAGCTGCCATAAGAATTGATAATGAAGTTGGTCAATATCAGCCTATTAAGAGAGATGTGAGACAGGGATGTGTAATGTCTCCAGGTCTTTTTTCTCTGCACAGTGAAAATATTTTCAGAAATATAGAAGATATGGAAGGAATCATCATTGGGGGACGATACGTCAATAACATTAGATATGCAGATGATACAGTGTTGGTTGCAGACAATGAACAGGACCTGCAACATTTAGTAGATGTGGTTGTTGCACACAGTGAACAACTAGGGTTAGAATTTAATCATAAGAAGACACAGATTATGGTTGTCACTAGGAAGAAGAAAATATCACAATGTAATATACAAGTAAATGGGCATACTCTTAAACAAGTGAATCGGTATAATTTCCCCCCTATTTCTTTAACATAAATATCTCCTATAATAATAAATAATACAATTCAACTGCCCATGCAGTTATGGGCCCATGCCCTAGTTGCTTAGAGCATATTTAAAACATCATAAATAAAACATCATAATAACATGATAGTAATGCTTTTAATGCTCACTACACATATTAATAATTAAATTATGTTCAAGCATTCTGCAGAATTACCACATAGCTAAAAGAAAAACATCTAGATGAGCAATGAGTGAGGGGGCATAAACATCAAATATTCTTATAAGGAAGATAAACTAGAATTTTAAAAATAATAAATCATATACTAGCTATAATATTATTAACTTACTTAAAAATCTCTCTATTAGTTTCTTAGAAATGAAATAATCAACCCTGAGGCCAGATATTATAAACTAAAGAATAATACTTTTAGATTTCTTAAAAGAAGTGTTTTTATTCTTTATTTACTTACATATAGGTAGGGGTATCCCCTATCAAAGGAGAAGTAAGGCGCCTCCTTCCCTCCGCTAGCCTACGGGACACCCTTGGGCAAGGTGGAGTACCCGTTTAGCCCCCCGATCAGGGTTACGTGAAGCCATGGGTGCAGGTGGTGGATGAAGATGGAGAGCAGCCAACAGATAGTTGTAGGTTATGGTCTCCACCTTCACGACGGTAGGCAGAGGATCTCTATTTTGAGGAGACAATGGCTACGGTCACTGACCAGTATGGTCACTGCTAGGAAGGAAAGCAATGGCAAACTACCTTCTTTACAGATGCCAAGAAAATCATGTTGTGTGAAATCATCGATAATCAGAGAAACGGCGTAAATGGGTGCTCCATAGGAGCAGCCTCGCCCGGTAGGGATAGTCATGCGCACCAGGTGACTCCAGACCATCAACAGGCTACTAGGTGCAACAGATTAATATCATTGAAAGTAGGAACTTGGAACGTTAGAACAATGAATGCAGATGGAAAATTAGAAAACATCAAAAAAGAAATGGGGAGAGAGAAGATTAACATATTAGGAGTATCGGAAACGAGATGGAAAGGAGCAGGGATAAGGACAGGAGAGGATTGTAAGATTATTTACTCTGGGGGAGAAGAACAGCAAAGAGGTGTAGCCATTATATTAGATAAGCAAACATCAAATTCTGTCAAAGGATATCATGCTGTGTCAGACAGAGTCCTATTAGTAAAATTAAACGGAAGACCTTTTAAAATAAATGTCATTCAAGTATATGCCCCAACAAGTGAAAGCAGTGAAGAAAGCATAGAGGAATTTTATAATGACGTGGAGTCTGCTTTGAAGAACTGCAAAAAATCAGAAATAAATATCATAATGGGTGATTTCAACGCAAAAATAGGACAGCAAGGCGATGGATGCAGTGTAGGCAACCATGGTTTGGGAGAGAGAAATGAAAGAGGATACAGACTTGTAGAATGGGCAAAAGAACAAGAAATGGTTGTAGGAAACACCTGGTTTAAACAGCATCCTAGAAGATTATGGACATGGAGGAGTCCAGACAGCAGGATTAAAAACCAGATAGATTACATCCTGATTAGCAAAAGGTTTCGAAATGCGTTAACAGTCGTAAAAACAGTTCCAAATGCAGACTGTTACAGTGATCACAGATTAATTACAGGCACATTGAGGGTAAAGTTAAAGAAAGTCAAGTATACAGAAGGAAACCCTAAATATGACTTGTGCAAATTGAAAACTGACAAAGAAATACAAGATAATTTTAACATAGTAGTAAAGAACAAATTTGATATATTGTCTGATCTAGACATCCTGTTTCAAGATGTAGATGATCAATGGGAAACGATGAAGAATTCAATCAGTTGCGCAGCAGAAAAAACTATTCCAAAAGTAAAGAAAGTGGGCCGTAAGACATGGATGACTGAAGAAATTTTACAACTAATGGAAACAAGAAGACAGAACAAAAATAATCCTGCCAAATATGAAGAAATTCACAGAAAAGTGAGAACCTTATGTAAGGAGGCAAAAGAAACATGGCTTGAGAAAAATTGCAGAGAAATTGAAAAACAACACAACAGTAACAATGCGAAACTAATGCACAAAAGAATTCAGGAGCTTACTAATCAAAGAACACGTACATCAGCAGGCTGCCTAAAGACAAAAGATGGAAGAGTCATAATAGAAAAAGATCAGATATTACATGAATGGTCAGATTACGTGAAAAACCTGTATGACGATAACAGAGACGAACAGTATGATGTTCAAAATAATAATGAAGGACCAGCAATTTTGAAGATGGAGGTTCAGAATGCTCTTAACCATATGAAATCTGGCAAGACCCCCGGTTCAGACAGCGTCACAACAGAAATGATTAATGCTTTAGAAGAATATGGAATTGATCAAGTTACCAGTCTGCTTAATACAATATATGATACTGGAAATATACCTCAGGAGTTATGTAATTCTGTATTTATTGCAATCCCAAAGAAATCAGGAGCCTTGGAATGTGATCAACATCGAACAATTAGTATAATGAGTCACATCACGAAGATTTTGCTAAGAATTATCATGCAAAGAGTTAGGAGGAAAATACAACCTGAAATAGGAGAAGAACAATGTGGGTTTGTGGAAGGCAAGGGTACAGTAAATGCTGTGTATATACTGAGAAACATAATCGAACGTTCTATAGAAGTAAACAAAGATCTACACCTTTGCTTTATTGACTACACAAAGGCTTTTGATAAAGTGAGACATGTCAACATGATAAGGATGCTTGAAGATCTACAAATTGATGGAAAAGATCTTAGACTTGTAAAAAACATATATTGGAAACAACAAGCTGCCATAAGAGTTGATAATGAAGTAAGCCAATATCAACCTATTAAAAGGGGTGTGAGACAGGGATGTGTAATGTCTCCAGATCTGTTTTCCCTGTACAGTGAAAGTATTTTCAGAAATATTGAAGATATGGAAGGAATCAACATTGGGGGTCGATGCATCAATAACATTAGATATGCAGATGATACAGTCTTGATTGCAGACAATGAACAGGACCTGCACAATTTAGTAGATGCGATTGTTACACACAGTGAACAACTAGGGTTAGAATTAAATTGTAAAAAGACACAGATTATGGTCGTCACTAGGAAGGACGAAATACCACAATGTAATATACAAGTAAATGGGAATATTCTTCAACAAGTGAGCAGGTACAATTATCTCAGAACAGTAATAACATCTGATGGGAGATGCCTTGAAGAGATTAGAACAAGAATCGCCATAGCAAAAGTAGCCTTTAGCAAGATGAAAAACATATTGACCAATAAAAAGATGTCAATTGAAACGAGAAAAAGAGTGTTGAGATGCTACATTGAACCTGTACTTTTGTATGGATGTGAAGCGTGGACAATGAGCAGTCAGGCTGAAAAACATCTGATGGCTGTAGAGATGTGGTTTCTGAGGAAAATGCAAAGAATACCATGGACAGCCAGAAAGACCAATGAACAAGTCCTTCAAGAAACAAATGAAGATCGTAAATTGATTAGAGAAATTAGACGTAGACAGTCAAAATTTTTTGGGCATGTTATGAGAAGAAATGGATTGGAGAATTTGGTGACAACTGGTAAGATCAAGGGGAACAGACCAAGGGGAAGACCTAGAAGCAAGTACCTGGATGGCTTGGCCTTGTGGCATGGTCGAGACAGAAACACGGAGCTGACCCATGACTCTGGTGATCGAGTGAGATGGCAGAACATGACCGCCCACGCTTACCGGCATGGCACATGATGGATGGATGGATATTATAATCTTTTAAGTTCTACATTTATTTGTTAAATGCTAAATAGTGTACTTTTACTATGTTTTACACAAAATTTAGAAATATTTCCCCACTGCGGGGGAAAACATTTCTTTACTGGCCTCTTAGGGCCACATAAAATTTAAAGGAAATTTACCATACACATCCCAAACTTTGATAACATTAAGAAAGAAATAAGAAGACTTCACATATTAGGTATATCTGAGACCAGAGGGCATGATAACTTCCGATGAATATAGCATAATCCATTCTGATGGAGAGAAAAAAAAACAGCCAGAGGTAGCAATTATAATGGTTATAGAAATATGAGAAGAATGATGTGGGTTTGTAGAAGGCAAGGGTTCAATAAATGCTGTATTTATGCTGAGAACATTAATTAAACATTCTATAGAAGTAAACAAAAACCAACATCTATGCTTTATTGACTACCCAAAAGCTTTAGATAAAGTAAGACGTGCCAATATGATAAAGACGCTTGCAGATCTACAAACTGATGGGAAAGACCTTGGACTTGTAAAAAACATATATTAGAAACAACAAGCTACCACAAGGATTGATAATGAAGTAGGTCAATATCAGCCTATTAAGAGAGGCATTAGTTAGTTAGTAAGTTAGTCGACAGATCACCCTCATTGCACATCGAACCAATCAGTCCATAAGTGCTCGGATCCCCTCCTCAGCAAATCCCGCAGCGTATAGCGGCTAACAACACCAGTTCTGTGTTGGTTTATCAATCTTCTTTGGCTTCCTGCGTAGTGTTCTTGTTTGGCCACACCTCTTTTAATTTGCTGTTCTCGCAGCCTGGCCATGGTTGTAGATTTGCATTCATCACTTGGTTTTCGCAAAAGTCTTACTTCTCGTAGAGCATTCAGAATGTCAGCCTGGTCCATGGCGAGTCCGCCCTTCATATTAGCCTTACCTGTGAGCTTGTCAGCCCGCCCATTTCCTTGTACTCCCGCATGCCCTGGCACGAAGATGAAACTAATCTTTGTCAGCCAAGATCGCTCCAGAGACAGCAACCACTCTCTTCGGATCCACCCCGTCTCTATCCTCTTGAGCATGCTCATTGAGTCGCTAAGGAAACATCCCCTATTGAATGTCTGTGTCTCAAGCCATGTTATTGTTTTACTTACTGCCATGACTTCCATAATCAGGCTACTTGTGGTCTCAGCAAAAGCCCCAGAGTCCTCCTTTACAGTTCTCCCTCCGGCCTGCGCCTTAAAGGCCCATGAGCTTCTCACATGTCGAACGACCGACCCATCTATGTAGATGACAGCATCACCGTCTAATGAATTCTCGAAAATCAATGCTTGTACTTCCGCCTCCACAGCAGCTGGATTTTCTTGTCTGCATTTTCTGTCTAGTTGAATGCAAACTGAAAAGGACGTACAGAAATCTGTTGGCACTTGTACCCACTCCTCGCCAGGTTTTAAGTCCTCCAGTGAACACATCTGTTGAAGAATGTCTTCGGCTTGACCCATCCACGACCTTCTTCTTTTTAACCTGCTGCCCTTCACCTTCCTAATTTCACTGTGCAGTGGATGTTGTGTATTTGTGTTAACTCTGAGGTAGGCACATGCTCTGCAAATTTGTAGTCTGTCTTCAATGGTTGAAAAATCAAGAAGGTATTGCATCGCCCTGCAGGCTGTAAAGAGAGGTGTGAGGCAGGTATGTGTAATGTCTCCAGATATTTTTTCCCTGTACAGTGAAAATAGTTTCAGAAATGTAGAAGATATGAAAGGAGTCATCATTGGGGGACGTAACATGAATAACATTAGATTTGTGGATGACTGCAAACAATGAGCGGGATCTGCAACATCAAGTAGCTGCAGTTGTTGCACACAGTAAAAAACTGGGGTTAGAATTAAATTGTAAGAAGATACAAATTATCGTCATCACTAGGAAAAAGGAAGTACCACAATGTAACATACAAGTAAATGGGAATATTCTGAAACAAATGAATCAGTATAATTATCTCGGAACAGTCATAACATCTGATGGGAGATGCCTTGAAGAGATTAGAACAAGAACTGCCAGGGTGAAGGTAGCCTTTTACATGATGTAAAACATACTGACCAATAAAAAGATATCAACTGAAACGAGAAAAAGAGTGTTGAAGTGCTACAGAGAATCTGTACTTTTGTATGGATGTGAAGCGTGGACAATGAGCAGAGAAGCCAAAAAACATCTGATGGCTGTGGAAATGTATTTTCTGAGGAAAATGCAAAGAATACCATGGACAGACAGAAAAACCAATGAACAAGTCCTTCAAGAAACAAATGAAGATCATAAACTGATTAGAGACATTAGACATGGACAGTTAAAATTTTTTGGGCATGTTATGAGAAGAAATGAATTGGAGAACTTGGTGACAATTGGCAAGATTGAAGGGAAGAGACCAAGGGGAAGACCGAGAAGTAAATACCTGGATGGCTTGGCAACATAGCATGGTCGAGACAGAAACACGGAGCTGATCCACGACTCTGGTAATCGAGTGAGATGGCAAAACATGACCGCCCACGCTTATCTGCATGGTATATGATGGATTTATGGACAAAACATCGGTATATGAGATTAAATTATTTAAAATATACAGAATACAAGTATATAAAACAGTTTCACGTTGTCAAGCATTCTTTGTACAAATCATTAATAAATAAGTACTCATATTATCTCAGTGTATTCACTTTTTTGTGCCGGTCTCTCGGGTCTAGGGGTTACACGACTTTTCCCATAATCCCGTATACTCTCGTAAGTAACGTGACATTGCGCGAGAATCGGTAGCGGTTCTCTCCATGTTGGTAACTTACAGGGTATGTGAGCCGGTCGCTCAGAAAGCAGTGGCAAACTACTGAGCGTAATCTTGCCAAGAAATCAACAATCAGCTGAAAGATGCTGACATTGACAGCGATGTCCTGTAAAGGATATGCGGACTTTTAAAAATTCACTTTTTTTAATTTTTTTTTTTTTATGTCTTTCTCTGCAGAAAGAAAACTGAACCATATGGGATAGAACCCAATGCAGTTATGTCAACCCTCTTGCATTTAACCCATTTAGTCTTTTCCTTTACTAATGTCCACTTTTTACTGCTTCAGTTATTGCCAGATATTTACAAAACTCTAATCCAAATTAAGTACTGCTAGCAAACGAAGAATATAGCAACTATCCTAGTATAAAATATTTGCAACAAATTGTAAAATAACCATAACATTTACCGAAGGAAGAGCGGTAGCCTTTCTTTTCTTGCCCATTCCAACATGCTATCACGCTCTGCATCTGTGGGGCCATACTGAAGCAGTGGACTGTTTGATGATAATGCTGAGGTAAGTTCATGATGTTGACTTTCTACTTTGTCAAAAGCACCAGTTAATCTGTTGTACATGACAGCCTGAGGGAAAACCTGCAGAAATAAAATTACAATAATAGTTCTGCATCAGTGTTTGGTATTAACTCAGTAATCATAACATGGAGGAAAGTCAGTATCAGTTAGGATTGGCAGTACAAAACACAGAAAGTTACGGACAGACATGATAACCAATGCCACATGGTATGGACTATAAGAGGAAGATTAATTATGTGTTGATGGCTGCCACAGAATCTTGATCTCAAGGAATTTTGTAAAAACACAACCAGAAGAAATAAATTTCCTGTATTGGCATACTCCAAATTATGTTCCTTAGACCAGGGATCACCAAACTTATTTCACAGTGAGCCGAATAACTGATAAAATGACAAGCGCTGGCCACATAATCATTCTGTACAATACTTGCAAGCCAGAACGAAGGCTCTGAGAAAAAAGACGAAAAAGTAAATTTAGCATTCCATGTTAATCATGGGCGAGTGGCGTGCAATGCACAAAAAAACAAAGACAACCAACATATTTATTTACTAAAAAAGTTGTCAAAGAAGGTGACGTTAGTAAAAAGATAGTTACATCAGCAGATATCCGAATCTCACAAACTAAGCAGAAAAAAAAGATTAGTGAGATTTGTGAAACTGACGTTTGGCTTTCAAGATATCATCAATGTTTGGTTTGGAATTACTGCATCCAATCAAAAGAATTGCTTTCAAATGTTCATCAGTCAATCTCGTTCGATGTTTTGACTTCACATACTTTATTTGTTTAAATATTTGCTCACAGACATAAGTTGTTCCAAACACTGATGCCATATCAGCGGTGAATTTTTTCAGTTTCGGAAACTCAACATCAGATAAGCAGCAGTAAAATTCAACAAGTTTTCCTTCTCTGTGCTTCTCTTTCAACAAGTCATTCGCCTGCAAATCAGTGAGCTCCAACTGTAGTTCAACTGGCACATCATCAAGGTTATAATCAAACGGATTCTGGAACAGAAGAATGTCACTCTCAATTCTGTCAAGAACCGAAAATCTCTCCAAAAAATGCTTGTTCAAGTAACGAGTAATTTTTTTCTCGGAAAATCAAGATTGACATCTTCAGTGATTGTAGTGCAAAACTCTTTGAAACAGTGAAAATGAGAAAAGTTTTCTCCTTCCAGTTGTGCTTCAAACAATGACAACTTTCTTCGAAATCCACTGATGATTCTGGGGAGATCACAGACGAGGTTATACTTTCCCTGAAGTTTCAAGTTCAGTTAATTCATGTGGGATGTGATGTCGACCAAAAATTACAACTTTCACAGGCAGGTAGGATCTGACAGCTGGGGATCAGCTCTATCCTTTTCAGCGAGGAAAAAAATCTATTTTGTTTCAGAGCTTGTAAAAATGAAACAGGACTTTACTGCAGCTGAGCCACCTGACTGGTGTGTGATAAGACAAGTCACAGAATTCAGAATCAATTTCTTCAAGAAAAGCCTGGAACTGACGGTGATTGAGTGCATGTCCCCATATGAAATTCACAGCAGAAACGAGTGATTTCAGTAAACAAGAAATATCTAGGTCTTTCCAACAGAGTGCTTGCTGATTGATGTATGATGCAGTGTATGAACAGAGCACCCGGAATTTGCAAATCTTCCAAATGAGTCCTGATCTGCTCCACCAGACCCTACCTCACTCCAGCCATGTTTTTCCTCCATCAACTGTAACACATTGAACATGATTCCACTGAAAGTTACAGTCTTGCAAAATTATTTGCACTTCCACGAAAATGTCTTTTCCAGTATTATTCCATGCATGCTACAAAAGGATGCCAACTCTTCCGTTATCAAATCATCCAGCGTCAGAGAATACTACAAGTTCCTAGTTTTCTAGCGTGTCTGTAATACTATGTTCTATCCAAGTTCTTCTGTTATTTGCACAATTGAACTTGCCGAAAGGCTAATAGTTCCAAACAAATGTGCTTTCTCAGGACACAAGTCATTTGCTGCTCTCATCATACACTCTTTGATGAAGTTGCCATCAGTAAACGGTTTTCCTTGTTCTGCCATCTTACGCATTAGTTTGTAACTTGCACGAGTGACAGATTCATTTGCAGCAAACTTTCTCCTGAAGAGATTTCTTTGTGTTTCTAAACCACGTTTCATGGACTCATATCTCTCAGAGCATAACTTTCCAGAAAACTTTGATAGATGTTTTGTTTCATAGTGACATCGAAGGTTGTAGTCTTTTAAATGGTAACACTGTCGCTGCATATTACGCAACTGTTTTTCTGGTCCTTTGTTTTCACAAAGAAGTAGTTTACTCCCCATTCTTCATTGAAAACATGACACACAGCGTCCACTTTTCTTTTCTTAGCAGCCATAATGAAGGATGAAGTAAACTGGATATGAAAATGAAAAAGACACTGAATTAGAAACATAATTAAAATCCTATTGAAACACAAGAAAAGCAGGACTAGGGGTCACTGATGAAGCTACGGCTCACCAAAGGTACATATAAAGTTTATAGGTATCTTTGGTAATAGAATAATCAGATAATAAGATTTGCAAAATATAAATAGGGCTGGCCTAAATAAACAGCCTAGAGCAGTGTTTTTCAACCTGGGTTCCACGAGTGGCAGTCAGGGGTTCTGCTGAATCAGACCGAAATCGCCTAAACACAACACTTCTGCCTATCTGGTTTATTAAATAAAGTAGGACAGACACTTGGATCATCACACAGAGTTCCTTGAGCAACGTAAACATTTGCGCAAGGATCTGCTCCAGCAGAAAGGTTAAAAAAACACTGGCTAGAGACCAGCTCAATTAACACCTTAACTGGGGAAGTTTTCTGAGCTGGGGATAAAATTTTTGTAATAACACAAGGATTCTATGGCATTTTTACGCTATGTTTGCTACTTTAATGCCTCTATTCACACTTGTAGTTCACTTACCTATCACTGTCAAACAAAGAAATCTTTGTTGCATACCTATAAAATGTTTGACACGTAAAAAGAAGTAAATAGTTATGAAGCGTCGGGCCTGTGTTGACAGCCGGATGCATCTGGAAGCAGGAAAGATGAGTGTTTGTGTGTGTTGCCTTGGAAACTATGGTAACGTCAGAGTGTAGGCGGAACTACCATGAGCTGGGGAAGGACTTGGGATGGCAAGAAGTACTCAAACATTACAATAAACAAAAAAATCTAGATACAATAATTTAAAATTGCAAATAGGAAATTTAAGGCACATAGCAGCCAGGAGGTCTCCCCACGTGTAAAGATTTCCTAGTATTCTAAACATAATATTTAAGTTTAAATTGTATCACAACGTCTCATGTTCCATATGTTTTATCAAGCAAATTCGAGTATCATCGGCAGGCCTGATGAACTGACGCCTGCGGGCCGTAGTTTGGTGATCCCTGGCTTAGACTATGGGCTTTTATTGACATTTTGAATTGCCACTATTCCCTAAAGTTGTTGGGCTTGATTTAGAGTTAGGTTATTTAGCAACAGCTTGAACAGGTTACAACTACAGGTTTTGTAAGTTTATTTTTAATCATGATTCACTTTGCATCTTTTTGTGTTATAGTGATGCACTTTGTGCATTATGTTCTCTGATTAGCCAAAGCCTAAGTGAAAATTTAATTGTTTACAACTTTTATTATACTATTCTTGCAGTGATCAAAGTATAAAACAAATTTTTTTCTCTATCCTTTATCACCCCTATTCATAGGCCTTCAACCAACTCACGGCAAGTTATTTTATGATCACATTTTATCCTACTAGAGTCATATTAATTGACTGATTTTCTATGCAAGTAAACAGCAATTTGAAATGAAAACAAACATGAAGATATATCTCCCAACTATTCATCAGGATCATATGCTTGATGGGAGCATGGCCGAATGGATAAGAACACATGTGCTGATGTAAGATAAGTGGTCCAACCCGAACACTGGATAGTTGGACTAAAATGTTGACTTCTTGTCCTTGACTTAGGGACGTAAATTACAGGTACCTCTGAAGAGAGTGGCTGCTGTCTCTGGAGAAGTCTTGGCTGGCAAAGATTAGTTTCATTTTCGAGCCAGGGCATGCTGGTGTACAAGGAAATAAGCGGGTTGACAAGCTTGCAGGTAAGGCTAATGTGGAAGATGGACGAGCCATGGACCAGGCTGACATTCTGAACGCTCAACGAGAAGTAAGTCGTTCGCAAGAACCAAGTGATGACTGTGAATCTACAACCATGGGCAGGATGCGAGAACAGCAACTAATGGTAATAGGGAATGCTAATACACATGCAAAATTCAGTCCAGTGCTACTAAAAGTATTGTGTATGGACTACGCTTGAGTTCAAAATGAGCGAGTGCCCAAATAATGCCTGATCAACTGTTAATGTTTAGTGTCAGAAAAACTGGTTCTTACATTTTTTTTCCTAAAATTTATATTAGAGTTGTTGTAGTTGTGGTTATTATGCTAACTAAACCAAAAGTTACCTTATGTGACCATCACCAGTATCCTAACATGCTTTGGAACAATGCTAACTAACAAGATGCTAACTTATGTGATAGTCACCAGAATCCTAAAGTTTCAGTACTTTGGAACAATGCTAACTAACAAGATGCTAACCTATGTGATAGTCACCAGAACCCTAAAGTTTAAGTACTTTGGAACAATGCCAGATGCTAACCTATGTGATAGTCACCAGAACCCTAATGTTTAAGTACTTTGGAACAATGCCAGATGCTAACCTATGTGATAGTCACCAGAACCCTAAAGTCTTAGACGTGGAACACTTAGAAGTATGATGTCCACCTCTAACTCGAGCAGACTGGGTATGAATCATAGTGGGGATTTTTCAATAATAAAAACCTTTGCATTGTATATTCTCTTCTGATACTGATCAGACTTCTAGCCTTCTCAGATAAGGGCAAATAGATAGGAGGACCTGTATTCATATTACCCACATTAAAATTTCAAGGACAGTTGGAAATTTGGAAGTGAGGCGAACAGGCTGCTATCTAGGATGAATGTTAAATTTAAAACCTGCCCATAAACATATTTATAGTCTGTGATTTTAGTATACACATATTTAAATCCTTGCTTCTGTATGCTGTTGTTGCACTGTACTGAGGTTATTCTTGTGTGAACTGTAGAAGGGGATGGGAGCAAATATGGGTGATTTCATATGTAATGAAAGTAATTCTTTAAAAAAACCTAAACCAAATCAAACTTTAAAGGCCAGTGTGGCAATTTTATATGTTTCAGTCAACAGATTTGTATAAATGCAATAAGAATTATGATGATGATTATGGTGATGATGGTAATGGTGGTGATGGTGATGATGATGGTAATGGTGCCAGTGGTGGTGATGGTGATGATGGCTATAATGATGATAATGGTTATAGTGATGATGATGGCAATGGTGGTGGTGATGATGATGATGATGATGGTAATGGTGGCGGTGATGATGATGGTGGTGGTTCCAGTGGTGGTAATGATGATAATGGCTATAATGATGATAATGGTTATAGTGATGATGATGATGATGGTAATGGTGGTGGTGGATGTGATGATGATTGTAATGGTGGTGGTGGTGGTATTGATGGTGGTGATGATGATAATGATGGCAACAAAGACCCAATGACAATGATGGTGATATTTTAGGATAACAGTAATACTTACCGGCAATGTCAGAAAAGAATTAAAGTAATCCAAAAACAAGTCATCATAAGCCAGAAGATCTTCCAAGTTGTCCCCTGTTATCTCTATGGCTGGCAATGAATGGAAAGATCACACAAATAATACTGAAATAACTGCAAGTATGAGAATTAGTGACTTCTTACATGGCACTGTAAAACAAAACAGTATAATGATAGGGAGAAAATGATTTAGCTTCAGTTATAGTTTTGTCAAGTAGCATGACTATGGAAGTCATGGCAGTAAGTAAAACAATAACATGTCTCCAGACACAGACATTCACTAGGGCATGTTTCCTTAGTGACTCAATGAGCATGCTCAAGAAGATAGAGATGGGGTGGATCCGAAGAGAGTGGCTGCTGTCTCTGGAGCGGTCTCGGCTGGCAAAGATTAGTTTTATTTTCGTGCCAGGGCATGCCGGTGTACAAGGAAATAAGAGGGTTAACAAGCTTGCAGTAAGGCTAATGTGGAAGACGGACGAGCCATGGACCTGGCTGACGCTCTGAATGCTCTACGAGAAGTAAGTCATTCGCGAGAACCAAGTGATGACTGTGAATCTACAACCATGGGCAGGATGCGAGAACAGCAAATTAAAAGAGGTGTGGCCAAACAAAAACACCAATGGGAAGCCAAAGAAGATTAATATACCAACACAGAACTGGTGTCGTCAGTCGCTACACACTGCGGGATTTACTGAGGAGGGGATCCAAGCACTTATAGACGAATACTTAGATGTGCATTGAGGATGATCTGTCGACTAACTAACTAACCAACTATAGATGTCAGGAGAGAGAAAGACATGCAAGAAATATAGAACATGAAACAGGTGGTAAGTGAGGGACCCTTTTCAAGCTATAAGGGGCATATGGCATATGGTGCCAGACCCATATATTTATAGATCAGTCGGCACTCAGTGCGTTATGAGGTCAGTATCATACTGGCCGCCTTTACTTCCCAAGACATTCCTGATTCCCATTTTAGACTGGGTCGACCTGGGAGCCCAAATCAATTTGTAAAACATCTAAATCCGCCCAGCTGTGGATTGACCTCATGACCTCCAGGTCGGCAGACAAGTGTCTAGTCACTATGCTACCACGGCTCCCAAAACAAGTCATGGAAGATATACAAATAGAATACTTCATCTGCTGGTCTTTATCTATTTCCCCCCCCCCCCCCCCCCCAAGACCCTCAACCAACTCATGCCAAAATATCCTATCTTCTGTTATCCCTTGCAGCTCCCTCCATGGCCTTCCCATGTTATTCATATCGGTCTTAATTATCTTCTTGTATGTTTTTAGGTCTTTCTCTATTTCACTGGCCCTGTGGGCAGACAAAGGACTTTCCAGTTTTACTATAATCTGGCTTTTGCAACATGTGTCCAATAAGGTGCAAGCATCTTCTTCTCAACTTTTAATTCATTGGTATTTCTTTAATTCCTTCAATTAGCTCCATATTGGTGGTTGTGTCGTACCACTTTAGTTATTATATTCTGTGCAGGCACCAATTAACAAATGTTTATAGTTTAGTATTAACTGTTGTAGTCGTTCTCCATGTTTCTTATCCATACAGCAGTACTGATTAAACATTAAATATTCTAATGTTAGAGTTAAATATTCTAAGTTCAGCGTGAAGATTAATTTCCTTTGACTTCCATACATTTTCAAATGCTAGGAAAGCTTCTCTGACCTTTTGTACTCTTATTTTATTATATCTGTCTGTTCCCACTTCTTTGTCTACATCATTGATACCTAAATAAGAGTATTATTTTGCCACTTTAAGTGAGGTTTCACCAAGGAGGATTGGGTTATTTACTTGGTTTATTAGCCTTGTCTTCCTCTATGAATGTTTAGGTGTAATTGCTGTGCCAGACAATAAAGTGTATTTAGTTTATCTTGCATCTGACCTCTTGTATGGGACAAGAGGTAATGTCGCCTTTAAAGTCCAGATCATCAAGCTGCTTCCAGATTCCAATGAATTCCATTTCTGGTGATAGTTATTGTTGTCTTCATAATCCAGTCTTCAATCAGTAAGAATAATAAATGAGACAGAAGACAGCCATGTTGCACGCGTTTTTATTTCAAGTGTATCTATTAGTTTTTCCCCAAGAATAACTCTGATTTTCACTCCTTTACATGTTGATCTTATTCATCATCATCAAGTGCCCTGCCAGCTGGAGGAGGCGTTCATGGCTCTCCACAGATCTCGGTCTTTGGTTTTCTGGATCAACTCTGCTGCTGATATTCCTCCATGCCACCGTCTCAATCCATCCAGCATCATTTCTCTTGGTCTGCCTCTGCCTCTCTTCCCCTCAATCTTTCCAGTTGTCACGATTTTCTCCAATGCCTCTCCTCTCATTACATGACCAAAGAAAGCTGTTTGTCTCTTTCTTATTGTTGTATATAGTGTTCTAGTTTCATTAGCCTGTTTCAGGCAGTCGTTGTTAGTTACTCTGGCAGTCCAAGGAATTCGCAACATTCGTCTCAGGAACCACATCTCTGTTGCTTCTAATTTCTTCTTAATTTGTTCATTTACATTCCAAGATTCACTGCCATACAGCAAAACTGGTTCTACATAGCATTTCAGCACTCTCTTTCTTACACTCAGTGATAGTGACCTATTGCACAAGATACTCTTCATTTTCTGAAACGCGGCCTTTGCTTGCCCTATTCTGCTCTTAATCTCTGTTGTACATCTTCCATCTGATGTTATAAATGTCCCTAGGTTATCTAAAATTATCCACTTGGTTAAGAATTTTTCCTTCTATTTCTATGTCACATTTTGGTGTCACCAATTTCTTTGATATCACCATTGTTACTGTTTTCTTGATATTCAAGGAGAGTCCTTTCCTTGCACTCTCTGTTACTACAGTGTCCAACAATTATTGTAGGTCTGTTGATTCATCTGCCACCAATACTGTGTCATCTGCATAGCGTATATTATTTATATTATAACCTCCAACTAGTATTCTTGGCATCTCTTTGATCTCTCTCATTATTACTTCGCTATATAGGGAGAAGAGATCTGGTAACAAGACACATCCCTGTCATACTCCTAGCTTCATGTGTTCGTAACTACCCTCTTTATTTCCAATTTTAATTGCTGCTACTTGGTTCCAGTAAATATTCTTTATTATTCTTAAATCTTTCCCATCAATGTTGATATCTTCCAACATTTTAATCAGTTCATGATGTTTTACTTTATCAAATGCCTTAGCTCCCCCGATGTGTCTCCACCTTGACGTGGTGGGGGAGCTTGCGTGTCCCATAGACCCCATTTGCTTGCCGATGGGTGAAAAATTACATATCGGACAGCTTATGGGATAGGGACCAGACTAAGAGAGACACAACCTGCTGCTCTGCAGGCATAGACTGAGGATAGCAGTCAAAATTTAAATGAGGTGCACAAAGGCAGAATTTCTTGGTCCGGACAAAACTCTTAAGGCTCCCTGTCGAGGGCTGTGGCTGAACGCCTCTAAGCCACAAACCCTCGGATCTTAGAGCCAGGCTGATACCCGTCTACCGGAAAATAGAAACATGATACTGAGCAAGCTACATGCTCAGGTCTGATACATGTTCGAAGGCTCCCAGCTGGGGGATATGAGAGTTTCCCGGATGAAGGGGCCTGGCCGTTTCCCGTTCACTGCTGCACGAAGGTAAGGTGCTGAGCCGGCAGCACATGTAGCCTACCTCGTGAGCGAGTACAAAAAAGTCAGAAAAGTGCCCCAGTCGAAGGGTTACGGAAACTGTCTGTATCTAACTCATAGAGAGTGTAGACAAAAGTGGAATAATGTCTCATCAACGCAAGATGGAACGCACGGCGAGCGAACCTATTGCGTGGTCTGAAGTCACAAGCAAAAGCTTACCGAGTGGATGTCACTCGCAGTCTGACCGCTCCTGGTGTGTGATTGAGCGATCAGTGGCAAGTGGGATGCCCAACACATGGAAGTGAGGAACTAAAGCAGCCATGAGCAGGACGTGGAAACTCCTTGGGTGAGCCCAGTCTCAGAGCAATATGTGCCGGCTCTGCAATTATGGAAGCTTCCTTGGATAGCGAGATAATGCCCATGGTCTGCCCCTGCCTTCCCTTGAGGGCAGACCACGATATCGTTGATCGTTCTATCTTGACCAGCTGAGATGTGGGTGACATTACAACAGTCTAACGTGTCTCGAAACCAGAGGAAGGCTAACCTCACTAAAAAATGCCCGCCGGAAGTCGGAAGTGTCGTCCTACGGGTGGCAAACTAAAAATTGACACTACGCATTTACGTCCGAGTGAAATATCTCGTCCGAATGTCTCCCGTGCTAGGAACAGCTCTGACTACCTAGTTTCCGAATGCCGCTCTTGTTCGGAACAGCTCTGACTAGGTAGTTTTCCGAATGTCCGCCGTGCCTGGAACAGCTCTGATGGGTACAGGGACAAGCACATGTCCGAAAACTCGCTTAGTGGAAACCAACCGCAGAGCTGACTGGTTTGTGCAGGAACGGCCCAGGGCGAGCGAAATGCCCAATATATTGAAGTGAGGAATTAAAACAGCCATGAGCAGGACGTGACGATTCCCTCGGTAAACCCAGCACCAGAGCGTTATGTGCCGGCTCTGCAATTATGGAAGCCACCCAGGATGGCGGAAAATGCTATGGACTGTCCCTGCCTTCACTTGAGGGATGACCGTGTAGTCTTCGACTGTTCCAACTAGACCAGCTGAGATGTGGACGGTACCACAAAAGTGAGAGTCTCCCAGGATTGCTAACCTGGTCAAAAATGCACGCTAAAAGTCGGATGTGTTGGCCTGAGGGTTTCGACCCGAGGGTGCCTAACCAGACACACCGCAATCACATCTGAAAAAATCACTCCGGATGAACGCAAAGAAGAAGAAGAAGAAATGCCTTAGTATAATCTATGAAGCATAAATATGTGTCTTTCTGTTTCTCTATTGACCTTTCTATTAGTGTCCGTAATGTATATATTGCATTGTTTGTGCCTTTCCCTCCACAAATCCATACTGTTCTTCACTAATTTCCATTTTTATTTTCTTTCTGGTTCTTCTCATTATGATTCTGAGCAGAAGCTTAGTGATATGGTTTATGAGGTTAATTGTACGAAAATCTTCACATTAAATTGCTCCTGGTCTTTTTGGTATAGCTATAAATACAGATTTCAGCATAACACTGGGTAAATATCCACTGCTGTAAATATCATTTAACATTTTGGTTAATATATCTACTCCAAATTCTCCCAATACTTCTAATTCTTCTATTGTGATTTCATCTGGTCCAGCTGTTTTTCCTTTCTTCATATATTTCATAGCATCAGCGACTTCTTCATTTAGAATAGGTGGACCTTCTAAGTTACTTTCTTCTATTAATTCTTCGCTTTCCCCATCATATAATTCTCTTATATACTCATTCCACCTCTTCATTATAGCACCTTCCTCCAATAATATCTTTCCTGTTTTTGATTTCAAACACCCTGTATTTATTCTTATTTTTCTTCCTGTAAGGTCACTGATTTGTCTGTGTATATTTTTTGTATCTTTAATGGAAAGCCTTATTAAGTTAATGATTTTCTGTGGGATTCCATAGTCCCTGATCAGTATCCATGAAGTTTCCTATTAAATGCTGCTAAAAGCCTTTTCAGTCCACATATCCAATATAAAGTGATGAGTTCAGTTCACTGTTTTGCTCTATTATTATGTGCAATGTGGCTATCTGGTCAATGTAGGATCATCTGTTTAGCAGGAAGCATGCCTGTTCATCCCTTAGTTTTTTTTTGTCAATGTCATCTTTAAAATTCTTTGAATATTCTTGCTTATTATTTTCCCAGGAACTGACAATAATATTATTCTTCTATAACGTTTGCATTCCTGCAGTTCACCTTCCAGCTTCACCAGATATTCTTCTCTCCAGTCTGCTGCAGTATCCCAGACTGCTCAATAATTTCTGATGTAGTTCAGCTTAGTTGTTTATACTGACTTTAATAACTGCTGCTAGGATACTATCTGGATTAGCAGCTTTCACAACCTGAAGAAGTTTGATCATCTTTCTAATTTCTTCATTAAATGGTTCTCACATTTGGTATCCAACTACACTTTTGCAGGCTTGGTATCCGGAGGGTCATTTGAAACTGGTCATTTAGACATTCTTCAAAGTATTGAGCCTATCTTCGTTTCATCTTTAATGTTGGTGAGAATTTTTAGATTGCTATTTTTGTATTAGTACACTTTGTTGGTTATATTTTCCTACTAATTTCCTTGTGGTGTTGTTAAGGACTCTTGAGTTGAGTTGAATTGAGTCAAGAACGGACATCACAGCACTCAGGACATTCCCATATGTGCGCTATCCTCACATGCAACAGTCAGCAAAGAGTCCCAATACTAATGATACCAGTAGCAGTTTGATTATGTGTCCCTCTGGCCTTTCCTCAGAGTTTAAAGTGTTGGTCAGATCCACTGGTCACTCCCTGCAGTACCATTCTCTCCAAGCCGTGATAATCTATCTGTTCTTCTACACTATACACATGATTCCAAAGGGCTCCAACCACATCTGCCTTATCATGCACCAATACCCCACCAAGTGGTGCAAACCCAACCAGTCTGTCTGCCATCTCATTTCCCACCACATCAGCATGTCCTGGGGGAATAAATCTAACAGATGCTCTCTATTTCTGATTGTTGATTGGAAGCCTACCACTCTGCCTAAATCATATCTGTCTTCACTTTTCTCATCATATACTTTGTGAGTTTGTTAAAATTATGATATGCATGTAATGTTTGTCCTCCAGCTAGTGTAACGATGCTGTGACTGCCTCCACTTCCATTCTCAGACTAGATGTTGTGGTATGTGGTATCATATGCCATGTTCTCCTGCACCAAACACTGTCAACTAACTTTCATCATGAATCACCAAGCACTTCTTATACCTTTTAGCACAGAGCCATCCATGTAAATGATTACATCACCTAGTCATGAATCATTGTGGATCAATTGTTGCACCTATCATTCAGTGCAGCCCCCCGGACAATCCCTGCATTTCAAATCCAATGTTATTATGACCACGCATAGGTCTGACTTTTCCTATGGCATTCTGACCCACTCCTCTCCTTTCCCAATGTTCTCAAGCATGCACACTTCTCTCATTGTATCCTCTGCCTGAGCCATCCATGATTTTTCTCTGATTAGCATGTGGCCCTTAAATATATCCAGGGCTTTATGCAGGGTTTTCTGTTCCAGGGTGTTCCATGTCTGCAAATACTCTGAAATATGATTAAGCCTGTAGCACCTTGAGCCTGTCTGCAATCATGGCTAGGATGTATCCCATACACACTACTGGGTGTTCCTTGTGCATCCCAGTATCACCCACATTGCTTCATTCTGTATGCGCTCCAGTTTCAATAGCTGACTCTTTGGCAATGTGAGCAGTCTCAATCTAATGTCAATTACTGAGAGAATCAGATGTTGGTAGAGTATGGACAACATTCTTTGCTCCATATCCATTGATGCCATGATCTTCAGCACACTGAGTCCTTTCTTGGATATTATAACAGCTGCTTCAACATGATCCCTGAAATGACAGACATCTAACAAGATGATTACCAGGTACCTCAGTTTACTCTCTGTTAACATTTCTGCCAGTTACTGTAAGAATTGGGACATCAGCTTTAACAATCATATTGTCCAGTCAGCATCATAATACAGATGCCTTACCTTGGTTAATGATAAAACCCATCTCTGTACACCAGTCGATCACTTTGTTTACTGTCTCCTGTAGCTCTTGTGCTATTTGTATCCTGTCTCTCCTCTGCCTATACACAAGGACATCAACCGCAAATGTCTGTATCCTTCCATTCCCTTGTGCTTCAATGCTTGCAATCTTGTTTGTGTATACATTGAAAGCACAGGCAATATTGCATATCTCTA
>OY992881.1:55010743-55148243 GCA_963921405.1 Cepaea hortensis
GATATGAGTTTCAAAATAAATATGATGCAATGAATTATTTATTATATTAAGGAAGCATAAAAAACAAACACCGCATCTGTTTACGTATAAACGAACTAAATACCCGTATAAAGGGCTTAAGGGCAAGAAGATCGACTTCATTGCACCGTGTGCTAACTCATATGGCTGGGTCTCCCTCCCCAGGGCGACCGGCCGGAGGGCATCCACAAAACACGAACGTAACTCCATTGACCACCTCTAGGAACCTCAGAGACAACTGCGCTCGTGAGCCGAACGACGTAGACAGAAATCGAACCCACAACCATCGGAGCGCGAAGCAGACGGTGTAGCACTTCGCCATGGAGACTCTCAATACGTGTCTTATATAGAACATGTAGACACAGTAGAACATGTAGACACAGTAGAACATTAGACACAGTAGAACATGTAGACACAGTAGAACATGTAGACACAGTAGAACATTAGACACAGTAGAACATTAGACACAGTAGAACATGTAGACACAGTAGAACATTAGACACAGTAGAACATGTAGACACAGTAGAACATTAGACACAGTAGAACATGTAGACACAGTAGAACCAATACGTGTATTATATAGAACAAGTAGACACAGTAGAACCAATGGAAATGAGGATGGTCACTTAAGACAAGAGAATATGGATTTTTTTGAAAAAAATAAATTATAATGATAATTATAAATAATAATAAATGAGTATCATCTGTATCATTTAGCATTACATTGTTTTATGTCATTTCATGTCCGTATATATCCGCTCTTTTCGACGTTTTTTTTTTCCTGGTCTATTTTAAGAAGATGAATATGCAAATGTCGCGCTGTATCTGCATTTGATTATATTACAAGATCCATAAGGTAATTGTTATAGTTCTTAATGGCTTTTTCTGATCTTGTTGCAGTCTCTCTCTCTCTCTCTCTCTCTCTCTCTCCCTCTCTCTCTCTCTCCTATCTATCTATCTATCTATCTATCTATCTATCTATATATCTATCTATCTATCTATCTATCTATCTATCTATCTATCTATCTATCCGTCTATCCGTCCATCTGTCTGCCTGCCTGCCTGCCTGTCTGTCTAATCATTTATTGGTTGCAGTTAGAACAACCTTAGGTAAACGAAGACCAACTTACAAAAAGTATTAGAAAGAGCACTTGAAAGATCTTTACATCTTCCCCCAAAAATTAACTTGGGTAAATGGAGCGGCGGCAGCAGCAGCAGTAGAAGAAGAAAAAGGAGGAGTAGAGGAAGGAGGAGGAAGAGGGAGGTGGAGGAGGGAGGAGGAGGGAAGAAGAGGGAGGCGGAGGGAGGAGGAGGAGACAGGAGTAGGAGGGAGGAGGAGGGATTAGGAGGGGGAGGGAGGAGGGAGGACGATGAGGGAGGAGGAACGAACGAACGAACGAACAAACTTTATTTTAAAAGGGTAACAAATTGGGCACGCAGGCCCGTCTTACATTCGGCCCTTTCAATCACTCATCTTTCATTCATCAAATGTGCATGTTACATTAACATAGGGGAAAAAACATTGTCAAATGGAGTTTGTAAGCATAAACAATGCATATTACGCATGATACATTCACATGAGAAAAAAACACATTATCAAATGAAAGTTGTAACCATAAACAGTGCATATTGCCATGTTGTGAGACACATCCTCCATCCACCTTCATATCCCGCAGCCACCAACACATCCCCGACCCACCAAACCTCCCCCACCTACCCACACATACCTCCATACACTCACACAGAACCAGGCGAACATACATGCCGCCACACATTCACTGATCCCCCACCCACACACATTTCCCCAAGAAGAAGAAGAAGAAGAAGAAGAAGAAGAAGAAGAAGAAGAAGAAGAAGAAGAAACCACACACACATACCCACACATCCTGCACCTATCCACACACATATCCCGCACTCTCACAATTTTCCCCACCCACCCACCCACACACACATCAGCCAACCTACACCCACCCACCCAATATTTGCCATCTCTCAACTACACATCCCTACCTATACACACATCCCCACCCATAAACACATCTCCCCACATGCCCACACATATCCCCCACCCATAACCCAAAATCACACACCTCCCACCCACACACACCCCGCCACCCACATATACCCCACAAACACACATCCGCCGCTCACACACATCTTCTCACAATTACACACCTCCCCCACCCATACACTCATCTCTCACACACATCCACCCACTCACGTACACATCCATCAACCACTCACACACACACATCACCCACGTGCCCATCAACACATGCATCTCTCGTCTACCCTCCCACCCACACATACCCCAACCACCCAGCCAAACACACATCCCCCATCCTCGCATGCATCCTTCAATCACCTGCACATCTTACATATCCCCCACATCTCCCCTCCCACACAAAACTCCACCCATAAACGCATTCCCCCCACACACACATCCCCCACATACATTCCCCATACACATCTCCGCCCACACATCTCCCCACCCACTCACACATCCTCCACCTACAAACATCCTCACCACCCACACATACATCCTGCACCTACTCACATTTACCCCATCCACACTCACACACTCCCACCCACACAGACATATCCCATTCACAGACACCCCTCACACCGATTACACACCCATCCCTCAACCCACACAATCTCTTACACACCCATTCACCCACCCAAACACACACTCCCTACCCACACCCCTCCCAACCCACCAACACCCACATACTTCCAACTATCCTCTCAAATATCCCTCCCCCCCCCCCCCACACACATATCCCTCACATACACATACATCCAACACCGACTACAAATCCCTTCACACATCCACACATCACCCATTAACCCATACACATCCCCCACATACAACCCCTCCACACATACATTCCCCACATCCCCACACACACCCATATCCCTCACATACACACTCATACACACATCCTCACATCTAGACACATACATGATGCCTCACATGATCACTGAAACTAATAAGAACAAACTCCCACACTTTACACACAATTGAGACAATGACGATTGTCGTGAGAATTCTCGCAATTGCAAGAAGTGGAGAAATAATTTTACATATACATTATGTAGCATAAACTTTAGTGATGCAATTGAACTCTCTCTCTCTCTCTCTTGCTCTCTCTCTCTCTCTCTCTCTCTCTTGCTCTCTCTCTCCCTCTCTCTCTCTCACACATGTACATACACACATTCACATACAAAATACACACGCAAATACACACATATACCCACGCACATACACACACTTACACACATCCATATACTTACGCACACGTACTCACATAACACCCGAAGATACACTCCCTCGCATACACTGCATGCATGCACACTTACACACACAATGTGGTGGATGGGTGGAGGCATGTATGTGTATCTGGGTTGTGTGTGTGGTTGGGTGGGGGAGTTGGGGTGAATGGGGGATGTGTGGGTGGGTGGTGGATGTGTCTCATAACATGGTAATATGTATTGTTTATGTTTACAAAATTCATTTGACAATGTTTTCTAGTTATATTTGGTCTCTGACTCAGATCCCCGGGTTCAACTCCATACTTGTAGGCCAGCATGGCCGAATGGATAAGAACACGTGTTCTTAAACATCCGGTGTGATGATGCCGAGGTAAGGGGCTCAACCCCTACACCGGGCAGTTTGACCAAAATGCTGACCTATCGTCCTTGCTTGGAGATGTAAATTACAAGTACCTCTGAAGTCGGAGTGCATTCACTTGATGGCAAGGGACACTGTTAATAGGGGAAGCTAATCCACATGCAAAGTTCATTCCAGCATTACTTGAAATAGTGTGTATGGACTACACTTGAGTTCAAAGTTCAGTCCAATGCATGAATATGTATTGCGTATAGACTACGCTTGAGTTCAAAGCAAGGGAGCGCAAATAAAAATCATGCTTCAGAGAATGATCAATCATACCCACAGCAGCCTGCTGACAATGTTACTGTTCAATCATACCCACAGCAGCCTGCTGACAATGCTAATGATCAATCAAACCACAGCCACAGCCTGCTGACAATGCTAATGATCAATCAAACCACAGCCACAGCCTGCTGACAATGCTAATGATCAATCAAACCACAGCCACAGCCTGCTGACAATGCTAATGATCAATCAAACCACAGCCACAGCCTGCTGACAATGCTAATGATCAATCAAACCACAGCCACAGCCTGCTGACAATGCTAATGATCAATCAAACCTACAGCAGCCTGCATCAATATATGAAATTATATCTCGAAATTGTGGCACAAAAGTTGTAAATATTGTCCGAAAACATGTACTTTGTGACTGTGGCGGCACTGAAATTCTGCTAAATAAGTGTTAAAACACTGTACGACTAGTGCCACCTTGGTATCTTTGTTTCCTTTTTACTTGCATCCACAACCCTTCAATTGTTTGGGTGTGAATGTCACTGTGTACAGGGTCAACAAAGTTATTGGCATGAACAACAACTGCATGATCGTAGATGCCATGGTTTAGTTGACCTACGTTGTTGTAGCCTCGCCAGGCATCAGTGACAATGGTCGTTTCTGGTAAGACGTGATCACTTATAATGTGTTCCAGTGTTGTCGCATCTCGCCTTTCCACAACTTCCAACCAGCAACGACCTCTACCACGTTCAACCAGGCCAACTACCCATTGACCACGACGAAAGTGACCACGGTGGTACTTTCGGTGGAAAAAAGTAGCTCTCGTCAACTTCAAAGACCACTGACTGTCCCTGAGCATCAAATCCTCCCAACAGTGGATTTTTACACAGCATCCAGTTGTAACACTCTACCCGAGCTGATGGTCTGCCTGGCATTATAATATTTCTTTACATCAAGTAGAAACAAGTGTATTGAAAGCCTCTGTATCAGTATCGGTATCTCCGTATTTATTTATATGTAACTAAGGAAGTAGTCAAAACGGAAGTAATCACACAATGAGGTCCTGTAAGGGATTCTTATTCACTACATTCACTGCGGAACTATTTGGGACCGGAATTCGGAACAGTGCCAAAATAAAGTACCTTCTGTTAAAGATCACGAGATAACCTGCACAGCTGAATAGAATTATTGTGAAGCATGATTGCCCTTGCCCGCTGGCAAGGCACTTGATGCTGATGAGTGTGTTATTTAGTGTTACTTTTAACATCTGTTTTCCCTTTCATTCCCCTCTCATCCATAACTAAATGTAGATAATTAAATATGTCAAATGTAATAAATAAAATATTTATTAAATAATCATAATGACAATGTAATTATTAACTTAATACTATATTCAATGTAATGTTCACAGTGTATTCATTGTTTTTTTTTTTTTCCTTACCTCCTTTGGATTTGGACCCACTAAGATCTTCACTTGCAAGTTTTAATCGCGTTACTTCATCCATGATAACAGATTAACTTATTTAAATGAGGATAGATTAACCATTGACACAAACACTTGATCGAATCTCCCCAACCGACAGCCAACAGCTGCCACTTTCACTCGACAAAAGATTAACAGATTATTGATGGACGCGTTGCTAGGTTTCTATGGCCGCCATTGTGCATATCGGATTGGGCAAATAAGGCAGCCGGCCTATTTAAAACGGTTTATACACGAGTCATGGCTGTCCTGTGTCTACAGTACAACTGTTAAGTGGGATTTCATTTTCGCTCACTTTCCCTGCGCTTATTAACAGCCAGTCCAATCAACTAAAAGCGTTACATCATAGACTGAGTAGTTAATTAATTTACATTTATGTAAATTGTCGGCGCTCTGGGTTTAGGGTCAGTGAACGCTTTTTACAGTTCCTCGACATACAGAGTCGAGGGTTCGGAATCTGCAGCAGACGATTTGGAAGCATAATACACTGCGTTGATTTCGATGGTATGAATGTCGGTCGTTCAGAAAGCAATGGCAAACTAAAGTTAGTTGCATGTCCTTTACAGTTCAGTACGTTGCTGGTCAGTTTATAGCATTTATTGGCTGTTTGACAAACTTTGTGACTTACGAGGCAGTCCAGTAGTTTGCTATTGCTTTTTGAACGGCCGACGCCTCATACCATTACGAAATGGTCTACTTCCAAATAGTCCACAGCTGATTTCGAACCCTCGACACGGTATGTCGCGCAATTATGAAACAGCGTGTCTCTCTATCCTCTAAGCCGCAGCGCCAGTTAGTGGCGAACTGCTGAACATAAATAATAATAGAACATTGATTAGTAAATCATAATAAGTCAAAAGATACTGGAAATGATTGCGATGTCCTGCAGATGACATGCAATTAACTGTTTATATGTACATTACACTACGCTCAATGCGTTTCGATGTGAGTGATTAGTATCAACAATTACCGCACTCCGGACTCGGACAGGTCAAGAGATCTCTACAGATCGCACCAGTTTCTGTGTTGATTAATCAAGTGTTGTGTGCACTTGACAAAACATTAACGTATGGCGACTTACTCACATCTCCATAGTTTCCTGAACAAGGAAGAAGATTCCCAAGTGGCCATAAAGTCGTCTGTTAGTCCTGTGTCTCTTGAGAAGTTTTTAGTAGTCTGGCCCACCCATTGCTCTTTCTTCATCGATCAGCGCAATGCCCGCCACCCGAACGGCTCACTCGGCGGCCTTTCACGCCTAAGTGTCCTAGTATGAAAGTTAGCTGGATTAATTGTAGTGTGCTCAATCATCAGTGTGTCGAGGCACTCGTGTCGTATGAGGGCAGTCTAGGCATCCTTGGGTATGTTCATTGAGTCGCTCAGTATGGATGCGTGTGGGTTATTATGCGTACCGAGCCAATTCACGG
Organism: Cepaea hortensis; assembly: GCA_963921405.1. Classification (NCBI taxonomy): domain Eukaryota; kingdom Metazoa; phylum Mollusca; class Gastropoda; order Stylommatophora; family Helicidae; genus Cepaea; species Cepaea hortensis. The sequence continues at coordinate 55,017,578 of OY992881.1, forward strand.
CATTGGTTAATGGCGTTGTTTCCATCGTAAGGATTGATTGATTGATTGATTGATTGATTGATTGATTTAGGAACCGACATCACAGCATTCGGGGCATTCCCATAAGCGCCCTGTCCCCATTCTCAGCAGCCAGCGAAGAGTTCCAACACCAATAGTTCCAGTAGTAATCTGATTATATGTCCGTCTCGCCGTTCCTTTGAGCGTCGAGCTTCGGCCAGATCCCATCGTCACTTCTCGCTGCCTCATTCTTGCCAGACCATGGTGATCCATTTGCTCCTCCGAGGTGTACACGTGCTCCCACAAGGCCGCAACCACGTCTGCCTTGTCATGCAACAATACTCCACTAAGTTTTGCCGAGTCAGCCAATCTGTCCGCCTGTTCATTCCCGAGCACACCGGCATGCCCCGGAGAAAATATCCAAGTGATGCTTGCCACCCGTGACCTCCAAAGCGAAGCAAGCCACTCTGCACGAAGCCTGCCTGTCCTCACCCTCAGCATGCTTTCTGAGTCAGTTACAATCACGATGTGTGTTTGTATCGTGTTCTCCATCCAGCGGAAAGCTGCACTGACCGCCTCCACCTCCATTCTTAAGCTAGATGTTGTGGTATCATACGACAGGCTCTCCTGCACCAAACGTCGACCATTAGCTTTTGCTAAGAATTCCCAGGCACTTCTCCTACCTCTCAACACCAAACCATCTGTGTAGATAATCACATCACCCGGGCGAGCATAATCCTGAATCAGTTGCTGGATTTCCACTTCCGTGGCCCCTGCTGGCCACTCCTTGCACTCCCGGCTCAATGTGATTATAACTCTGCACAAGTCTGACTGCTCCGTTGGCACTCTGATCCATTCCTCTCCTCGCCTAATGTTCTCCAAGATGCACACCTGTCTGATCGTATACTCCGCCTGAGTCATCCATGATTTCCCTCTTATCAGTCTCTGACCCTTAACTGCGTCCAGCGCCTCATGCAACGGGTGATCTGTGTCTGCAGCTACTCTGAGGTATGCCTTCACCTGCATCACCCTGTGCCTACCAGCAACAGTCGGCAGACCATGGATGTAACGCATACACACTACTGGGGTGTTTCTAGTGCATCCCAGGATGACCCGCATAGCTTCGTTCTGTATGCGCTCTAATTTCACCAACTGACTCTTTGAGACAGTGAGCAGTCCTAGTCCATAATCAATCACTGAGAGGATCAAGTGCTGGTATAGTGTGAAGAGCATTCTCTGCTCTGTGTCCATTGCAGCCATATTTTTAAGTGCATTGAGTCCCTTTTGAGATCTTGTCACAACCGTCTCCATGTTGTCCTTGAAGAACAGACTCCTGACAAATGTGATTCCCAGATACTTCAGTTTGTTCTCTCTGTTGACATCTCTGTCATCGTAAGGATGATTGTTGTGACGCCAAAAGGACCACTTGCCTTCTAGGTTGCTTCGCATCGTGAATTTGCTGGGAATGCTCAGGCACTCCGCTTGCCCCGGACCACAGGGATTTCCGTAACCATTACTACTCGCCCTCTCAAACTCCAAGCCATCACAACATTCTCGAGACCACCTCATCCCCCCTCTCTTTCTCCGCCCCCCCCTCCTCTCTCTCTCTCTCTCTCTCTCTCTCTCTCTCTCTCTCTCTCTCTCTCTCTCTCTCTCTCTCTCTCTCTGTTCATATAATGTGGGGAGAAATTATGACAATTGTCGTGTCCTGAGATAGCTTTCTAAGACCTCATTCTTCTTCTTCTTCTTCTTCTTCTTCTTCTTCTTCTTCTTCTTCTTCTTCTTCTTCTTCTTCTTCTTCTTCTTCTTCTTCTTCTTCCTCTTCTTCTTCTTTTTCTTCTGCTGCTATTGCTGCTGCTGCCAGCATGTTGGGCCAACATTTGGCCAGCATATCCCGATCTCGACGGTTGAGGTTTCTTTTCTGGATTCCTCCTCCCATGAGCAGATTTCCTTCCCGGGCTTGTGGGCTTTGTCTGCCCACATTTTATGTCGAGATTTGTTTTTGAGACTCCATTCAATAAGACAGTAATCACAACTGACTCCTAGCCAATGCTCTGTCTGTCAAACTAGATAGAGTCGCCTGGTTGGCTCCAGGCGGGACACTGAGGTTGAGCAAGGAAGCCGTGATACTTTCTATAAATAGTCGCCTATTGTATAACATACAAATCTATTATTATATGCGGTTACGGCTGGTGGAATCATGATTAGGGCTGCCAGACGTCCCGGATTTGTTTTCTTTTTTTTTTCTTTCAGACTAAGAGAAAACTTTTGATAACGATTGAAAGCATATTGTGTCAAGCAAAAGCTGCATTTCAGATAATGAAAAAAGATCTTATGCAGTAAGTTACTGTTATTGAATGTCAGAAAGAGAGCACTGACATATTATGTAGAACCTGATTTTCTGTATGGTAGTTAATCGTGGAGCGTGAATGAACAAATAAGAAACAGCTTGTAAACAACGAACAGTGGTTCCCTAGATGAATGTCGCGAATACTTTGGATTGCCAAAATAACAGCGAGTGCCTGAAAGAGTCTGATTGATTGATTGATTGATTGATTGATTTAGGAACCGACATCACAGCATTCGTGACATTCCCATAAGCGCTCCGTCCCCATCCTCAGCAGCCAGCGAAGAGTTCCAACACTAATAGTTCCAGTAGCAATCTCATTATATGTCCGTCTCGCCTTTCCTCTGAGCGTCGAGCATCGGCCAGATCCCCTCGTCACACCTCGCTGTCTCATTCTTACCAGACTATGGTGATCCATTTGCTCCTCCGAGGTGTACACGTGCTTCCACAAGGCCGCAACCACATCTGTTTTGTCATCATCAATACTCCGCCAAGTTTTGCCGAGCCAGCCAATCTGTCCGCCTGTTCATTCCCGAGCACACCGGCATGCCCAGGAGAAAAGATCCAGGTGATGCTTGCTACACGTGACCTCCGAAGCGAAGCAAGCCACTCTGCACGAAGCTTGCCTGTTCTCACCCTCCTCAGCATGCTTTCTGAGTCAGTAACAATCACAATGTGTGTATGTATCGTGTTCTCTATCCAGCGGAAAGCTGCACTGACCGCCTCCACCTCCATTCTTAAACTAGATGTAGTATCATCATACGCCAGGCTCTCCTGCACCAAACGCCGACCATTAGTCTTTGCCAAGAACCCCCAGGCACTTCTCCTACCTCTCAACACCGACCCATCCGTGTAGATAATCACATCACCCGGGCGAGAATTTTCCTGAATTATTTGCTGAATTTCCACTTCCGTGGCCCCTGCTGGCCACTCCCTGCTCAATGTGATTATAACCCTGCACACGTCTGACTGCTCCGGCTGGCATTCTGACCCACTCCTCTCCTCGCCTGATGTTCTGTTCTCCAAGGGGCACACCTGTCTGATCGTATCCTCCGCCTGAGCCATCCATGATTTCCCTCTTATCAGTCTCTGACCCTTAACTACGTCCAGCGCCTCATGCAACGGGTGATCTGTGTCTGCAGCTACTCTGAGGTATGCCTTCGCTTGCATCACCTTGAGCCTACCTGCAACAGACGGCAAACTAAGGATATAACGCATACACACTACTGGAGTGTCTCTGGTGCATCCCAGAATGACCCGCATAGCTTCATTCTGTATGCGCTCTAATTTCACCTGCTGACTCTTTGATACAGTGAGCAGTCATAGTCCATAATCAATCACTGAGAGGATCAAGTGCTGGTATAGTGTGAAGAGCATTCTCTGCTCTTTGTCCATTGCAGCCATAGTTTTAAGTGCATTGAGTCCCTTTTGAGATCTTGTCACAACCGTCTCCACATGGTCCTTGAAGGACAGACTCCTGTCAAATGTGATTCCCAGATACTTCAGTTTGTTCTCTCTGTTGACGCTTCTGCCATCTATCATGAGGCTTGGGGCATCATCTTTCACAATCCTGTTGTCCAGAGAGCACCATAACACAGCCGCCTTTTCCAGGTTGATAAGAGTCTGATGAAAGTATAATAATATAATATACACTATAAGACAGAGAGAGGGAGCGTTAGCGAATTCGATATATGGCTGGGTTGATATTGTCATGACGAGGGTAAGACGCTTAGGTTCGTCGCCTGCTGTGAGGGAAAGATTGGCCACCTATTCCTCTGTGCGTCCAGGCCTACAAAATGTGATGGCCCTTTTAGATCACACACACATAGCAAATGTTGTAAAGACGATTAAAATTCAACAGGGTCGACTTCATTGCATCGGGTTTGATCCCATATGGCTCAGTCTCTTTCCGCAGCGCAGAAAGTGTAGCACAAAGCACGAACTCCATAGCTCTAGCGACGACCCACAGGCCACAGGAGTCTCCGCAAAATTTGACTCGTGGGCCGAATGTCTGCTTCGGGGGAATATTTTCTTGTTTTATTTTTATAAAAAGGAAACAACAATGCCCTTTAGCTGCATAATGAGACTGTAAAGATGAGTGGGAGAATAGCCAGACCGGGAGAAATTATGTTGGATGGAGTGGACATGTCATCAACAGAGTTGATCAAGAACACCAAAGACAGAGATCTGTGGGGAGACATGAACGTCTAGGCCAGTTGGCCATGATGATGATGATAATACTGATTAGTTTAGTTTAGTGTGTAATTATTGTGTAATATATAATAATCTTCTTCTTCAGCGTTCCGAGCCATTGAGGTTCTTTGCTGCAGATACAATCTGCATAACTAAGCTGCTACCATTATAATTGAACTAAGCTGCTACCATTATAATTGAAACCCTTCGATGGCTGTTGCAGAAGAGAACGATACACATATGGGAATATCCCGCATGCTGTAATGTCGGTTCTTGGCTTAACTCCGTTGTCCACGCGTTCATAATGTTGAAGAAGCAAACGTATGAAGCATGTGCATGTGTTTATTCAATATAAACTGACACAAAGTAGTGCAGCTTTACATAACAGATTTACGACACATACAGGACGTTACGGCGATTAGCCTTCATCAACAAACAAACACATTCACAAACACAACAGATAGTCAAGGAGATCTCCTGTGACTACATCAAAAGGTGACGACAGGACGAGAAGAACAAAAGGATGAAAAAAAAAAATTAAAGTAATGAAGAGAAAATGAGAATTGAAAAAAATGTTCATACTTGCCTCACAGTTCCGATCTGAGAGTAACCTCAGGTTACTGCGTGTGGGTTAGCTTTCCCTATTAACAGTGCCCCTCGCCATCAGGCGAACCCACTCCGACTTCAGAGGTACCTGTAATTAACGTCCCCAAGTCAAGGACGGCAGGTTAACATTTCAGTCCAGCTGTCCGGTGTAGGGGTTGAACCGCTAATCTCGGCTTCAGCCCGCCGGATGTTTAAGAACACGCGTTCTCATCAATTCGGCCATGCTGACCTGCCCGAGTCCATTTGATGTCAGTTCTTGACTCAACTAAACTTCTCATAAAAATGTAAGCGGCAAAAGAGACCACCTCCAAAGAATTTTGATAAAGCTATACATCAAATATGGTGTAATGGTTAGAACATACTCTGACAAAGGCATTAGTCCGGTTGGAATAGGGTTAAGTGTCAACTCTTGTTGATGTTTATATGAGAAGGGTTAAGTGTCAACTCTTGTTGATGTTTATATGGGAAGGGTTCAGTGTCAACTCTTGTTGATGTTTATATGGGAAGGGTTCTTCCTCTTCTTCTTCATTCATCCGGAGTTTTTCCGCGGACGTGATTGCGTTGTGCCTGTTTACAGCAGAGCCGCATTCTTGCGCCGTTAGGCCGACACATCCGACTTATGCGGGTATTTGTTGACCGGGTTAACCTTCCCGGGTGGGAAGGGTTCAGTGTCAACTCTTGTTGATGTTTATATGGGAAGGAAGGCTGGCTACCTATTCCCCCCACACACTGAGGCCCACAAAAATATGATGGTCCTAACACTTCACAAAACCACAAATGATTTCAGCTAGTGGACTTTCTTGTTTGCACATCATACAAGTCCAGCACACTCCAGGAATGCCAAGACACTATAGCAAAGCTTGGGTGTAGAATTGTCACTTTAACAGCTGTATCACATTTAATGTACAAATTCTGTAGCAGAGTTTCAAAGAACAAAACTAGAAGATAAATGTAATGACTGAATAGAAGAGCCCTTTCATCTGGCTGGGGAAAGATTTCACTCCAATCTCATCTACCCATCTGCAAGGGTTTAAAACTGTAAGGTGAGACAGACTTAGGTATGAGAAGCTGTGAGATATTGAATCTTAAATCGTGCATTCTGTCCCTTTAGGAGTCGCTTGTGCGTATTTCTAGTTAGCTGAAGCAGGGTACTCACACAATCCTAGCAAATGAACACATTGCTAAAGGTTGCAGGTAATAAAATCATGGCGTGGAAGTGAAGGGGAAACAACCAAATTATCTCCCAAGAATGAAACTACAAAATTGGCACTAGTTAACATGTGAGTAGGTGTGGAAAGACCAGAAGCTTCATAACCAGCCTACAGGCTGAATATTGGAATAATGGTCATTTCAAATTATTTATATCTATTTGCATGCATATTACTATTTATTCTTAAAGCAAATACTGATATCAACAACAAAACCATGGAAGATTGAGTGATGACTTTTGTGGAAGAGTGAGTTTTAACTCTGAAATCCTATACACTGATGTTCAGGTTGTTTCAGTCCTTAAAACGGCCGCCATCATTGCCATCACCCTCTTTGGACATCAATCACCTTCAAATTAATATCCTGTGAGTGTAAAGCCGTGGGCAGCTGCTATTCTTTGCAGGCTGGGATTAGGCCTGGGTCGGTCATGTTTCCTCTGCAGGTCTGAAATATTTCATTGTCAACTAACTCCAGCCCCATGTCCAGAGGAAACTTATACAAGACATAGACTTAAATATTACATACTTCCTAAAACGGTAGGCTAATTTTATACACATATCCATTAACCACATTTTCTCAATCAGATAAGGGCAAACCAACAGTAAGATGAATAACAATTTCACAAAACATGCGCATTATTATTAATTTTATTTGAATATACCAAAATTATATACAAATCATGGCAGTTCACATTATTATACCATAAAATGCAAAACAATGTTAACACATTTTTGTATAGAAAACATACAAACATTTTATAGTAAGGGCCAATTATGGCACTTCTTAGCAAATTGTTGTTGCTGAACAATATTGTTTACAGAATATGTAACCTAGCCACAAGGGTTCTCTATGACAAAGTGGTAAGCCGCCTGCTTTACTCCCTGAAGGCCATTAGCAGGTTCATTTTCATAGTGTCATTCAGACAAGCACTTTTGCCAATGACCCCTAGAGAATCACTACTGGAGTTATTGCTTTGTGTGATGTACTTGGCAGGCAGCTTGTCATTTTGCAGAGTGGCAGAACCAGATGGGTGCAATGTCGTCGATTCTCTTGCCTTAACCGTAAAAGGCTGCATACAAACTGCCATTTCTCCACTGGTAATATGCTACGTAAAATATAGTATTGCAACTAGTGTTCTTAACTCATTTCTAGCCTAGGTACTTTCTTTTGTACCATAAGTATATAACACCCTCCCTCCTCTATGGTTTACAAATCTCTACCCCTGATGGTTCCAGTCCAAAACATCTCAGCTATGCACGTTCACTTTATAAAATATGCATCAGCTATTCTGTTTGTCTTATGAGTGTATGACAAATATATAACCAGTTTTTGACATTATGTCTATATTTTGCATTTGCAAAACACAGAGCTGATCCATGATGATCATCTGAGATGGCGAACTATGAGTCCATGCTTACTGGCATGGCACATGATGATGAACATATGTCATATGATCAATTATAATAAGAGACACAACACAAAACAGTATTAAAATATGCTATCAGCTCCAGTCATCCCCCCACCCCCACATTATTAATAACATGAAAAAAAATACTGATGATAAAACATTAAAGTCTAAATGTCCCTAACAGGTTAAAGCACGTTTTTGCCAAACCAAAAAAAAAAAAAAAAAAAAAGGACTTTGAAAAACTGATTTCAAACAATTCGGAGTTATTTACTATAAAATAAAACAAACAACAACAAAGCAAGAAAACTGGTCATATACAATGCAATTACCATGAAGAAAATAATAACAACTGGTTACTTAATAAAATCATCTTTTGGCTACTTTGACTGGAACTTTAGAAAATGGCTTCTCCCACCTTAAGCATGTTGGATCAACAAGCAGAGGTGGCTTCTTACAGACTTTTTGGTACAGCTCCTCAATCAGCTTTGGAGTCACACACAATATATGGTTTCCTTTCCAATATTTGATGAGATTCAAAGACTGAAGTGTGCTGACCACGTCAGTATAGGATATTGAGGTCATCTTTTCCAGTTCTCTCATACTGACTTTCACTCCCATTCTGTAGATGCAATACAGAAGAACTGAGGTCCAGTAACTACGATAGCTCAACTTGCCCAAATCAGATAAAGGTTTTTCTGGGGAACCCACAACCCCTTCTATGATTGATAGCTCATAACTCAGTGCGATAAGAAACTTGCCATAGCCTTTCCGCTGATGCGGAGGAAGTGTAAGTATGCATGCCAAGTTGTTCCCATCTGGAGATTCTTTTTCTTTAGAGAAGTAACCCACAAGATGGCAACCGTAGCGGTCAACTTCCACCAAAATGTAAAACATGAAAGGCTCAACATCAAAATAGAGGGTCTTGTGGTCAAGAAACAACTTTGCTAGTAAGCACAAGTTCTGACAATAGATCTTCCAGTCCTTTCCATCGACTTCAAACACTGAAATTGTTCCCTGGGGAAAACAAAAACGTTTAAAAGTCAGACATTTCATCACTCTACACAAGTAAATGCCAACAATAGCCACATTAAAAATATCATGGAATTTAATTATCTAAGAAATACACACAAGTAGATGACCACTATTAACCTGTATTGTTTGAACTACTAGTCATACCCTTCATTCTACAAACTAGCTCATGCATGACAGAAAATAAAATACAAATATATGGAAGCTGTTAAAATATCCCAGCACAGAAAAAATAAGATAGCAAAATGAGCTTGCACAATAGCAACGCAACATTGACACATTTACACTTCAACATAACACATTATTGAAAAACACACACACACACAAACTATTAAGCCATATGGTAATAGTGACTCCAGTTGTGAAATACAAAACTGAATATATTATGAAAGGGGACGACCAAGTCATTTTACTTCTTTGAAAATAAAATTGCACTGTTGCATCCTATTTTCACTACCGATCCCACAGAAGATGATTAACCTAATAAAGGCAACTTATAAAGACATGAGAGTTCACATACACATTTGAAATAAAAACGTGAGTGTGACAGGGATGCCTTGTGTCACCTTGATTACTCTTACTGACTATTGGCTGCATTATAAAGACAACTACTACCACCAGACATGGAATTCAATGGACTCTAGCAAAGCAGCTTGATGATCTCGACTTTGCCAATGACACTGCCCCTGTCCCCACACACAAATCAAATGCAAGATAAATGAAACACCTCATGGAAGGTCACAACAATTAGGTCTAAAAATTCATAGGGGAAAAGAGAAAGATGAGAACAAATTGAGCAAATGATGCCCCAATCTTCCATGGTGAAATGTTACTTTAAGAGATGTAATTTTACACATATATAAGTATCAAAGTAGACATTGGGGAACATACAGAGATATCAAAATAAGAACACAATAGGCCAGAGGAGCTTTCATAGCAATAGGACGTGTGGAAGTCAAAAGAAATTGAAATCTATAACCACACTGAGAATAATTAACTTTAATGTCAAATTAGTACTGCTGTATGGATCAGAAACATATGGAGAATAACAAAAGCAATTACTGTTAAACTATTAACTGGTGTCTATGCAGAATGGCACTAAAATGGTGTGACAGAACCACTGATGCATTGCTTGTGGACACAGTTAAACAAATTCCAGCAAATCCAGAGGTCATGAAAAGGCATTGGGGGCTGAAGAGGACACAAACTGAGAAAACCTGTCAATAGTATAGGTAGAAAGTCCTCTGTCTGGAGCCCACATAGAAGCAGAAATCAAGAGACCTAAAAACATGCAAAGATGAGAATTAGAGATGAATAAAATATGGAGGACAGGGAGGGAGATATAGGAGAGCCCGGTATGTATGAATTGCTTGAGTGGCTGAGTGCTTCACTGATGGATAAATTTTGAATTGTAATTTAGATGGTAACAAATATGTGGATAATATCACATCCATGGTTTCAACAGTAGTCATCGCAGTGGGAGATGATTTAATTACATATCTTCGCACGTGTGCACACAAGTTATGCCAAAGGAAATACACATATAGATAAGACAATAATAAATTCTATTATACTTCTTTCTCAGCCTTTTCAGTCTGCAAGAGATTAGGTTCAAACACAATCTGTTTCATCTTTTTCCTATCCTCAAAGCGCTCAATCCAGTTTTCAATGCCCAGTTCCTTAAACAACACAAATACACAATTTAACACTGCCACTCAACAACAAAAACTGATTTTTTTTTCAAAGCAGCAAAGAAATGAAAGGTGATGTGAAATAAAAGCTGATAAATCGTAAACCGTAGAAAATAAAAATGGCAAGAATAAAATATTTTCAAAGCAATCAAAGAGTAAAACATAACTGAAAATAAGTAAATAACTGCAATTATAAATCACATTGAATAGTTCTTAATAACTACACCTTTACATTTTCTTTAAATTAATTTATAAAAAATTAGTCTTGCATAGCAACACATTTATGTATTTATGTCAAATATACAAGACCGCAAAGTCTCCCTCAACACAATATTTTAGAAAAGGAGTGACAAGGAAAGAACTATTTTACTTAACTTCCTGTGTCTCAGACAGCTGTTACATTAACTCAATGTCTTAGTTATTGATTTAACTCTTTCTATTATAGACAGTTGTTACATAACCTATGTAAATGCCAGATATTTATTATTTGAACTGTTCTTTACCTAAATATTTATTACAATAGAGTAACAAGTGCAAAGACAAAAGAAAAAAACATAAGATGTCTGTATTAACCAACGAACATATGGTGCGTTAAGATGGGGGAACAGATACAGACATCAAAATAAGAATACAAAAGGCAAGAACTTTTATAGCAGCAGGATATTTCTAGAATTAAAAAAACCTTGAACTTGCACAAAACGTCTCATTCTTATAGTCCATGCTGTGTGGCATTGGTGATCTATAGCCTTCCATCTCTTGTGTTGCAATCACTTCTGATATCGATGTTCCTTTGTGCCATGATGTCAAACTGTTAGCATCTTTTCTCTTGGTCTCCCTCTGCCTATCTTTCACTCCAACCTTCCTATATACTCCAGCTTTTCTCTTGGTCTCCCTCTGCCTATCTTTCACTCCAACCTTCCTATATACTCCAGCTTTTCTCTTCTCATGACATGTCCAAAGAATGGGGACTGCCCTTTTCTGATGTGAGTTAATTTGTAGAGAATTAGAGACAAAGTTGCAAGATAAAAATAAATGATAAGGCGGCCTGGATTGAGTTGGTAGAGTGCCTATGCTCCAATGGGCGATAAAGGGCAGAAGAAGAAGAAATAGATATGCCCCGTTGCTTGGTATACTATGAGTTAATTAATAAATCTTCAAACATTGCAAACTCCCCACATGACAACATAAGTGCAGAGTTCTAAGTTCATAAAACATTAAGTTTAACCCATTACTATTTAATGCTTATTGTCAGATTATTTTCACTTGAAACTTTCAATATATTGTCAGTTGGCATAACAATATGAATTAGGGCATTGTTAATTCAGAACTGGAAATAAAAGGTAATATGTTTAAAAAGAAGCAGCAGAAAGTTTAACAAAATTATGAGACTCAAAAGCACTAAGATTATGTGCTAATAAAAACGTTGTAGTCACTGACTGAATAGTAAATATCTACACAGGTTAGAAAAAGTCAGTAATAAATAGCAACCAGCTCTGGAAAAGCAACTTAAAACAAAAAGGGTGAGGGGAGATAACACAGGTAAGGTAAAAAAATCTTAATTTCTGTCTGTAAATTTTTAGTAAATGTGCACCAACCATTAGTTAGTTAATTAGTAGTGTGTGTTTTATATATGTATATATACGGGGCGTTCATTTGAAATCCGTTCATACCGCACCGTGCGTAATTACGTACACTGAACATGATCATGTCATAGTCATGTGATAAATACTGACCAATGAATAAAAGAGCATGTGCTTATCATCCCATGATGCATATGTTCTGTTTCTGACCATTGAGAAAATGGTCGGGTTGATCCAAAATCCGTCCAAAGAAGCTCAAAGAGCAGTGATTCAGTTTCTTTCATTTGAAGGATGTCGACCAGTGAACATTCAGTGAAGAATGCAGGCAGCTTATGGTAACAAATGTGTGTCGAAGACAACAGTGACAGACTAGGCACAAATGTTTCAGAAAGGACGTCAGTTCACGACAGATCTTCGACGGCCGGGTCAAGCGCATATTGTTGCAACAGAAAAAAACCATTGCCAAAATTGATGCAGCAGTACAGATAAACCGTTGTCGAAGCATATGTTCCCTAGCAAACGAACTTGATGTGTCAATTGGGACAATTCAAAAGGTCGTACGTAAGAAACTGCAATATCAGAAGGTGTGTTCACAGTGGGTACCACGGATGTTGACCGACAACCAAAAAGAGGAACGCATGGGATGGTCTTTGAACCACTTGCTGCGTTACAGAGTGGAGGATGATGCATTTCTCTTCCGCATAGTGGCAGGCGATGAATCATGGTGTCACCACTTTGAGCCCAGCAGCAAAAGAGAGAGCATGCAATGGAAGCATGCTGGATCACCAAAAGCCAAAAAAAAATCAAGTTACAGGTTTCCGCTGGTAAGGTTATGCTGAGCGTATTTTTTTACCATGAAGGGCTATTGGCCGACTTTAAAGAACCTGGTGTCAACATCAACTCTACCCACTACTTGCAAACACTAGACAAGCTGCAAACAGCCATAAAAAATAAACGACCTGGCATGCTTTCTCGCAGTGTGATTTTGTTGCACGATAATGCTCGTCTGCATGTCGCAAGGATTGTGCAGGAAACATTAGCAAGGAAGAAGTGGGAAATTCTGCACCATCCAGCCTATAGTCCTGATTTGTCAGCATGCGATTTTCCTTTGTTTGGACCTCTAAAAAAAGCTCTCAACGGGCAACAATTTCACACAGATGCAGACATGATGAAAGCGGTAAACACTTGTGGTTTAGTGAGCAACCACAATCCTTTTTTGCGGACAGCATTTACCGCCTAACTAAGCAATGGGAAGCTTGCCTGAATGCCTATGGCAACTTCTTCTGACCAACCCATGGTGCATAATTCATTCAAAATGAATGCTTTGTTTAATTCTACCACACCTGTTAATGTTTCTTTCATGCTTTTGTAATAAAGCCATTGGAACGGGTTTCAAATGAATGTCCCTAACATATAATTATATAATTGCAAGATATCTGCACAGAAAGCAAGAGAAAAGGTCTGTTAAAGAGATCACTAGAAAATCAGCAAACATAAACGGCATCAACTATAAAACAGGATATCAAGGGACTGACTAAGACATCATTTCATAAAAAAGAAACCACACACACACAAAACAGTTCATTTAAAGCATACAAACTAGGAAACAGTTCATATAATAAACATCAATTATAAAACAGTTAGAAACTTGAAATTAAAAAACAAAGCAAAGACAGGGAACAAATAAAATGTCAAAATAAGAATACAAAAAGCAAGAGGAGCTTTTTTAGCACCAGGAAATTTGTGAAAGTCAAAAGAACTTAACACAAAACTTGAAATATTCATTTGTAATATTAAATCAGCTTTACTGTATTGATCAGAAACATATAGAATGACTAAAACACTCACTAATAATCTAGAAACATTCAATAATTTGCCTACAAACAATAGAACTAAAATGGTATAATAGAATCTACAACTCACAGGACCAAAGAAAACATAGAAGTAGCGACATATATTAATCCTATGGGGATGACATTGTCAAAGCTGCTTAGGATAATTAAGCATAAGATGGCTTGGAGTTAATTATTTGAGGGTCTATACTTCAATGGAGGATAAAAGGGTAAAGAACAAAATAGTTCAAATAATGGGCATCAACTGAAAAACAAATTCACACAACATAAAAAAACATCAAACTCTTGATTTCTTATAAAAGGAGGAACAATACTTGACTGCATACCTTGCGATAAATTTCTTTGCCAGGTGGATGTCTCCAGGTACACTGCGACTGGTGGTAGCGGAAGGATTTTTCCAGTTTCATGTATTTCAGACAAAACTCACAAATCCAAAGCTTAGGCTGTTTGCCATACTCTTCAGGGTATGGGGAGAAGTACCAGGCATCAATCTCATACTTTCCAAACTGAATTTTGTCTATATATTTCACCTGTTCAGAATACATAACAATATAAAAGTCATATATTTGGGGGAAAAGAGAGAAAACAATAACAAAAGAACTTCAAATCAGAAGGTCATCATTAAAATACACATTTCTGAAACACAAATAACACATAAAAATGAGGGACAGAGGGAGGGAGTGGGGAAATGCTCGTGGTGAGGAAAGGAATGAAAGAAAGGAAACTGGCAGTTCCAGGCCTCTTTGATGACATATATAGTGCCAAAAGGTGTCACAGTTCCAGCATATCATACATCAGCGGCAAAAAGCAGATAGGTTAAAAAACAACTGTAAAAGAAACAGAAAATTAAATAAAGGTTTCCCATTTAAAAGAATCAAGCAGAAACCGTTATCTTGCCAATAAAATAAAATATTTACTGTCATAAACAACAAAATAGCAGATAGTGTTGCTGGGATGTTAGATCAGCCTTCATATTTTCAATGCAACTGCATAATGAGATGGGGTTTCCTTACCGTCTTCCCTTTCCAGGTAACACCCAGAAGATTACCTAAATTGTCTTGTGCCCAGTGTCAGGTCTTAGTCAGATACGACCTCCTTTCTGTTAGTGTCAAATGTTGGGCGGCAATCACCAAACCCGACACCACACATTATGCCAACAGCTTCAGACAATGGAGTGAAATTAGGAGGGTAAAAGCCTTACCCTAGTGCGAGGAAATCCAACCTAAAGACTAAATGTCATGGCAGGGCAGACCAGGTCCTAAGCCTTGGTCAGTAACTGGTCTAGGATGGAATATCCGATAGGCAGACAGAGCACTGCTTTACTGATCCCGCAGCTTCTGCAGCTTGTCTTGTTCCAGATGTATTGGTTCTTTTGCAAGAACCAAGTGATGACTGTGAATCTACAACAATGGCCAGACTGCGAGAGCAGCAAATTAAAAGAGGGGTGGCCAAACAAGAACACTACGCAGGAAGCCAAAGAAGATTGATAAACCAACACAGAACTGGCGTCGTTAGCCGCTACACGCTGCGGGATTTGCTGAGGAGGGGATCCGAGCACTTATGGACTGAATGGTCCGATGTGCAACGAGGATGATCTGTCGACTAACTAACTAACTAACTAACTATTGGTGTTACCTTTCCTCTGGAGTAAACTAGGCAGGCCATGAGAGAGGGATCATGCTGCATGGGCAACACATGGTCTGTAAATTCAGCCCCAGCTGTGTGTTATGGAGAGGTGTAACTCCATTTTACAAACTATCGCCTGTCAAGACAGCAAGGTGCCTGTCATCCTGTGCCAATCTTACAAAGCTGGGTCAACCTCAGAGCCACATTGGTAGAGAAAACAAATTCTGCCACTGTTGGGGAATAAACTCAGACCAATATCTTGGTGGTGTTGTTGTTTGTCCATCAAGAATGATGATGACCATTCATTTCATCCAGTGGGGTTGAAGGTATGGAGCCATGGGTTCTAAGATGGCTGATAAGGCCTATTTTGGCTCGAAATGTTCTTTGACAATGTGGTCAAAGAATGCTTGACGTTTCTGGAGGAGGATTTCCTGCAGTGGTTTTTCTGTCCTGCCTTTTCTTCACAGCTCTTGCAGTCCTGGTTGCCTCACATATGACTGCACCCTTGCGTAATGATGCACGCCACAAATTTTGGTCTCCGGCTGCAGCCTCCCAGGTGTCATGATGAATTCCAAAAGCATTCAGTGAGATTTTCTGAGTGTCTTTAAAACGTTTCCTCTGGCCACCTTGGGAGCGTTTACCACAACGCAGTTCGCTGTAACAAATTTGTTTAGGGAGCCTGTGATCTGGCATGCGAGTCAAGTGACCAGCCCAGCGAATCTGATTCTTCATCAGTAGAGTGTAATATCTTGGTAAGCAGTTGCAGGACCATTATATTACCATTGCTCTATTACTACTAGTCCAGGTTCAAACCCCAACAGTAGCAGAATTTATTTTGACCATTATAGTGCTGGGGCCAACCCAGCCCCATAAATTGGGTATAGAAAAAGGGGTTTTGGTTGTTGCCGAGCTGTTAATGCAGTCCAAATAAAAACAAAATACGACTAAGAAGCTTGACAAATAGAAAACCTCACAAATATAGGTGAATACTGCGGCCAAAGTCTTTATCAAAGGAACAACAAAAAGAAACAATAAAATAATAACAAAATGATAAAACATGCTGAAACAGGTACACATTTTCTGGGAATTGCCTGGGAAGGAAAGACAGAGAGAAAGAGGAACTGAACACTTGACCTCAAACCTCATGGCCTTGAACATGTTACAGTCTAAAACTGTACACTCCAATGCCAGTATCTGCTATGGAACTATCTATGGAAACAACAGAGGAAATATTCTGTTAAATGAAAATTAAAGTCTTTCTAACCTTTGTAATGGCTTCATGCTCCTTCTCCAAAGCTGCTGTGGTTGGATCCATCTCTGCAAAAGTTTTTTGAACATGATTGATCTCATCATGCTTACGCTTCTGATTTCTGGTGATCTTGCGATCGGTGCCATCTGTGAAGTCTGTCAGAGAAATTGTCAGCTCACCATTCTTGCTCTGAGGCTCTTCAAACTTTGAAGATAAGTCCAGCCTGTGAACAGTTAGCATATCTGATGTGTATATTTAAGCATAATTCACTCATTAGCTAAGTACTTATGTGATGAAAAGACAGGCATTGGAGAACATCATGACAACTATAAAAATCAGTGGGAAAAGAAGCACACCAAGAGAAATGATGCTGGATAGAATGAGGCACATGGTGTAATGTCATCAGCAGAGTTGATCCAGAACAAGGACAGATCTGTAGAGAGACATGCATGCCTATGCCAGTTAACAGGACACATGATGATGATGATTCACTCAGTTTTCATGCTAAGCTCTACTACTATTATTTAAAACCAATGAACCCTCATTATTTTTCTTTAAACTTAAATAGTGTATATATATCATATTGGTTCCCATTCTAATGAGTACAAATCTGCCTCGTAATTTTCCAGATTTTTTCAATTTTGTGTGAATATGACATGCTTCAAAATATGAAGTTATAATTGTGTTTTGATGGTGTTAAGTGTTAAGGAGCAGTTATTGTTATATTGGTGAAGAAAAGTGGTTTGTTGGTCATTCAGTAAATAGAATTGGATTATCATCAAAGAAGATAGAAGTAGTGCCTTGGTAAGTGAACATTTTTAATAATTGTCACCCCATTCTTCTAAATTTTTGTTACAAAATCTAACACTATTATATTTCATTATTTCTAACCTTAAAGTATTGATACTGACATGTTCCTTGTGCAATCTCCTTTAATTTGATATATCATACAATATATCTGCTACCATTTAAAATTATTTTACATCTTTATTGTGACACACCCCTACTTCCCATGCTCTGCCATCAATTTTTGTTTCGTCCGAACCCAATTTTTGTTTGACAGTGAATCAGTTGATAATTCAAATTTGTCAAGAACACAATGATAAAATTTTGCTAAATTAAAACGTTACACTGGCGTAAGTGTAAAAAAAAAAACAATGACTTATTTTAAGTGTCAGGCCACATGTTATCAAACTGCTCAACTGAGTATTTTTTTTCCCTCTTTGTTATATTGAATTGATATTAAATCACATTAATAATTAAATAAACGAAGTGATTATAAGCAAACATTTGCTAATAATGTACGGGACTATTCGCAAACGGCTGGTCACATGACCTAGGTTTGACTACATTATTAATGTTTGTGGAAATATTATCGTCCTCGGTAGTGCAGTGGTTAGTACCTCCACCTGTCACACGGGAGACTGGGGTTCTTCTCCCAGCCGGCAATTTTTTTTTTTTTTTTAAACAACATTAAACCTTAGGAACTAAAATATAGAACTGAGACACTCAAAACTTGTGAATAAAGTGAGCTCTTCTTCTTCGTTCATCCGGAGTTTTTTTCCGGATGTGATTGCGTTGTGCCTGTTTACAGCAGTGCTGCGTTCTTGCACCGTTAGGCCGACACATCCGACTTCTGCAGGCATTTGTTGACTGGGTTAACCTTCCCGGGAGAAGTGTGCTCTATGGATCTGCGGAAGTTGGGGGGGGGGGGGGGGGGGCATCCCCCAGGCAGTGATGGTGTGATCGAGTGTCGGAATCGATGGATCCAATAGATGTCTTTGTTTAATGTAAATGTTATTTGCCAAATAAATTAGGGAGACTTTATACATAGTGAAGTATGAATAAAGGAATAATTTATACATAGTGAAGTATGAATAAAGGAATTCTTTATACATAGTGAAGTATGAATAAAGGAAAACTTTAGACATAGTTGAAGTATGGCTGTTTAAATATCAAGAATAATTTTCCAGATTGGTATCCCCAATACAAATAATTGTGTGTCCCCAGGCGAGTTCAAGAATTGTTAACTTGTGTTTCTGTACACTTACTGTTTACAGGCATCCATCTTTATTTACGTTACCGACCTGCTATTTATGTCCTGACAATTCTGGTCCAAGCTGACAGTAATATGCGTAGCCTCGGAGGGACATGATTAGGCAATTCAAACACCAGGCTTTTGACTGACTGGCCTCATGAATTAACAAATAAACAAGGAAATGCTACGCATATAAAGTGCAGGAAAACCTGGTATATGTGAAGCAGGTTGAAAAGAGAGAGGAGAGAGATAGATAACGAAGATAGTGTGAGAGACAGAGATATGAGAAAGATGTGTTGAAAGACACAAAAAAGTGATAAAGACAAGAAAGAGAGAGAGGGAGGGAGATAGAGAAGGGGGGGAGAGAGAGAGAGAGAGAGAGAGAGAGAGAGAGAGAGAGAGAGAGAGAGAGAGAGAGAGAGAGAGAGAGAGAGAGAGAGAGAGAGAGAGAGAGAGAGAGAGAGAGAGAGAGAGAGAGAGAGGGGAACTCGTGTTCGGGTGGCTAAGCGCCTTTCCCAAGACAACAAAAGTAGAGGACACATAAGAACAGAAATACAAGTGTGCACATTCTTGTGGAGCAAGGAAAAGACACAGGTAACCAACACCTAATACACAAAAACCCTAGGAAAGACTGTTTGTTGCCTAAAGCGAGATCATCAGACCAGCATTGGTTGATACCAACTTATTTGTTCTTCATTTCAGGTCTGTGTTCACAATATGGTTGTTAAGGGAGAACAATTAGTTCGCAGAACTCTACACCGATGGGTCGGTGGTGAGAAACAGACGTAGTGGCTGGGGCTTTATTGCAAAGGCTAATGGGCGAGTCTTGAAAAAGGAGAGACTGGCATATGAGACTACGACCTCCAACATGAGAATGGAGGTGGAGGCAGTAACAACGGCATTCCGGTGGCTAGAGGAGACTACTGCAACACACGTTGTGTTCATTACGGATTCAAAGAATATGCTTAGCAAGGTGGAGAAAGGAATGTTTCGTGTGGAATGGCTCTCGTTGCTTCAGAGGTCACAGATTGTGAGAATTGTATGGATATTTTGCCCTAGCCATGCGGGTGTACGGGGAATGAACAGGCTGATAGGGAAGCAGGGAATGCACCTCTTGGGGGTATCTTGCCTATGGACAAGGGGCAGGTGGTCGAGCGCTTGTGGGACCAGGTGGAGAAGGCGGAGGAACAGATTGAGAACCCATATGTGGAAAGAATGAGATTGCGGGGGATCGGCAGGGGTTCTGGAAGAATCTCAAAACTGAGAGGGAAGACCAGGAGAACATTTAATCAGATAGCGGTGGGAACGATTAGTAGTATGACTCTTCGCTGGCTGTTGAACGAGGGGACTGAGCACGTATGGGAATGTCCTGAGTGCAGTGATGTCGGTTTTTGACTCAACTTAGGGAGAACCATGTAACCAGTTGGTCACCATATCGGATGCCGCCTGGGCCTGGGGCGGTGGTAGGTGATTTCTTGAGCATCGCACGTATTGTCTCAGCTGTGATTATGCATTCTTCGTATGTCCCAACCCCCTCGCACAACTGAGAGTGTCGTTGTGGTCCTCTGTCTGGCGGGCTCGTCTTTCTGGTCAGTCTGCTCTATGTAGCATGCATGAAAAATAGGCATTTATTCACAAGGTTCAAGTTTCTCAGTTCTATATTTTAGTTCCTAATATTTTTTTTTTATTAAAAAGTCGCTTTCACACCATTAATTGCTGAAGAATTAAAAAAAAAAAAGTCTGGCCGGGAATCGAACCTCAAGCTCCCGCGTATCAGACGGAGACTCTTACCACTATGCTACTGAGGATACGATTTTGAATCAACAAAAATGTTTAATATAGCCACACGCATGTCCCGATGACGTCACATTCGTTAAGTCATGTGACTTGGAAAATCATGTGACCAGCCGGGACAGTTCAACTATGTATAAATACTTTATACATAGTGCGCAATGAATAGACACTTCGAATAAATTATCACTGTATGCATGTAGTGTGTGTGTCCTTGTCGACAAATATTGTCTTTGTGAGGTTTTGAAGAAAAAGAACTTGCAAACAAAAGACAGACAAGAAGGGAGAATAATAGTCTTCTTAAGCCAATCGACGGCGGTAGTAAATATCACGTGACCAGCCGTTTGCGGATAATGTAGGGACATTATTAGAAAATATTTGCTAATAAAGTCTCAAGTCTCCCATTAAAATAAATGATCGGACACAAACAATCATATCGCCTATCGGCTTAGGATTAGGATTGACTCACTGACTTGAGTAAGGTACCGTTGAATTTGGATTTTCAAGAGGTATCCAACTATATAGGTTGCATAATTTAAAAAAAGCAATTTAGAAAATGTTACTAAAATGGCAATATAATAATAATAATAATACTAAACTAATTGCTATGCTATATCAAGTTCAAGTACTCATCTGCTTTGCTTACCTATCCAAATCAACCCACTCGTCCAAGCGACGATCAAACCCCTCGTAATGTACATACAATTCCTGCGTTCCAAATTCATTCTGTCTGGCCTGTATAATTTCTGCAGCATGAAGGGTATTATCAGATCTTTTCACAAGGTAATGATCACCAATTTCTGGAACCCAGTGCGATCTGTCACTACAATTTTCCTTTCCAGAATGACTCTTTTTGTTTCCGTCCGCCATTTTTCTGCGTTTGATGACAAACCACCTTGACCCCGTTCATGGCAACGTCAACTGTTTGATTCGACGAATTACTTGACATCAATATGTTCCACGTTACCACTGCCGCCTGAACCGGATGGCAGATAATATAATAAGACTGATAACTGGGATAACTACTTGAAAAGGCCCAAGTTGATTCATATAAGCACGAACTGTATCTCTTTATTGCTGTGATCATTCATTACAATTCAGGTCTTGTTGCGAACAATAAGGGCGGCAACTTTCAGGCTAGATCTGCTAGGTGTTGTAAACACTGTTGACGGTTTCGCCTTGTTTAACTTTACTACTTTACCTACTCCTGGGCTCCTGTGAGACTCGACACAGTGACCCTTCGTCGGCAACTAACTACTTTGGTAGTTGGCACTACTATTTAGTAAGAGTATTACTAAATTGAACGTGACCCAACGTCAACTAGTTCGACACCTACTACTACTAGTACTACACTGTTGCGTTGCTACTGTTCTTTATAAAAACATTTTCTTCTGAAGATAGACGATATTGAATGAAAGCTTCAGACTTCAGTCATGGCTTTGTTTTCTTCAGATCTTTTCCCAACAAACTGGAGTTTTGTTGTATTTGTGACTTACATGGGATTATTTATTAATCAAGGTACGTAGCGTATCAATACTATTGATTAGTTTGATTGTTAGTAGTTGTTATTAATATTATAATATATATACTATACTCAAATACTGTAAGTGAGAAATGTTCATTCACTAAAAGTGAAGTATGCTGTGCTTTGAATGACTTAATACAGTGGTACCTCGGGTTACGAATGCATCAGGTCACGAATGCCTCAGGTCACGAACAATTCGGGTTACGAACAACTTCGAAAAGTTTTTGTCTCGGGTAACGAACAGTGCCTCGGGTTATGAATGAAGGTGAGAGAGAGAGAGAGCAAGGTTTAATATTGGAGACAAACAATTGCGTACAGTACAAACGAAGGCCACATACTAACATCGCTTAGTGCTAGCCTAGTAGCCTAATTTTATTGTTAACCTCATTAATTATGAGTTTGAAAACTGTAGTGGTGCTGCTAGGAAGCAGAAACGTATAACAATGGAAGTAAAGAAGGAAATAATTATGAAACATGAAAATGGCGTTCGTGTGTGTGACAAAATCAACTATCTCCACCATCATAAAGAACAAAGAGTTACTTACTAAAAGCAGTCAATGTGGCCTAAAGGCGTAACTAAGCTGTGGAAGTAAAGACCTAAAATTTTAGAGAAAGATGAAAATCTTCTCTTGATCTGGATCAATGAAAAGCAACTTGCAGGAGACAGTGTTAGTGAGGCAATAATATATGAAAAGGCGAAGCTGTTGCACAGTGATTTATTGTCAAAATTGCTTGGTACAAGTGCTGAGACTGACGATTTTAAAACCAGCAGAGGCTGGTTTGAAAAGTTTAAAAAAAAATGAAGTGGCATTCATAGTGTAATTAGGCATGGAGAGGCTGCAAGTTCTAACGAGAAAGAAGTAGAAGCCTGGAATGATGCCTCCACCCGTACCTTGAAGTCTGCCTGGAAGAAAGTTTGGCCACCGTGTGTACCAGAGAGAGAGAAGAGTTTGAAGGAGTAGAGGCAGACACAGCAGCTGTAGTGGATGAGATAGTGTCCTTGGGCAAAAATATGGGCCTGGAAGCCGATGGCAATGACTTGGAGCTGATTGAGGACCACAGTGGAAAGCTCACTACAGATGAGCTTGTGGATCGTCAGAATGAACAGCTAAAGACATTAAAGGAGGAGTAGTTGTCCTATGATGAGGACAGTTTCGACTGCCAGAATCAAAAAAATGTGCAGCAAGTGGGCAGACGTCAAAGACTTCATTATGAACTATCATCCAAACAATCTTGTTGCTAACAGGGCAGTAAACCTGATGAGTGATAATGCGATGGCCCACTTCAGAAAGATTCTCCAGCAAAGGAAGTGACAAATTTCCCTTGATAGTTTCTTGGTGCAGAAAGATTCCCAGTCGGCTTCCAAGAAACAGCGACAAGAAACTCCTGAAACTAATGATTCAGAATAGCAAAGAAAGTGAATAATTTCCCATGATCGTTTTCTTAGATAGACTAAATCTATTTTTTATTTTTATTTTACATTTAATTTATTTGGTTATTTTCTTTCTCTTTATTTAATACGTGAAGTACACATATTCTTTGCGTTTTGTCAGGTAAACGACCAGATGTTAATTAAAAAGAACGATTCTTTCATCTTGAAACAGATTGTCTCTATTTCATTGATTTAAATGTTTCAGGTTACGAACGTTTCGGGTTATGAACCGAGTTCTGGAACGAATTAAGTTAGTAACCTTAGGTACCACTGTATTACTAATAAAGGTTTAAGTTAATGAAATATCCAATAACTTTTTTTGTTAAGTCTATTACTACTCCATCAGGATGGAGTTTCTCGCCTCAATGTAATTAAGAGTCACTAAGGAAACACAATATTAATGAAAATCTAGGAGGCCACTGTGGGACTGAAATAGCTTGCCAGTAGACTATTTATAAAAGCGATTATTGTCTCTGACTATCAGTCTACGCATTGGAAATTTAAGAATATATAAATATAAATATAGGACCCGTTTACTTTTAGTTTAGGCGTAATGGGCATATGGTGCTAGCCCTACATTTTTATGGACCAATCGACACAAAGGTTGTCAACTGCAGCGAGGAAATGAGTGTTACAGGTCTTTAGTAGAACCTATCCTATACTGGTATTATGAGCATGAAACATGGGCAAAAAGCAGATAAGCTGAGAAACAGCATCAGAAATGTGGTTTATGAAGAAAATGCAAAGAATACACTGGGAAAAAAATTCCATAGATAAAGTAAGAAGGCACCCATTAAATTGTGTTATGTGAATGTTATGAGGAGAAATGAACATGGACAGTCATTGGAACTTTAAAGAAGAACAGATGAGATATACAGTGGGCAGTAAATGATCACAGAGGATGGTAGCATAGCCCCAGATATCGAAATCAGATGCCATAAAGCAAGTGTGCATATGTATCAACTAACACAGATACTGAAACATCCAAAATAGCTATGTCCTCAAAATGATAGATAATTAATATCATATTCATACCAACACTATACTACCAATGTCAGGACTGGACATTATCCAAATCATACACTCGCAAAATCAACACCTATGAGATGAAATGCACGAGAAAAGGCAATTTAACAATGTGAGACTGAGTTGGAAATGATATTGGGATTGACACCTTATGCTGTGTGCACTGAAAAGCAGATGATCAAATGATTCAGCCATCTTGTTAGAGTGCAAGACCATTGGTTACCAGCACTGGCACAACACCAAAGAAGACCTGATACAAGAGCATGAGGATACCAGGACAGAAAATGGATGAATGACTTCAAAGATATTGTGCAATCTCATGGAATGACATTATCCATTACCACCCTTTGGGCGCTGAATATCAGCAGTTTCTCCCCACTACATATGATGACAAAAGTGGAAAATGATGATGATGATGATGATGAATACACGACAGCTCATGGTGACATATCTCTTTATGAATCTTCTTCAATATGGCTGTTGAAAAAGAGAATTGAATATTGAACTGGTCGTAATAACCACAGATGACAGTAATTCTGATGTAAAACAAACCATCTTGCAACAGGGACATTTGATTTTTGTTGGGAGAAACTGAGAACTTAAGGGTATTCCTGAGTATAGTGATGACAACTTTTCATTGTAATCGTAATGATTAGTTATTTTTAAAGTTTATTTTATACTATGAAACTTCCTGTCAGCTGAGTTACGGAGCCTGTGACACACAGTTTGATTTTATTGCCCTGGGAGATATCCTTTAGATAGATGCCCTTTAGATGCCCTTAGATGCCCTTTAGATATCTCAACGGCCTAAGTTAAGTGACTTTTTTCTTGTAGTTTTTTCAAATATTTAGTGTCTTGTTTTTTGTGTGCTGATGAAGGCTTTCTAGCTGCAACATCCATTCTCTCATGTTTAATTGTGTTCTTGTAAAGCTGAACAATTTACTTTCTGTTTTTGTTGATTTACTCACTGTAGTTTTACAGCTTTACTGTAGACTACCCATTTCATTTCTTGTTATCCACTGTTAGCCCTGCTCCAGTTAGTAATGTCATTAAGTAATGTATAGGGCCTTTTTACCTGCATTAAGACATATTGATAACATGTTGACTAACCCTGTGTTTTTATACACCTTTGATGGGTGATGTAGTCATCATCCTGCTGGCTGCCTTTACTTTCCTGGTACCCACTTTCAGCTGGGTCCACCTCAGAACCCAGGTAAGTTTTAAACAATCAGCCTTGATAAGGATTCACATAACTGACCCCCAGGTCAACAGACAAGCTTGCTAGCTATTGCCCTACCACTGCTTCCCTAGAGAAGTATGTCTTTCCTAACCTCATTATGGTTTATGGGCTAGTATACTACATCTACCAGCTCTGTGGCGAAGGAGTTACAAATGCAATTCGTAATCCCACAAACCACGTTTGAAACACAGCTGCTGGCAATTTGGAAGTAGACCGCCTTGTGTTGGTTTCCTATACAATGGTATGAGTGCTGATCGTTCAGAAAGCAATGGCAAACTAATGAACATAAACTTGCCCAGGAATCACAAACACCTAAAAGATGCCGGAATTGACTGCTACGTCCTGTAAAGGATATGCAACTAGTATACTACATCTAAGGCGGTGTTTACCACCAATTTTCGGACTGACACCCCCAACATCCCAAGTTACACTCTTATTGCCACCGCGCCCTCCCCTTTCCCATACATTCACATATAACACACTCCTCTTTCTTGGTATTCTGTTAAGCTTATTACAAAATCAAAACCTCACCCCTCTCTTGATTGGTCAGTCCTCTGTGAAGTCAGTAAAGATCGCCTTTTCACGCCAGAAGGTGTATTGGCTAAATGGTTCTAGCTGCATATTTTAAGACCAATCGGCACTTGATGGGTGATGTGTTCAATATTACACTGACCACTGCTTCTTCGCAGGACATTTCCAGGTACCCATTGTAATCTGGGTCAACCTGGGAGCCCATGTCAGTGAAAAATAAATCCTTGTCTTGAAGTGGGTTAACACGCATGATCACTTCTTCTTTCACTGTGTTGCTGTGGCTGCTTGTTCATTGTTCTAGTGTTTTTTTAGTCTTACAATTTTGCAGGAATAAAATGTGTACATAAAAAATGTGATTGGACTGCCAGAGTAGCTAACAATGATTGCCTAAAACAGGCTAATGAAACTAGAACATTATATACAACAATAAGAAAGAGACAAACAGCTTTCTTTGGTCATGGAATGAGAAGAGGCATTAGAGAACATTGCGACAACTGGAAAGATCAAAGGCAAGAGAGGCAGAGGGAGATCATCGGCAGAGTTGATCCAGAACACCAAAGACCATGATCTTTCGAGAGCCATGAACACCCACGCCAGCTGGCAGGACACTTGATGATGATGATAAAAATTGCCAGTGAAAGAGAGATATGTGTGTGACAAAATGGCAATGACTTAAATACTTACAGTGTATAGTGTGGTATTGACACCTGCCCATTACAATAACAGCTATGCTAATGTTTCACCAGGTATCCTTGTGACAGCCAGCAAATCAAAGGATAACAGTTACAGCTACAACACAGTGACGGTAGTGTTGCTGACAGAAGTGTTCAAACTGCTGGCTGCAGCTGTGCTGTTTGTCAAAGAGTAAGAGCTGATAAGCAAATCTTTGAACTCTTTCAGTCTCAGTTTTCACAGCAGACGTCCAAGGGGAGAAATAACTAGCATGAAATTCAGGGGTTCATAACTCTCAAAGAGGCAGAAAATATGTTGAAAGTGGTCACCGATGAAGCCTTTCTTGATAAGAAATAATTTTGGGTGCAGCAGGAAAGGACAGTATTTAAAATGACACAAAAAGTTATTTTAAGATCCTGTAGAAAAGGAAAAAAAAAGCAAATACACATACACATACTTTACAAGTACCCAGGTCAGGTGATCAGAAATCATAATGGGAAAATGAACAAAAATAATCTTTGTAGGGAAAGTGAACAAAAATAATCATTGTGGGGGAAATGAACAAAAATAATCATTGTGGGAAAATGAACCCCCAAAAAAGACTCAAATTTGCATGCCCTTTTTACAGGATGTTACAGTTAACCCCAGTCTTTTATTGGCTATTCGTTATTTACATTCAATTGTATGTTAAGTAGTTTGGCATTGCTTTCTGAATGAGAAGTCATTATTTAAGCTAAACTGATCGGGGTGTGAAATTAACCCATCATGCCATCAGTTGACAGAGAAAGTTTAAGCATGGACATGTTAACCTTTTCAACAACAAAAAAGTAATAATAAATAAGTCAGAACACACCAGACATGTCAACTGTTTTAGTTAGAAAAATCTTTCTCAAGAACAATATAAACATGACTATTAATACAATTATTATAAATAATAACGCACAATTCATGATCAGTCAAACATAACTTGATTTTAAAACAAATTTAATTATTTCTTTAATATGTATTGACCAAATGTGAAATGTAAGAGAACACTTTACATGATGACTGTTAAGAGCCAATCACATATTATCTATTTCTTGGAACTGAAGGAGTTAATGGGTTAAAGGTAAATTAAAGTTACTTGAGGATATAGCAGGGGATCTTCATACTGCTCATAGAAAAACTAAGAAGTATAAACGAACTGACCCAAATGGATATAGACCCGGCAATGTTTATGGACTACGAGATAGATCAGTGATTCAATTAATAACTACTAAGAAAGCACTTTACAACACAATCTTCCTACCAACTCTATGTTACCAATGCCAAACCTGGACAATGACAGAAAAAGAGAAAAGAAAAATTACAACAACAAAAATTCCTGAGAAGAATACTCAATGTATCAAGAAGAGATGAGATCAGAAATGAAGAAATCAGGACTAAAGTGGGGGTTATAGCAGCACTAGATTTTATTAGAAGGCAGCAAGTCAAATGGTTTGGCCATGCAAGTAGGTTACCAACTAACAGTATACCACAACAAGCAATGATATACAGACCAGAGGGAAGCAGAGGAGGAGGCCGACCACGTAAATGATGGACCCAGGGAATAACAGAGTCCATGGGAATATCGATACATGAAGCCCATAAGCAGACACTCTCCCGCTGTTTATACTTCACCTCGACACCGCAAGGTACAAGAGGAACATGATGAGATGTGATGAGGATATAGCATTTGGTAAATAGTTTCCATGATCAAATAGCACAAGAGAGACAACATTGTTAATATCGCACCACTGTGATCATATATCAAAACCTATAAATTTAATTTATCATTTATTTCAGGTATTTATCCATTTATAGATATGCTAGGCAAAACTATTTTCCCAATGACATTGTTCTATGAGCACCACAATACACTGCCATTCCCAGGGTTCACCTCTGAATTTGTCTGTTCACACAACTCAACGATCTTCTGCAATGTAACTGGTATAACTCTGAACATGTTATGCCTGTTTGATACAATCCAATATGGTAAAATATCTGTGAATGTCAAAATTCACCCCCACTCCATGGGTTAAATTCTGGCCGGTTGCGCCTACGTAAATGTTGAAGAACACTGGCAATAACAGAGCCCTGATATTGACCAGGAAATATATGCAGTGGTTCTAATGCCCACTTTCCTAAATGCAACTCTGCTCTCTTCTACTTATTCTTTTTAATGTGTGACTCCTAATGAAGTATGCTAAGCCCTTTGTTGGCTGATTTTTTAAAATAATCCTTTCTTATTATACCTATATACATGCTGAACATCACTGGCAATAATAGAGTGCCTTGAGGCAGGTCAGGACATTATGCAGTGGTTCTAATGACCACTTACGCAAGTAAAACCTAATGTCTTCATTGTCTTCTTCTTGTGACCTTGTACTAATAGCGTATAGCTCCACAGCCACGCATGCCAAGTAGGACAGTTCATGGTTGGTTGATTTTTGTCTATAGTGTGCTCTCAATGCAGTTGTTATCTATTTTACCGACGAAGGATTAATGTCACACTCCACTGAGTATTGCATAAGGTGCACAAAGTCTACATATTTGAGATCTTGGTCCAGATTGAATGTTTCTTGTGTGCATTGAAATCGCTTACATACAGCATAGGCAAATGTTGCCGCCTTTCCCCAAGATGCCTTCAGTGGTCTGTAGCTGCCAACAGTCTCCAAATATCACATGACTTTCTTAGCCACTATTTTTTCCAGCAATTTATCAAATACATTCTGCACTCATGTGAACATGGAAGTCAAGGGGAAACCACCACACTATCTTCCCAAGAAAAAATTTAGATCACAATCTAGAATGGAGAAGTAACATATTCAGAAATGCCATGCCAGCCTTCAGACTGAGTAACCTGACATGGCATGAGAACTGAGTTGACAGAAATGTTGAAGAATGAGAATGAAGGACATTGCATGGGTTGTAGATTCTGGTTATACACACATTGAGACCCTCATTGATGCAGTGCAGCTCATGCACTGTGATAAGAAGCTCCTTGTGGGGTATATGGATAGAGATCAGAGCATTTCTGGAGGTGTCGATGTGCGTTCTGGGAGGGGGGTTATAATATAAACAATGCGTGTTTTGCAGATTGAGAGAAATGATGATTGATGGTCTTAGACGATGGCACGGAGGTATATCATCAATAAAATTGATCCAGGACACCAAGGACCGACTGAGGTTTATGTGGGGACATGCATGTCTGTGTCACTTTGCAGGGCACATGATGATGATGTGCAGTAATGGTGATCCTTTGCAAATATCAAACAAGATTACCTTATCTACTGGAACAATGGTAGCATAGTGGATAGAACACTGGCTTCTCAGCACATTGTCTGGGTTCGTGCCAAATTGAGGAGGGAGTTTTATTTACCCAATCGCATTAAGCTCTATTTTGGACCCAACCTCATACGTTGGGTTCCATTGAGAATGCCTGGTAAAAAGAAGGTGTGGAAGAGAACGGGTCATCTCATTTCATAATGCATTCACATAATATATTTGAAATTCTTTCACTTCACACCATGACAGCAGAAACATTGAGAAAATCTTGAACATTTTAGCATATTAGCTTCTGGGAACCACAGAAATTGATACCATTTACTATCCACCATGGAGTTAAACTACATAAATTTACATCCTATATACAATGAAGTAAAAATATGTTGTACGTAGGTGGATCCAGATTTTTGAAATACCACAGGAAAATACCTTTAGTATGTTTGAATTCACTGTGATAGGGAATTGTTCGGTTATTAGTTTAAATCTTGAGGTTTAAAATGTTACCTCTTAGTTTACTATTGTTTACGACAGTAACCAGTAGAAAGTTCACTTAAATAATTCAGCTGATTCACTGGACTACCTAGGGTAGGAAAATGTTCCAGAAGATACGGGATACACTAAACATTGATGAAAACATGTCGGACAGGGCATATTTGCAATTAATCTTCTGACATATT
Source organism: Cepaea hortensis (assembly GCA_963921405.1). Taxonomy (NCBI): domain Eukaryota; kingdom Metazoa; phylum Mollusca; class Gastropoda; order Stylommatophora; family Helicidae; genus Cepaea; species Cepaea hortensis. The sequence goes on from OY992881.1 coordinate 55,048,604, forward strand.
ACAAAATATACGCAGTGGTTCTGCATATAAATGCCGGCTCCATGGCTTTCTTGTTGTCATGATGTACTCAGCTTTCTCCTTCTTAAGATGTGCCCAAAGAGTGCAGACTCTTCTACTGATGTGAGTAACCAGTTATCTTTCTGAGTTAACTTCTTTCAAGAAATCTTCGTTGCACTTTTTATCATTCAATGATGATCTCATCATTCTTCTATAAAACCATATTGCTGCAGCTTTTATATAACTACTCACTAATCTGCTACTTGTATTTCTGTGAACTGTGACACTTTATTATTATTATTGACACTACAGTGATTTTATTTGCACTTTGATATTTGTTCTCCAGTGTTTCAGAATGTTATATTTGTATTCTTTTTCTTTTAGCAACACGGTGGCCAGTTTCTTTCAGAACATTGTTGTTCATGCAAAAGGTGAGCTATGGAAATATGTATAAAAGAGGTTAATGACATAAAACTTTATGATGAAAAGTCAGCTAATGTTTTTTATATGAGTTATGTTGATACATTAAAATAAAAGGTGGTGTGATTTTATTTATCTATCAGCAACATATTAATTTCTTTATCTAGCAAAATAAAAAGTTGCATTTTTGTCTGAACATCCCAGAACAAATGCTTTGAAAGTTTATCATCATCATCATCATCAGTTAATTGAGAAATAAACTTTGTTTTGCTGCCACATTAAGTTTCACTCAGTGTAAGATAATATTTTGTTTGTTCTAATTTTTTGCAGTTCTGTGTTTGTACTTCATTCCCGCGGCACTCTACTGCCTGTACAACAACTTACAGTTTGTGAACCTATCAGCATATGATCCCACCACATACTACCTGCTGCTGCAGTTCAGGGTTGTGGTCACTGGTGTCATATTTCAAGTAAGTCATTGGTGTCATTTTTCAAGTTATTGGTGTCATGTTTCAAGTAAGTAATTGGTGTAATATTTCACGTAAGTCATTGGTATCATATTTCAAGTAAGTCATTGAAGCAAATACAATGGAACAAATGGTTATAAGTCTTCGGATTCTTCATTTAGAATTAGTCTGTATCTGGAATTGTGATTCTTGCAAGAACTGTCCTACCTACTGCATATCTAGCAGGGTTTGACATTGTGAGTGTTTCCTTAGATCATAATATATGCCTTTCTAATTTGCTATTTTGTATAGTAGTATAGAGGAGCTATAATAGCATAATACCTAGGCGCTCACCTACAGGCCAGGTGATCATGGGTTCGATCTACATCAGGGCAGATTCACATTACAAAAATTGACCTGGGCTCCCATGTGGAACCAGTTTAAGATGGATACCGGGAAATGTCTTGTGAATTAGAGGTGACCGACATGACCCTGACCACATCACCCAGGGAGTAACGATTGATCTATAGAAATATAGGCTAGCACTGTATGCACAATGTGCCTTAAAATAGTCATTTTAGTAACATTTTCTAAATTGCTTTTTAATTATGAAACCTGCATAGTTGGATACCTCTTGAAAAATAAAAGAAATCCAACAGTACTTTATTCAAGTCTGTAGGTAAATCTTAAGCCTAGATATTAATGTTTGTGTGTCAATTTGTCATTTAATATGAACAAAGAGGAAAATACGATTTTAGCCCTTTTGCAAAGTGTGACATACACACTCACACCACTGTTTTAACACATACACTCAAGGGAGATTAAAACTGCCAATGTTTCCTAACTAAGGGGGGAGTTAACTGCTGCCGATTTATATATGATGTTGTATACTTCATATATATATATACATACTAACTGACCCGGCCCAGCCCCTGGTGGGGGGCATCTCATTTAATTCATATTCGGCCCCTGCTCCCGTTCCCAAAAAAAGATGACCCGCCCCGGCTTCGCCCAGCCCCTAGCGGAGAGCATGACATTTAATTCATATTCGGCCCCTGCCACCGTTCCCGTTCCCAAAATAGATGACCTGGCCCGGCTTCGCCCAGCCCCTGGCGGGGAGCATCTCATTTAATTCATATTCGGCCCCTGCTCCCGTTCCCGTTCCCAAAAAAGACGACCCGCCCCGGCTTCGCCCAGCACCTGGCGGGAAGCGTCTCATTTAATTCATATTCGGCCCCTGCTCCCGTTCCTGTTCCCAAAAAGACGACCCGGCCCGGCTTCGCCCAGTCCCTGGTGGGGAGCGTCTCATTTAATTCATATTAGTAGTCATATAAGCTCCCGTTCCCATTCCCGGAAATATGGCGAACAGATTGGAAGAGAAAAATCTTCATCCCAATAACTAAATAGGGCAGGGATCAATCTATCTATCTATCTATCTATCTATCTATCTATCTATCTATCTATCTATCTATCTATCTATCTATTTATCTATCTATCTATTTATCTATCTATCTATTTATCTATTTATCTATCTATCTATGTTCGGCGTACATATAGCAAGGGGGCTTAACTTAAGATACAGCAATGCTACTAAAAGTTATGTCCCTTGATATAACTTTTCTTAAGTTAAGTCCCCTCTCTATATATAAATTATAATGTAAATTACAAAATTAAATTTTATTATGTAAATAGCTGTTTGTAAACTAACAAACTATGACAGTTTGCTGCACGGGAATGATAAGAACACATGTAGAATTTCATCTCAATCGGATGGGCCGTTCGCGATTGCATAAATCACATACAGACAGACAGACATTGCATGTTATATATATATATATGCTTGAGAAAAATTGCAGAGAAATTGAAAAACAACACAACAGTAACAATGCGAACCTAATGCACAAAAGAATTCAGGAGCTTACTAATCAAAGAACACGTACATCAGCAGGCTGCCTAAAGACAAAAGATGGAAGAGTCATAATAGAAAAAGATCAGATATTACATGAATGGTCAGATTACGTGAAAAACCTGTATGACGACAACAGAGACGAACAGTATGATGTTCAAAATAATAATGAAGGACCAGCAATTTTGAAGATGGAGGTTCAGAATGCTCTTAACCATATGAAATCTGGCAAGACCCCCGGTTCAGACAGCGTCACAACAGAAATGATTAATGCTTTAGAAGAATATGGAATAGATCAAGTTACCAGTCTGCTTAATACAATATATGATACTGGAAATATACCTCAGGAGTTATGTAAATCTGTATTTATTGCAATCCCAAAGAAATCAGGAGCCTTGGAATTTGATCAACATCGAACAATTAGTATAATGAGTCACATCACGAAGATTTTGCTAAGAATTATCATGCAAAGAGTTAGGAGGAAAATACAACCTGAAATAGGAGAAGAACAATGTGGGTTTGTGGAAGGCAAGGGTACAGTAAATGCTGTGTATATACTGAGAAACATAATCGAACGTTCTATAGAAGTAAACAAAGATCTACACCTTTGCTTTATTGACTACACAAAGGCTTTTGATAAAGTGAGACATGTCAACATGATAAGGATGCTTGAAGATCTACAAATTGATGGAAAAGATCTTAGACTTGTAAAAAACATATATTGGAAACAACAAGCTGCCATAAGAGTTGATAATGAAGTAAGCCAATATCAGCCTATTAAAAGGGGTGTGAGACAGGGATGTGTAATGTCTCCAGATCTGTTTTCCCTGTACAGTGAAAGTATTTTCAGAAATATTGAAGATATGGAAGGAATCAACATTGGGGGACGATGCATCAATAACATTAGATATGCGGATGATACAGTCTTGATTGCAGACAATGAACAGGACCTGCAAAATTTAGTAGATGCGATTGTGACACACAGTGAACAACTAGGGTTAGAATTAAATTGTAAAAAGACACAGATTATGGTCGTCACTAGGAAGGACGAAATACCACAATGTAATATACAAGTAAATGGGAATATTCTTCAACAAGTGAGCAGGTACAATTATCTCGGAACAGTAATAACATCTGATGGGAGATGCCTTGAAGAGATTAGAACAAGAATCGCCATGGCAAAAGTAGCCTTTAGCAAGATGAAAAACATATTGACCAATAAAAAGATGTCAATTGAAACGAGAAAGAGAGTGTTGAGATGCTACATTGAGCCTGTACTTTTGTATGGATGTGAAGCGTGGACAATGAGCAGTCAGGCTGAAAAACATCTGATGGCTGTAGAGATGTGGTTTCTGAGGAAAATGCAAAGAATACCATGGACAGCCAGAAAGACCAATGAACAAGTCCTTCAAGAAACAAATGAAGATCGTAAATTGATTAGAGAAATTAGACGTAGACAGTCAAAATTTTTTGGACATGTTATGAGAAGAAATGGATTGGAGAATTTGGTGACAACTGGTAAGATCGAGGGGAACAGACCAAGGGGAAGACCTAGAAGCAAGTACCTGGATGGCTTGGCCTTGTGGCATAGTCGAGACAGAAACACGGAGCTGATCCACGACTCTGGTGATCGGGTGAGATGGCAGAACATGACCGCCCACGCTTACCGGCATGGCACATGATGGATGGATATATATATATATATATATATATATATATATATATATATATATATATATATATACACGCATGCACACACACACACACACAGATATGTACACTGACCACATGCTGTGATGACGTCAAATGCAAACAGTCGCGAGACCGCGAGCGTAGATCCATTTTGACTAAAGAAGTCTCGTTGAAACGTTTCAGAATTACCAATGATCTAGTCCGTGAGAGTGATTAAAAGTTACATATAAATACAATAATGGGTGTTGAATGTAAACATGCATTCATTATCATTGTAGTCGCTCTGAATATTTCCATAACAATATTAAATGGTCATAGCTGGAGTATGACAAGTAAAACTGCTATCTCCAGCCATTGAAATATCACATTACATCTTGCGATCTTCATAATTTCAGTGTGAGATTGATTGCCAACTTAAATGGTCGAAAATTACAAAATACATGTAAATTTGGATGCTAAATTGAATAATACATAGTAGAACAGTGTATCACATCTCATAAAACAGTATTTACGGGTTTACTTACCACTTACAATAGACAGCCAGGTTCTCTGGTATAACAAGGAGTCCAGAAGCGCCAGAAATACAGAAAATAAAGCGTGGAGGGAAAAACTATATCAAGTAATTGGAATCTGTTTTAACGCGATCTTGAAATAATCGGGGAATTTAACATCACAGGTACTCTTAATCTCCTCAAATCGGAGACACAAAAAAAAATGCGTTGCCGAGCATAACTGCAAATACATTGCAGTTAAATTTGGCGATCCTGAATCGTAGTGGCTACCTTAAAGCATGTGAAAAATTGCCCTTCAGCGGACTTTTGCTTTATTTTACAGCAGTGTGGAATATATTTGATAGCTCTAGATGTTTGCCTGCATGTACACATCATTCCAGAGTGTGGAATATATTTGATAGCTTTAAATGTTTGCCTGCATGTACACATCATCCAAGGTGGAATATGTCTGATGGCTTTAGATGTTTGCCTGTATATTCACATAATTCCAGAGTATAGAATATGTGTTATAGCTTTAGATGTTTGCCTGCATGTACACATCATTCCAGAGTGTGGAATGTTTGATAGCTTTAGATGTTTGCCTGCATGTACACATCATTCCAGAGTGTGGAATATATTTGATAGCTTTAGATGTGTGCCTACATGTACACATAATTTCAGAGTATAGAATATGATCTCTAACTTTAGATGCTTGTCTGCAAGTACACATCGTTCCAGAACCTATCACGAACTTTGCGTAAACATGTCTAATGAGTCTTTTGCAAACAAATGATAATGAATGAGAGATCTGTAGAGTTGTATGCGGCAAGTTTTAATTTTATGTTGAGTTAGATTTATCTCACTAATTGGACTACACAGTACCAAATATCTGGTAATGTGGAAGAGTGGATACATGTTTGTACAAATGGGTTTACTTTTAATGCCACCATCAAAGTTGGATGTTGAGTTTACATACAATACCCAGACGCTTCATCATCATAACTCTTTGAAGGATGTGTCGAGGTGGGCTCAAATTATGAGGTAGAAATCATGGCACTGGAGAACTCACATATGCAGATGACACTGCCCTCCTCTTAAATTAAGAATTAATCCTTTCAGTCAAAACACATAATGAAGATCAAAACCTTTCTGTAAACATTAAAATAAAATAACAATTGTAGAAAAAATTTTTCTCATAATGATCTGAACAACATAGCCTGAAAATGAACTCAAGCCGTCATAGTGTGATATGAAACAAAAGAAAAAGCAGAGGCTGCAGCAGGATATAACAATATGAATTGCAAACAAGTAGGTATATTAAGCTCCTACGAAAAGAAGAGACACAATAAACACAGACACGATGTACATACCTTATACAGAACTCCATACCCAGGTAAAATGTGACATCAAAAATGAGAAACAATCAATAAATATATAATACTGTTAAAATAAAACAAATAACTATTGTAGGACAACAAAACACTGCCGGCGTGCGTTTGTGTCTGTGTTTAGTATGTCTCTTCTTTTCGCAGGAGCTAAATATACTTAATTGTTTGCACTTCATAGTGTGAGGCTGACGGCTTGACCACTACAATGTTTTTGGTATGGGTTGCTTGAAGGACCAAGCTCTATTGGGCAATAAAATGCAGCAAAAAGAAGTACAATTGCATTTCTTAGTCTTGTGGTATATCATCACTGTATTTTTGCTGTTTTAGGCTTCTGTTTTCCATATGGAGTATTTTATGAGGTTTTATGCTACTTTTCCAGCTGGTTTTCAAGAAACAGCTCAGCTGCATACAGTGGGGATCTCTTCTCCTTCTGACTTTGGGATGCATTATCAAAGAGATACGTCATGATGTCTCGCATGCTGGCACATTAGCCTCAACACCAGCTTCTTACTTTGACTATCTGGACATTCACCTGTTGTTCATCATGCTGCAGGTAAGATTTGTAATGTTTCAGATATTTGTCTGTTCTACTGCTTTGTAAGTCTTGAAAAGATAATTATGGAGGGAAGTGTAAAGAGGAGATGGAGAAGAGGAAGAAAACAACATAGATGGATTCAAGATGTCATAGATAATTTAAATATGACAGCAACTGAGGCAGGACATGTGGATTTTGATAGATGGGAATTTTAAAAGACTGTTATAGGGGAAAAGTTCTGCACAAGACATACCACCAATAAGTAGGACTGAGGGGTCAGAATGTTTACCTTTCACATCGTGGGATGTGTGTTCAGTCCTCTGTAAGGTTCAAGATGTAAAAAAAATATTCTAACATGTATACTTTGTGGCAACTTGTTGGGCAATCAGTCTTTATTGTTCACCTGAAAAAAAAAATGGTGTAAACTAGCAACAGTAAGAATGTTGCAATAAAAACAAACAAATCTGTTTTGTTGGCTCTTGACAGTCTAATACCATTAATATTGAGGTGCTAGTCTGCTGTGGTTGATCCAAGGACTCATAGAGTTCACTGGCAATTGTTGGAGGCAGCTGCACTTGGGTTTTCCTTGGCATTTCAACTTGTTACTTTAGGTGGCAGAAGAACTTGGTTTCCAAACCATTATACTTTATTATTTCCACACCATTATACTTTATTCCAATACATTATATTTTATTCGAGGGTGTGATCCTAGTCCCACATCTTCTTGACCAAGATTCAATCGATGGGTGATGTGGCTAGTGTTACACCTTACCTCCCAGAACATGTTCTGGTAGCAGTTTTTATTGCTGAGTCCGCCCTGGAGCCATATAGTCACAACAAATTGCCACCATGAGTGGAATTTGAACCCAGGACAACAGACACTAATAAATGAGTACACCAGTCCCTGCCGCACACAGCTCCAGTTTAGTGCTATCATTGCAATATATCATATTTGTTTACTGCCCCACACAGCTCCAGTTTAGTGCTATCATTGCAATATATCATATTTGTTTACTGCCCCACACAGCTCCAGTTTAGTGCTATCATTGCAATATATCATATTTGTTTACTGCCCCACACAGCTCCAGTTTAGTGCTATCATTGCAATATATCATATTTGTTATCCGACACTGACTGAATTTCACAAAATTTTCAGTAATATGATTTACTATTCCCTAATGAGTAAATTAGATACTTTACTATCTTCTGGTGCAGTCCAGATACTTTTGTATGTTTGCCTGCCAAGACAGTTATCATCATCATCATTATCATGTGTCATGCCATTAACTGTGGGTGGTCATGTTTCGCCGTCTCACTGGATCACCAGAGTCATGGATCAGCTCTGTTTTCTTGTCTCAATTATGCCATGTGGCCAAGCCATCCATATATTTACCTCTCTGCTTTCCCCTTGTTCTTTTCCCTCAATCTTGCCAGTTGTTCCCACGTTCTCCAGTTTATTTCTTCTCATAACATGTCCAAAATTAATTGACCGCCTGTCTAATTTCTCTAATCAGTTTACAGTTTTCATTTGTTTTTTGTAGGACTTACTTATTGGTTTTTCTGTCTGTCTATGGTTTCCTTGCATTTTCCTCAGAAAGCACATTTCCACTGCCAATATTTGGTTTTTCAGCTTGTCTGCTCATTGTCCACGTTTCACATCCATACAAAGGTACAGGTTCTATGCAGCACTTCAACACTCTTTTTTCTCGTTGCAATTGACAATGGTCCTGGTTAAATCTTCAGCAGAGGCAGGATGATTTTTTTTCTGACCATAACTATCCTGGGGATGTCCCAGCCTCATACAAATGGTTACCACACAATGTTCAGAATTGTCTGGGCTGGACAGGTGATGAGAAGAGAACTGATCACCTCACCTCATGACATCACAGCCTGGAATATGTGAGGGCCTAACCCTTCACACCCCAACACCAGTATCTGCTATGTGAGGGCCTAACCCTTCACACCCCAACACCAGTATCTGCTATGTGAGGGCCTAACCCTTCACACCCCAACACCAGTATCTGCTATGTGAGGGCCTAACCCTTCACACCCCAACACCAGTATCTGCTATGTGGGGCCTAACTCTTCACACCCCAACACCAGTATCTGCTATGTGAGGGCCTAACCCTTCACACCCCAACACCAGTATCTGCTATGTGAGGGCCTAACCCTTCACACCCCAACACCAGTATCTGCTATGTGGGGCCTAACTCTTCACACCCCAACACCAGTATCTGCTATGTGGGGCCTAACCCTTCACACCCCAACACCAGTATCTGATATGTGACTACTTTTAATACAGTCCAGTGGGGGGGGGGGGGCAAATCATGGCTGAGAGATTGTGGGGTCAGTCTCAGAAGGTATCAGGTTCGAATTCCAGGGCTGGAAATTTTTTACAAGAACCATTGATGTCTAGCGACACTGTGAGCTGTGAATTTCATGTGGAATGCTTTTACATCTGTCTGTGGTTGTTTGTTGTGTGAAATGCATGTTCAGAATGATGGCGGCTGGCTGTTGCTGAATTGACTGGTTTGCCTTTTCGGTTCACGAGTGCATTTTTTATTGGAGACTCCTGGGGGTTGTCGCTGGAGCTATGGAATTCGTGCTTTGTGCAGCACTTTCGGCGGGTCGCCCTGTGAAAAGAGACCAAGCCATATGGGATAAAACTCGGGTCAATGAAGTCTTTCTGGCGACTGCCAATTCTATCGACGATGAACTGTATTTTTCATGAAAGACTTTTGTGCATTATGCACTGTGTACTTGTGCGGGCTGCCGAAACTCCTGTATTTTCCAATTTTTACATTGGGCAGTGAGGAGCATTTTGTGTGATATTCACTGGCACAGGAACAGAGCATAATGGGGACAACCCATTGCTGTGAAGTTGGAACCACGACTAACTAACTAACTATCTAACTGACTGACTGACTGACTGACTATTGGTGTCTAGTAATATCACAAGTCTCCTGATCTCTTGGGTAGTGTAATCCTATGCCTGGCCTTTTCAGATATGGGCACAAAAAACAGGATGTGCGGGCTGCCGAAACTCCTGTATTTTCCAATTTTTACATTGGGCAGTGAGGAGCATTTTGTGTGATATTCACTGGCACAGGAACAGAGCATAATGGGGACAACCCATTGCTGTGAAGTTGGAACCACGACTAACTAACTAACTATCTAACTGACTGACTGACTGACTGACTATTGGTGTCTAGTAATATCACAAGTCTCCTGATCTCTTGGGTAGTGTAATCCTATGCCTGGCCTTTTCAGATATGGGCACAAAAAACAGGATTTGCATGTAAAAAGTTGCACTTGGAAATCATAAAGGGTAGGCCATAAGACCACTGCCTTGGCACAATTGTTTGGAAAGAATACCACGGAGAGATAGAGCCCATTGCCTTGAATGGAATCTGTCTAGATTAAGCAAACCATACACCGTGCATGCAGAAGTCTGGCACACTGACTTCTATAATCAGGTGCAATGCATTCCTTTTGAAAGAGGAACAAATAAAAAGTACAGTCCAATAGTGCCCCAACCTAGATTAATCTCTCATGGGATTGCTTTTGACATTTGTTTTTGATTAATCAAAAAAAAAGTTACAGATATAAACTAAGTCTCTGTGGTATTGATTTCTTGACTGTAATTTTCCTCTGTGGTTTTCAACAGGTGTTCTCCTCTTGCTTTGCTGGTGTTTACAATGAGTTTCTGTTGAAGGACACCGGCGTGGATGTTCACATCATGATGGCCAATGTCTTCATGTATTTGAACTCTATAGTCTGCAATGTCCTGGTGCTAGCTTTTCGAGGTGAGGCTTCAGACATGTTTTTACTGCCCAGATTGCATATCTATTGAAAACTCTTTTTGCATAGATATTGTACATTTTTGTGGGAGCCGCAGTGGCTAGATTGCTTGTCTGTCAGCCCGGTTGTCATGTATTCAAACCCCCATTGACATGAATTTTTTTAAACATTGGCCAGTTCGTTCAAGTGGACCCAGGCTAAAATGGGTGCCAGAAGATATGGGAAGTAGACAGGCAGTGTAATATTGACCACATCACCCACTGAGTGCTAATTGGAAGTAGACAGGCAGTGTAATGTTGACCACGTCACCCACTGAGTGCCGATTGGAAGTAGACAGCCAGTGTAATGTTGACCATGTCAACTACCGAGTGCCGATTGGAAGTAGACAGGCAGTGTAATATTGACCACATCACCTATCAAGTGGGGATTTTTTTTTTTTTTTTTAAATTTGCATATACTTTTACAGGACATCACTGTCAACAGCAGCATCTTTCAGCTGTCTATTGATTTCTTGGCAAGATTACGCTCAGTAGTTTGCCATTGCTTTCTGAGCGGCCGGCTCAGTTATCCCGCAAGTCACCAGCGGGGGACGAACCGCTCCCAGTTCTCGCCCGCTACGAGACTGCGTGATAAACGGGATTACGGAGAAAGTGGTGTAACCCCTCGTCCAGATAGACCGGCAAGTGCCGATTGGTCTATAAAAATATAAGGCTTACGCCATATACCAAGAATGCCTCAAGGCATAAAGAATGGCCCTGTTATCATGCATCTCTGTAATGTAGACACGTCACTGAGTAGGGGGAATCTCATAATAAAAGAGGAAAACAGTGAAGTCTTACAAACACTGAGTGTGAAAGGAACTGAAAACATTGTATTCCCTCAGTGAATGTAAACACTGAGAGAGAATGGAACTGAAAACATTGTATTCCCTCAGTGAATGTAAACACTGAGAGTGAAAGGAACTGAAAACATTGTATTCCCTCAGTGAATGTAAACACTGAGAGTGAAAGGAACTGAAAACATTGTATTCCCTCAGTGAATGTAAACACTGAGAGTGAAAGGAACTGAAAACATTGTATTCCCTCAGTGAATGTAAACACTGAGAGTGAAAGGAACTGAAAACATTGTATTCCCTCAGTGAATGTAAACACTGAGAGTGAAAGGAACTGAAAACATTGTATTCCCTCAGTGAATGTAAACACTGAGAGTGAAAGGAACTGAAAACATTGTATTCCCTCAGTGAATGTAAACACTGAGAGTGAAAGGAACTGAAAACATTGTATTCCCTCAGTGAATGTAAACGCTGCGAGTGAAAGGAACTGAAAACATTGTATTCCCTCAGTGAATGTAAATGCTGAGAGTGAAAGGAACTGAAAACATTGTATTCCCTCAGTGAATGTAAACGCTGAGAGTGAAAGGAACTGAAAACATTGTATTCCCTCAGTGAATGTAAACGCTGAGAGTGAAAGGAACTGAAAACATTGTATTCCCTCAGTGAATGTAAACACTAAAGCCACAAACAACATGACTTATTACGTGGCATATTTAGCTAATAGACTACAATGGCTGAGGCATATAGAAAGAATGGAAGATAATAGAGAAACAAAACTCGCTTACACACAGGAAATAAATGACCATAGACCCCGAGGTAGACCAAGAAGACGGTGGAGAGATAATATACATACAGACCTACAAGCACTTGGAATCAGCGACTGGCAAGAGAAGGTCAACCAGAGAGGCGAATGGAGACGGCTTGTATCTGCAGCAAAGAACCTCAGTGGCTCGGGACGCTGAAGAAAAAGAAGATTTAGCTGCATCTCGTCACATGCACACTACAGAGTTATAGGTCATAGGAAGTCAGTAAATGAAAGCTATAGTATTATTCATTTATTTACTTCATATGATATATAACTCACATATAACTCGTATGGGTAACAGAAACTAAAAGCTACAAAATGTGACAGTGCTAATACGTCATTGACCCATAACATACTCCTGTTTCTGGACTTGTTATTGTTATTATATGAAATCATGATTACAATAAAGAAACATTAAGTGAAAATTAATTTGCTTGTCATATTCTTAATAAATACAAATAATAAATTGTCCTGAAGCACTTTCCTGCCATGGGTTTGTGATGTGATTGCGTCATCAAATTTTGTAGACAGAGAGCAAGGAGGAATAGGTGACCCTTGCCTGACTGTCATGGACCTATCTTTTAGGCCACCGCGTTAGGCTCGCTTCGACTCGTCACTCTGTAATTTTCTCATGGCGCTATTTCTGTGCCATGATTCACTGTCTTCTGAATACTTTGCTATCGAATCGTGATTGCTTGTCCGGATTTGCTATCCACTAACCCTCCTCAACTCTCGCATTAAAGTCACATGTTCGACTAAAGAACTTAACAGAAATCCACACTGTTTTTATCATCATATATTTCGCAGCGTCATATTTACGGTTTGCATTTGCAATCACATAATTATTCGCAACCGAAATGTGAACAGCTGCTATTACTTAAACTAAAACATAATATACAAACGGCACTAGGCTGGTGCCATTCTCACGCTCATTACAACACATACGACCTGGACTGTGTCTTCACCCGTACTCCCCAGTTCAACCGAGAATTATCTACTCCTGACACTCGTCACAAAATGTGCTCCACGCACTAACAAACACTCGTCACAAAACGTGCTCCACGCACTAACAAACACTCATGCAGGTGTGAGTTCCATTCATACCAAACCCTCCCCCTGACGCTGACTATATTTTAAGACAGTTCGCTACCAACTTAGCTAAGTGCCTGCCTTTCATATACTTTCCTTGGCTCCTGGTTGTCTTGACAGACGATAGTTTGTTATATTGTGCTTCAAACATGCATAATAACTACAAACCCATGGTGGTAGCGAAAGTGACTGATCAGACCAATTATCACTGTAAATGTTTGTCCACAAAGGATGCATGTGAACACATGGTCATTTCCACCATCAAGCACCAACTTACGTCTCACATGCTCAGTGTGTGACCTGTCTGCAATAATTTTCTCCTTTGTCTTTATTCCATTTCTGATCTTTGCCCTCCTTGCAACACAATCAGCGGTGACTTGCTCCCAACGTGCAATATAAATGTTTGTATCAGTCATGTCCCGCTTACACACATCTTTGTTTCGTAGTTGAGGCCGACCCCAAGATCTTTTACCCTTCTGTAATTCATAAAAAAATGTCCTTTGGTATTCTACCATCATCCATCCCCCTAACATGTCCTATCCATCTAAATCTATGAAGACTGAGCATGGAACACACCGTCACACAACCTGATCTTTCCAAGACTTCAGTATTTGTGATTTTGTCTTGCCACTTAAAACCAAGTATTCTTTGAGTCACCGCATAAGAAAGCTGTTTAAACATTTCTCTTTGTGTGTTTCATATACTTAATACATACTTAATATGTCTTTTTTTCATTTTCATATCACATTTAAAGTCAGATTTGTTTTCATTTGTTTGTTATTTAAGGACAATTGGTTGAAGCCTTCACACCTGACAGCTTGATGTCAATTATGAAGCCTGGAGTTATATCCATCATCATCAATAATGCAGCCATTGGAATAGTCACAAGCTTATTCCTTCGCAGCCTGAATTCCATTCTCAAGACCTTCGCTAGTGCTCTTGAGCTCATGTTCACAGCCGTACTATGCTGGTTGATATTTGGCATTCCTGTAGACCTGTTTACTATACTGGCAATCTTTATTGTCAGTGCTGCCACCTATCTTTATGCCCAGAATCCTGTTGTAAACAAAGCCAGGACAGATTTCGAACTAGAGGTGAAAAAAAAGAGCGAACCCGACAACGTGATAACTCCTGAGGACTCTCCATCAGGAAACAGGCATAAAACTGTCATGTCTGTTTAATGTGTTGGAGGTCATTTGGTGCATTTTCAAAAATGTCTTTATATTAGTAGTTTTTCTGGTTATACAATGGACAGATGAAACCCCTTGAAAATGGTGTTTAAGAATTCAGGGAATGGCAGTTTAGATTCTCAAGATTGTGAAAACTCTTGGGGGTTGGAGGAGAAAGAAATTAAGGCAAAAAAAACTTTGAAACAAGCACAATAGTCAGGAATCACAAAGAGAACCAAAAGTTAGATCATAAAAGACTGCAAATAAGAGTGATATAAATTTTTGTTTATGATAAAGTGTAAGTGCTTGGTTTAATGATCGGTCAGTATTCATTACTGCCATAACTTGAGACATTGAGACGATGCCTGGTTGTCGATTTCAACATAAGTGGTGTAATCTGCAGGAGTGTAAACATTTAATATCACTTGGTAAAGTGAAAATGATGCCAAGTGCAACATACTTGTCGGGCATGGCAGGAAGTGCGCTACGATCTCATGCACTAGGCGGAAAATTGTTGTTTTGAAATCCAAATAAACTTCCTGATTCTATCGTTTGCACTGCTCATGTTTACAGTGCATGGAAACGATAAGGTTATGTGATTATTATTGCTGTACTTTTGGTTTACTGAAGAGGAACACAAGGCAGATTATGGAGTATGTCCGACAGACCCTTTAAAAAAAAAATACCAAATGACCTTGAGAAAACCCCGAAAACCCCTTGAAATAAGTTGGTAACTGTTGCTATGACACTTTCAAACATACAACTACTTGAAATAGGAAGCATTATCATCAAGTTACGATTGTTGCTTTCTTCCCCATTGTCTTTTACCTTCGTACGTGCCTTGTGCTATTTTTGAATGAAACGACAACTAATTTATTTAATTTATTCTGCTTTTGCTTTTCTCATCTGTAATCCATGACCATTATTGCTTAATAGTACAGTTTTTGTGTATCATCCGCTGTCATTTGTCACAGTATTTTCTGTGTCATCCATTGACATTTGCTACATTATTTACCTGTATCATCCACTATCATTTGTTAAATACTTCTATGTATTATTTGCTGTCATTTATTACAATATTCATGTATATCATCCACTGACATTTGTTACACAACACACCACTGAGGTAAATGGAGAAAAGGAAAAAAAAAGACGATCCATTGTCATTTGTTAAAGTATTTTTTAGTGCCAACTGTTATTTGTTACACTATTTCTGATTATTATCCACTGTCATTTGTTACAATATTGTGTATTATTCACTGTCATTTGGTAATTTATTAATATAAGAAGCATAATACCTTGCCCCAAGAATTTACATGCATGGCTAGATTCCCATTTCTTGGTGGTAGCTCAGTATTTACATTCCATACAGGAATACGTACAGCCTTGGATGTTTGTTCCTGTGTTTGAAAACTAGGTCTCAGCACTGATGATCACACAGTCACAAATCAGGTGTCTGGTTTCATTGTCTTTTGGTAAAAGAAAAAGAAAATTCCACTGCATGTTTGTTTGTGTGTGATTGAGCGACAGAAATCTTTAGTAAACTCCCTACAACAGTATAATGTATATGATTAACTTGAGCTTGTAAGAACATAATTTATTTTAGGTCAGGTACATTGCTGATACTACAGATACTTTACTGCTGGTAAATTAAGTCCTACAATGAATATCCACATATGAGAAACACTGTTATATCTGTGAATGCGGTTGTTTTGCAGTGCAGTATTATAAGAGTTTGTGATAAACTCTGTGTTTTATGTCAACCACTTGAAGAAGAAGAGCTGATAGATTTTATTGCATTCATAATGGCTTTTAAATTAACAGCATCTAGACATTGTGATTTTTAAAAAAAACTTTGTGTTGAAAAAATACAAATCTGGTAGTTAATTTTTCAAATATATATGAAACTGTTGATAACCATTATGATTTTTCAGTAGTATCACTCTCTTGTTCTGTAGGTATGTGTGCGTAAAATCTCTCCCTCTGTTGATGAAAACATTTCAGGGTACCTGGTGCAGTAATACAAGGGCTAGATTGTCAGCCAGGTCGTCATGTGTTTAAATCCCCATCAAGGTGGATTTAAAAAAATTGACCTGGACCCCCAGGTGGACTCAGGAAGAAGTGGACACCAGGAAATGTCCTGGGAAATAAAGGCAGCTGGCAGATGCTGACAACATGACCCATCAACTGTTGATTGGTCTTTTACAAATATGTGGTTAACACCACGTACCCAGTATACCTCAAGGTACATAGAACCTTTGCTTTCCTGTAAGGATGTATGTTGTTGAAGTTCTTAAGCTAGAGCCAAATGTAACACCTGGACTGCACTGAGTTTATGCTTTTGTTTTGTATATGTGTGATAGAATCTAATCACCCGTTTCTGTCTCCCTCTGTCTTTATGACCAAATCTTCAGTTGTAGGCACAGAGTGATATCTGATTTGACTTCATACTCACAAGATGTTCTGTCCACTGTATTTATTCTTACTGGATACTACATTGGATCAGTGTGGACAAGGCCTTAGGTTCATACCGGAATACGATCAGTGTTGACAGTTGTGGGTTGTGCTCAATCTTTAAATCTCAAATCCTAAAGCAACCAAATAAATCAATTCAGTAATTTGCCATTGCTCTCTGAACGATATGTGCTCATACCATGGTGAAAATTAACGCAAAGCAATTTGCTCCCACATTTCCATCAGCTGACTTTGGATGCTGTTTTGGGAAATGTGAAACTGCTTTCACTAGCCTCTAGTGCCAAGAGTTTGTAGACGTTTGTAATTTATCACATGGATTTCCATATGTGTGTGAATGCTTCAGTAATGGTGACAGTTGGCCAGTCATAATTTGTCTTTTAATATCTTGTTTCTCTATTTCTCTGTCAGGTCTTCCCCATGCTGTGTGACATGTGACCTAGATGCTTAACTCTGTAACAGTATTTGTTTTGGTGATTTTGATGTTTTGTATATTAAGTGGGTTTTGCATATATGGTTTCAGTGTTGGATAAGCTGGTTATCCTAATATATTCTTTATTTGCTGTAGAAAATGCAGTAACTGATCACAGTATTTTCTGTGTATCATCCTTTGACATTTGTTACATTATTTATCTGTAATACACACTACACTATTATGAGTTTCTTGGAATGCACAATGTGATAGTTTTCACTTGATTTCCACATCCATATGGTTTTGGGCTACTTCCTCATCCTTTAAGAACCTTTTAAGTTGCCAGGGTTGGTGTGTGCCCTGCTCTGTGGTACTCCCGCTAACAGCGAAGAGCACCTTAGAGGTTTCCACACATCCTGGTGGATGTTTGGTTCCCAGAGCTGCATTTGCCACGCCATGAGGTGTTTCCTGTCCTCAGTTGTTTGTATACCAGTAACATGGGCAGGGTTGTATTGTAACTGATGTAATAATCAGACATGAATTGTGAATTGACACCTGATTTATCACACTAAAGTCACTAGAAAACTTACTTGCCATGATCTTACTGACCTCATCAAGTGTACAGTTCCTGACTTTCTCATACAAGTTAGGGAACTGGTAGTGTGATGGCTCTAGGCGCTCACCTGCAATCCCGGTAGTTTCTCGTAGTAATGGATAAAACAAATAGTAAGGATATATAGAAGGCAATTAACACATTGAAAAACAAGTATAACTTCCCAAATTCTTTACCATCAAATCATATTACATGCGACCAATTCAGTAATTTTTTTCAAACTGACATAGACCAGTTGAAGGCTTCAATACCAAATTCTCCTTGCAACTTATCCTTATTGTTATCGTTTTGTGAGAATAGATGCTCCCGGGATATTCTTTCCGACATACCTCTAATGACAATCACTGAAGTATTCACTTACCTCAGTAGCCTAAAAAATATAATCTCATCTGGGTTAGATGGAATTAGCAACCAGATTCTCCGTTGTGCTGCGCCAGTGATCTGTATATCACTAACCTATGTATATAATCAGTGTCTCACCAAAGGCCACTTTCCATCAGCTCTCAAAATCGCTAAAGTGTACCCTCTTCTTAAATCTGGTTCATTGGACAATGGTCTCCCGGACAATTACAGACCCATTTCCTTACTACCATCACTATCTAAACCACTAGAAAAACACATCCATAAAGTAACGTTACAATATTTAGTTCGCAACAAGCTTATTGTTGACAATCAATCAGGATTTCGACCAAAATATTCTTGCCATACGGCCCTAATAAACATGATAGAAAATTGGCACCAGAATATAAAGAACAACAGTCTATGTGGAACTGTGTTTATTGATTTCAGGAAAGCATTTGATATGATAGACCATGTTATTTTAAATAAAAAACTAGAGACAATGAAAATTGGCCCTAATGTAGTCACTCTAATAACATCTTTTCTATCAAACAGAAAGCAAATAGTATCACACAATAAATCTCTGTCTCAAACCACTACCTCCAATATTGGAGTACCACAAAGCTCTAGTCTTGGCCCGTTATTATTTGCCATATAAACGATCTACCTTTGCATCTTTCGTCGTCCTGTGATCTATTTGCAGATGACTGTATGGTGTATACAAATGTTGAAAACTGTAATTTGCTGGAGTCGTCTTTGCAACAAGAATTAAACAATGTAGTTAGATCGAGCTATGCAAACCGTATGCAAATTAACATCACTAAAACAAAATCAGTGTTATTAACAACCAGACAAAGACTTCAAATTCTAAATTCACACACATCACTTCAACTTCACATCGATAACATGCCAGTAGAAAGTGTTATTGAGCACAAAACATTAGGCCTAATCATTAATAGAAACCTAACCTTTAATTCCCACGTTCAAGCACTCATTAAACAAACAGCGAAAAAAGTCTACCAACTCGCCTAAATCAAAAATTTTCTTGATGTGGACACAAGGAAAATATTCTATACTTCTCACATACAGACACATTTTGACTACTGCTCTACAATCTGGGACGGTTGTTCTAATTCAAGCACCAAGCGGCTTTACTCACTCCAGAAATGGGCTATGAGTTTAATTTACAGCAAACACTTATCTGACAATCCTAGCCTGCATAAGCGCCTTCAGTTACTACCACTCTGCAAACGCCTGCTTTTCAATAAGGCCAAACTAATTCACAAAATCCTACATCGGAATGCCCCAAATTACCTTTGGCCATTGTTTAAATATAATGCTAGACACAGTAAATGATTAAATATATTACACATTCCGAAGCCTAGGATTGACTTATACAAAACAAGCTTAATGTACTCTGCAGCTCAGCTGTGGAACAATCTTCCACAAGAAATCAAAGACATTACCAATCCCTATACATATAATCGCAAATTATTTGAACACTATCTCAATACGGATTACCTTCCCCCTTAATAATAGAAATAATAATAATAACAAAACCCTAGTATAACAGCCAGCCCCCTTTTGGTAGACCAGTATATTCCACATAGCTATAACAAGTGTCACACTATTATCTAATATTACTGAGTCGTGTAGTATTGATGTTTGCATTTTGCCCATGCCCTTATAATGCATGCCATTTATATTATTGCTGTTCTCTGTTAGCCTTGAAAGATGTATGAATGAAATAATGTATGAAAGTAACAGAAGGGCAGAATGTAAGACAGGCCTGCGTGCCCAATTCTTAACCCTTTTAAAATAAAGTTTGTTCATTCGTTCATTCATAGTAATAGGTTCAAATCTGCATTGAGGCATTGACCTGTGCTCCCAGGACGACACAGGCTAAATGTGGTACCAATTATTGTCTTAAAGAAACAAAGATGGGCAGTATGCTACTGATCACATGACCCACCGTCAGCTGATTGGTCTATACAAATATGGGTCTAAGACCATATGCCCAATGTGCCTTCTTAAGCTGTGTAAAAGGGTCCTATACTTGGTTGTTGTTTACAACAAAGTCAACAGGAATTACTTTTTAGAGGTCAAACTTGTGCCTGCTGTTGTGCTGAATGGCTTAACATAACTGTTGAAGAAACGGCTAGGGTTCCTTTTTTTTTTTTTAAAGCAATATTCACTGTAGATATTTGAAGCTATAACAGAATTTTCTATATCATCATATTGTTTTTTCAAGCATCATTTATTTCAAATATCCAAGAGACATTTTTTGTGTGGTATATATAATTCTGTGGTTATTTTCTATGTAGTTTAACATACATTTTCTCTGCTGCTTTATGTAAAGAAAATGTATTACATTCCACCTTGTACTATATAGATATAGATATTGAGTGTGGCACTAGGATATAGCAAGCCAGTTTAACCAGCTTGTTATTGTCACGTCTTATTGATTCTGTGTGAAGCACATGACGCCATTGGAACTTTTCTTTGAGAACTTGTTTGATTGTAGACTGGGTTGTTCATCCCTGGTCTCTCTTCATGTCTGTAGAGTGATGCCACTGGGTATTTTCATGTCTGTAGAGTGATGCCAATTTGTATTTTCCTCAGCACTGAGTGTGGCATTATTCTGCAATTTTCACTGTATTTTATGCATTTCAGCAACATACAGTTGCACAGGATAATAGCAAGGACAATTTGATGTCCATTAGCATAAGTACTAACGTAAGTCAGTGTCTGTGGTTATGTGCTTCACATTTGAGTCAATCTTCTTGAGATACAATCAGATTAGATGTCATGAGCATAAGTATTAAAATAAGTCAGTGGATGTGGTTATGTGCTTCACATACGAGTCAATCTCTTTAGATACAATCAGATTAGATGCCCATTAACAGTTGTGATTGTCCAGTTATGATTGACAGTTTCATCTGTCCATGTGCTGACCTGTGCTAGCACATGTTTTTACTCATTGTGGCTGGGATCTGTTATTTGAGATACTTATATAATATATTTATTGCCTAAACAGGAATTGTTCACATTGGTTTTTTTAACGTTTGTACGTGTGTGTATGTGCATGCAGCTGTGCCCATTTAAACTTACCTTTCATCATTACAGTTAGTGGCATGTCCTTTTACAGGACATCACAATCAACTCCAACATTTTTTTGGTTGTTTGTGATTTTCCACGCAATTTTACATTCAGTAGTTTGCTTTCTGAATAGCTGACGCTTATACCATTATGAAAATCAAGGCAGGACAGCTTGCTTCCAAATCATCTGCGGCTGATTTTGTACCCTGTTTGCGGGATCGTGTAACTGCATTCAATGACCCTAAGCCCAGATTCACATGTGATCATATTTGTATTGATTCCCTGTTCACCATTTGTATTTGAGTGATACGTGACTCTTTGTTTTGTCTCTAATCTTCCTAATTGTTTCCAATTGCTGAATTACACAGTATGAAATCCAATCTTGCCAGGGTGTTTTGTTTCAAGCGTGCTACATCACCGTACTTGTATGGTACCACGGAGGATATGCAGCTTCACATTGATTTGCAACATGTTATTGCATGTGAACACATTATAATAGTTATATTTTAGTTATAGTATTAATCTGTGCCTTTTTTGTAGTATGGTATGTTGAACCAAGTTTTATCTCAATGATAATGTTTTTACCTTATCATTTTCATAGATGTTTTTGTTATAAAAGTTATGTGTGCACCATTTTCTTCAGATTTTAAAATGTTGCCATATGTACACTTGTTCTTTGAGTAGTGAGTGTTATTACCAAGTTCATATATAGATGTACATAGAGAATTGTATTCTTTGCCTTTTGTTATGGGTTACAAATTGCAGGCTCCCCAATGTTGTAAATTGTTCAAATACAACTTAACTGCTAATGCTATTTTCTGGTTTCTTAATTACATCAAATTTATCAGTCTATATATATATATATATATATATATATATATATATATATATATATATATATATATATATATATATATATATATATGCCAGCTTCGTGGCTTAGAGGTTATGACTTTTCTCCGTAATCTCGTATACTCTCGTGGGTAACGTGATGACGGTAAGAATCAGCAGTGGTTAAAATCGCATCTGTGACTTACGGGGTATGTGAGCAATGGCAAACTACTGAGCGTAATCATGCCAAGAAATCAACATACAGCTGAAAGATGTTGGTGTTGACAGCGATGTCCTGTAAAGGATATGAAAAAAAAACAACATATATATATATATATATATATATATATATATATATATATATATATATATATATATATATATATATATATATATATATATATATATATATGACTGACTGGCACCTTCCCTTATTGACAGAGGATAGTTTGTAAAATGGAGTTATACTTCTCTATAACATAAAACCTGGGCTGAATTTAGAAACCATGTGTTGCCCATGCAGCATGATCCCTCTCTCGGCCTGTCTAGTGTACTCCAAAGGAAAGGTAACACCAATACGTCTGGAATAAGACAAGCTGCAGAAGCTGCTGGATCAGCAAAGCAATGCTCTAACTGTCTCCTATCGGAGCTTCGATCCTAGACCAGTTGCTAACCAAGGTTTAGGGCCTGGTCTGCCCTGCCATGACATTTAGTCTTTAGGTTGCATTTCCTCGCACTAGGATAAAGCTTGTACCCTACCGATTGCGCTCCTCCGCTCGAAGCTGTTTGCACTATGTGTGTGTGTGTGTGTGTTCGCGCGCGCACAGAGAGAGAGAGAGAGTAAAACCTTGGTTTTCGTCAGTAATCCATCCGAAAACAATCGGGGAAATCTAAATCTGACGAAATCCGAGGCAATTATTTCCATATGAATCAATGTAAATCCCATTAACGGAGTGACTATACAAAAAATTTTGTGAGTAGTATGAGCCACTATACACAAAAATTTGTGACTGGTCACGTGATTATTCGGCTGGTCACGTGATGTCTACTTCCTTTTGATGACATAATTAATGTTTGTGAAACTATCATTGTGTTCTTGGTAGTGTAGTGAGTATCTTCGCCTGTCGCGCGGGAGACTGGGGTTTGACTTCCCGCCAGCAATTTAAAAAAAAATTTTTTTTAAACTTTTAATCAGTCAATCAGGTGCCGTCTCCACAATGAAGGTTGGCTGCAATGGATCTCCAACACAGTCTGTCTTTCGCCTTGGCTGTACATTCTGTCAGGCTGATGTTCATCCGTCTCTTGATGTTACCTTCTCACTTGTATCGTTGTCTACCTCTTGCTCGCTTGCCCCCAACCTTGCCCTCCAGTTTGGTTTGTATAAGAGTATCATGTCTTTTAACAATAACATGGCCGAAATATTTCACTTGCCTCTTGTTTATTTCTTCCGTCAACTCTCTCTCTCTCTCTTTCTATCTCTCTCTCTCTCTCTCTTTCTCTCTCGCTTTCTCTCTCTCTTTCTCTCTCGCTTTCTCTCTCTCTTTCTCTCTCTCTCTCTCTCTCTCTCTAACTCTCTCTCTCTCTCTCTCTCTCTAACTCTCTCTCTCTCTCTCTAGCTCTCTCTCTCTCTCTCTCTCTAACTCTCTCTCTCTAACTCTCTCTCTCTCTCTCTTCAGTCCCAGTTTGATTGTTTTGTTTCCATGAAATACGACATATTCGTCTGTATATCCAATCTCCAGGGCTTCTAAGCGGCTTTCTAGTTGCTTGTTTTAGGAACCGAAATATAGAACTGAGAAACTCGAAGCATCTGAATAAAGTGTTCTCTATGGATCTGCGGTAGCTGCCAGGGGGCGCCTCCCCCCAGGTAATGATGGAGTGATCGAGTCTCGGATGAATCCAATAGACGTCTTTGTTTAACGTGAATTTTATTTGCCAAATAAAATATCACTGTACGTAGAGTGTGTCCTTGTCGACAAATATTGTCTTTGTGAGGTTTGAATAAAAAGAACTTGCAAAAAAAAAAAAAAAAGACAGACGAGATGAAAATAGACGACAAAGACAGATGTGTATAGCTTCTCCCTCCAATTAATTCGTTCTGCAACTCCAAAATGCAAACCAAAAACACATTTTATAGATAATAAATATAGTGTTAACCCTTTACAGGGCACAGTGGCTGAAAACATCTTTACTACCGATCGGGCAAAATGTCTGAAAGCATCTGTGACAACTAAGTGTTGTAAACACGTGATCTCAAGACTTCCCATTGTTTGCTTCCCATTTTGCTGATAACTTGATAGCGTGGGTGCCATTTGCAAGTGTTTTCTTTAAATTTGATTGGAATTTTCAATGATTTTCAGAGTTTTTAATGCTTTGTTTTTCAAAATGGATTTTGACAATTCTTCAAGTGATAGCAGAGATTTCGCTGGGTTCAATTTAAGTGACATTGAAGTGCACGAAGTTGACTATGAATCGGAGCAAGATATCAGTGACACCAGCGTATGCAGTGTACACACTTCGGATCTCTCGGACTTTGAAGAAAGTGATTCTGATTCTGTTTGTAAATAGTGTATAGATGACTGACAATCACAAACAATATGTTGTATTTTGTAAATATTTGTGTTCATGTGTGGATTACTGGCAACATTGGATTATTTAATTCATGTGAGGAAAATAATAAATCTGCATTCATTTTCCTTCATTTTGTTTTTTATTTAACAAAAATCTGTTCACTAACACTTTAGGTTGGATGTTTTTACTAACGTAACCCTAAATCTTACTGAAAACCTGAAAAATCTTGCCCGTTTCGAGTTAAAAAAAAAAAGGAAAAATGTGTGCCCTGTAAAGGGTTGAATACTATTTTTCGGCCCCAGACTTGCCCGAACTCGCACCTTTGCCTTGCCTAGTAACATTGTGTATGCCAGTGCACCGCTTGAATTTTCAAACCATCCTCTGGTGGCCTTAAAATCACTAAGTACACTAGCACTCATCCCAGGCATTTTCTTAATGAGGCCTGGCCCTTTCACATATGATTGCCTCTGAAACAGAATCAAGCCATCGGTTTTTGATTTATCCAAATTAATAGAAATTGTTCATCTTCAATTGTTTGCAATCTCTGTTTCGTTATCACATTCATGCCTTTTGCTACAATAGCCTCCTTTAATTCTCCCTTTTTTGCCACAATGGAACTTATCGTGGGCGGCGACTTCCCGTACATGCAGCTGATTTCAGCATTTTTAATGCTGCTCTCGTATTTTATTATTAGCAAGTGATACTCACACAACGAAAAACAACGACATACTGAGCAGAATAATGCGTGGGTCCCTTTGTTTTTGCAAACTTAGCTACAAGGTCACGTGGGCATGCCAACGAAAAACCGAGACATATTTTTCGCGGAAAAACTCGAAAACCGAAACCGACAATAACCGAAGGCAACGAAAAACAGAGGTTTTACTCTCTCTCTTTCTCTCTCTCTCACTCTCTCTCTCTCTCTCTCTCTCTCTCTCTCTCTCTCTCTCTCTCTCTCTCTCTCTCTCTCTGTGGGTGGGTGGGTGGGTGGAGGTCAGCATGGCCGACTGGATAAGAGTTCTGGCTTTTAAACTTGTGGTGTGCTGATGCCAAGGTAGCGGGTTAACCCCTACACCGGTTGGACTAACATGTTGATTTCTGGTCCTTGACTTATCAGTCCAGCGCACTATAAGTAGTAGGACATGTATGGACTACACTTGAGTTCAAAGTAAAAACACACAACATAATCAACAATGAATCTGGGCCACATTTTGACCTGTTTGAAGAAAACAAATCACACTACCAATGTCACAGCCGGCGGGAAAGGTAATAACAGTGTCCATGCTTATTTGTTCGCGATTCGTGAACCACTGAACAATTGCAACTGTAGGTTGGTGTGTAGTGAGCTAAAAGTCAACTGAATGATGCAAGCGATGAATGGTATTGCTATGGCAACCGGTTTATTTTTACCAGCCAATCGGCTGTTGATTTTGGAATAACTCTTGTATTTACTTTGAATGCCAAACAACATAATTTTGCAAATTAGGCTGTGCTTTGCTGCAATATTACTCATGCAAGTATTTATTTTACATCTTGTAGGTACTGTGCTGTAATGTGTTTGTGTTGTAACATGTTTGTATTGTAATGAGTGTATGTTGTAACATGTTTATGTTGTAATGAGTGTGTGTTTCAGTTTTGTACTCAGGTTTTACTTCAGAATGTCGTTAACTTTTTTTTTTTTTTGTTTCACTCTTTTGTGTGTGCTCATCTTGTGTTATTTCTCAGGTTTCAGTTGCTTACTCCTCTAGCATTACTTCTCAGATGTAATGTGTGTTATTTCTCAGGTTAGTTTTTAAACTTTTCCTGCATTCTCATATTCCGATTTCATTGCTTTCTTGTATTATTTCTTGGGTTTCAGATTTCTGCTCTTGAACAGTGTCTCGGGTTCAAGTTGATTTTAGTTACTCTTTCTTGTGTTATCTCTCAGGAGTTCAGGTTTCAATTGTTTACTCTTCTTGTTTCAGTTATTTCTCTTTAACATGTAGGCATTGCTTTTGTGTTTAAGAGCTGTAGAAACTTCATGTTTTTAACATCAATAACTGAAGTTGGATTTTTGTGTTGTTTATAATTTACACTTTAAAATACGTCTTACTGTCAGTTCACAGTGTGCACACAGTTCAGTAGTGAACTGATTATTTATAAGAAACTGACCAGTCAGTATTCTAAATGTGATAACTAATTACTTTCTTTACTAATTCTGTACCAAGCAAGCGACCATGTGGTTCTCAATCTGTTTCCTCACCTTCTCCACCTGGTCCCACACGACCAACTCCCCCTTGACCATAGGCAATCTACCACCAAGAGGTGCATTCCCTGCCAGCCTATCAGCCTGTTCATTCCCCCACACTCTCGTATGGCCAGGGCAAAAAATCCATACAATTCTCGCAATCTGTGACATCTGAAGCGAGGTGAGCCATTCCACATGAAACATTCCTTTCTCCACCTTATTAAGCATACTCCTTGAGTCCGTTGTCCTAGCCATTGTGCCCATAGTCGTATCCTGTGCTTAGCACAGCTAAAGTAGTGACCAGTTCTGAAAACTGCTCATCTGCTTGTAATCTTTATCCATCACCTGTCTGCTGTTACTTCCACGTAATGCTGATTGGAGAGCTAAACTGTTCTTTTGGTGGGGATATTTCTAATCCATGATCCACTCTGCCAATGTTCCATAGTTTTATTATTTTAATTAATTGACACCCATAATGTATTACTTTACAGTGAAAGTCACTTGGAGTAGAATTAAAGCAACAACTGCCTGGGGTTGGAAGTTTGTTAGTTTCAGACTGTTATGAATGTGCAGTGGAGGTTCTTCCACATTTATCTGTGAGAAACTTTCATGAGTTTTCTGGCCTATAGGTAATTTATGTCATGGTGTGTTTGAGGTTTACCAGGTAGTTGTTTTGCCTGGTATTTCCCAATATTCCACTTTGGGTTGATATGTATTTCAGGATTTAATTCTTCATAGTTGTAGACAATTTCATTAAATAAATTACAGTATCACTCACATGTCTTCCACTGTATTCTTCAAGTGTTTGTAATACTGACTGGGTCGGCCTCTACTACGATACAAAGATGTGTGCTGGACATGATTGATACAGGCATTGATTATGCACATTGGGAGCAAGTCATCTCTGAGCGTGTTGCATGGAGGGCAAATATCAGAAATGGAATAAAAACAAAGGAGAAAATTATTGCAAATAAGTCACACACAGAGCGTGTGAGACGTACGATGGTCAGTTAACTTATGTCCTTCAAATGCTTGTAATACGGACCTGACATCAGTGAAAATTCCCACTTTTGGTCAGTTAACTTGTGTCCTTCAAATGCTTGTAATACGGACCTGACATCAGTGAAAATTTCCACTTTTGGTCAGTTAACTTATGTCCTTCAAATGCTTGTAATACGGACCTGACATCAGTGAAAATTGCCACTTTTGGTCAGTTAATTTGTGTCCTTCAAATGTTTGTAATATTGACCTAGTTTAACAAAAACATTAGTTGCATAACCTTTACAGTACTTAGCAGTCAGCTCCAGCATTTTTTGACTCTTTGTGATTCCTGGGCAAGTTTACATTCAATTGTTTGCCGTTGATTATTGAACGACCGGCACTCATTCCACTATGTGGAAACCAATGCAAAGCGGTCTGTTTCCACATCGCCCGTAGCTGTGTTTCAAACGTGGTATGCGGGATTACAAATTGCGTTCGTAACTCCTTCACCACAGAGCCAGAAAACTGCCACTGTTGGCTAATTAATCATCATCCAGTTGCATAGAACTTTATCCATATAAGAGTCTCTGGACATTTCTCATCATAAACCAGATGTCCTGCCTCTTTTGCTGTCTATTCCAAGTTTTCTATCACATTTGAATCCATCTACAATGTGTCGTCCTCGTTTCCTCCTTTTTGGTGCAATTCCCACCAGAGTTATCTTCTCCAGACATTGAAATCTATTTACAAGCCCAGAAAATTTCATTGTCCTCAATTTTCTTTGTCTTAATAACCAATCACCTGCAATATTGCCACCTGATTGACCAGCCAACACATGTAGGTGTTTGACTTTCCTAACCATTCTGTTAGTGTTTCTAACTACATCACTCAACACTGGCATGGTTGATACAGTGACATTCCTAACATAGTGACATTCCTACCATAGTGGCATTCCTAACATAGTGGCATTCCTAACATAGTGACATTCCTAACATAGTGACATTCCTAACATAATGAAGTGAAGTTGGTGGACCTTGCCCACCCTGCTGGTATCTGAATGTGGAAAGGGGAAGGAGAGCTCTGTATCACAATCCCATGAATTTTGCTACTGGATTAAAGGACATTTCTTGCTATCATTTTCTACTTAAGGCAATCCTGATAAGCGTTTCATTGCTTGAACTACTCAGATGATGGCAAAATATGAGATAAGTAACCTTTGTATATTTTTAATGTAGTTGTATCAGTGTCAGTTTGTTGTTTATCTGGAGATGAAGGATTGATTGATTGATTGATTTAGGAACCGACATCACAGCATTCGGGGCATTCCCATAAGCGCCCCGTCTCCATCCTCAGCAGCCAGTGAAGAGTTCCAACGCTAATAGTATCAGTAGCAATCTGATTATATGTCCGTCTCGCCTTTCCTCTGAGCGTCGATCGTCAGCCAGATCCCCTCGTCACACCTCGCTGTCTCATTCTTACCAGACTATGGTGATCCATTTGCTCCTCCGAGGTGTACACGTGCTCCCACAAGGCCGCAACCACGTCTGCCTTGTCATGCACCAATACTCCACCAAGTTTTGCCGAGCCAGCCAATCTGTCCGCCTGTTCATTTCCCAGCACACCGGCATGCCCGGAGACAAGATCCAGGTGATGCTTACTACCCGTGACCTCCGAAAGAGATGAAGGTTCCACCCGCAACAACCATTTTGTCATTTGTGATTGTTTTCTCATAAAGCTGACAATGCACT
Organism: Cepaea hortensis; assembly: GCA_963921405.1. NCBI lineage: Eukaryota > Metazoa > Mollusca > Gastropoda > Stylommatophora > Helicidae > Cepaea > Cepaea hortensis. The sequence goes on from OY992881.1 coordinate 55,078,462, forward strand.
TTGCATTTTTGTTGATTTATTTATTCATTCTTAACAAAGTGCACCTGGACATTTTGAGGAAAGCTAAGCCACAGAGACCACTTATCACAAACATCAGAAAGAGGCAGTCATCGTTTTTTTTTTTTTTTGAGGGGGGGGGGGGGGGGGGGGGCATGTTATGAGAAGACAAAAACTGGAACATGTCGTGACAACCAGAAAGATTTGCAGAAAGAGAGACAGAGGAAGACAGCGGAGAAGATTCTTGACAGTCTTGTGACATGGCACGGAAGGGAGTCAACACACAAATTGATCCATGCCGTCGGAGATCACAATTTGTGGAGATGCATGATCGTCCACACCAGCCGGCAAGGCACTGGATGATGTTGATGAACAAAGTGCACTGAGCCTACTCTCTTGCTTGTTTGTGCGGGTTTCCATTTTAATCCTTGATCAGCCAGGTTCTCTGGTCCATTTATGACTTCATTCAGCCACTTGTAACCAGTGTTGCCATCTCCCTTTGATGAAAAAGCACCAAAATCGACCAAAAAAAGCACCACATTTTTTTAGGAAGCACCAAAAAAAAAAGCACCAACTGTTTTTATTACAAATGTAACAAGGTAGCACAGTACAATTTATTATTATCACTTCATATTACAGTGAAGTTTATTCCAGATCCGCCAAATCCCAATCAGAACTACTTTCGAGCCAAAAAAGCACCAAATTGCAATACTATTTTTTTGGGAAATCACTAAAACAAGCCCTGGCGGTATTCATTCAAAATGTTATAAAGTAGCACATTATAATTTATTATTATCACTGAATATTAGAATGAAGTTTATTCCAGATCTGCCAAATCCCAGTCAAACAACTCCTCTTCAGTTTCTGTAGCTATTTCCTGCTGTGTTTGTTCCTGCGATGATGAGGATGAGGATGATGATTGAAAGAAACATGTATATGCCTCCTGTGATCCAATTTTTCGCAGAATATCCTTAGGTAGTTTATAATCATGACAGCATTTGCCAAATCTTTTCATTCCATATCTAATTGTCAAAACAGCTGTCAAACTCTTTATGCTAAATCTATTCCGCAATTTTGATTTTATAACTCCCATCTGACTGAAAATACGCTCCATGTCCGCATTAGAATGAGGTAAAATGAGCACAGTTAAAGCTAAATCTGTAAGATCTGTAGGGCGATGCGCTACCTTCTTGATTTTTTAACCATTGAAGAGAGAATACAAGTTTGCAGGGCACGCGCGTACCTCAGAATTAACGCAAACACACAACATCCACTGCATAGTGAAATTAGGAAGGTGAAGGGCAGCAGGTTAAAAAGAGGACGGTCGTGGATGGGTCAAGCCGAAGACATTCTTCAACAGGTGTGTTCACTTGAGGACTTAGAACCTGGCGAGGAGTGGGTGCAAGTGCCAACAGACTTCTGCACATCCTTTTCAGTTTGCATCCAACTAGATAGAAAATGCAGACAAGAAAATCCGGCTGTTGTGGAGGCAGAAGTACAAGCGTTGATTTTCGAGAATTCGCTAGACGGTGACGCGGTCATCTACACAGATGGGTCGGTCGTCCGACATGTGAGAAGCTCATGGGCCTTTACAGCTCGGGCCGGAGGGAGAATTGTGAAGGAGGACTCTGGTGCTTTCACTGAAACCACAAGTAGCCTGACCATGGAAGTCATGGCAGTAAGTAAAGTAATAACATGGCTCGAGACACAGACATTCACTAGGCCTTGTTTCCTTAGCGACTCAATGAACATGATAAAGAGGATAGAGGAGGGGTCGATCCGAAGAGAATCGTTGCTGCCTCTGAAGCGGTCTCGGCTGGCAAAGATTAGTTTCATCTTCGTGCCAGGGCATGCGGGAGTACAAGGAAATGAGCGGGCTGACAAGCTCGCAGGTGAGGCTACTGTGGAGGACGGACCAGGCTGACATTCTGAATGCTCTACGTGAAGTGAGACTTTTGCGAGAACCAAGTGATGACTGTGAACCTACAACAATGGTCAGACTGCGAGAGCAGCAAATTAAAAGAGGGGTGGCCACACAAGAACACTACGCAGGAAGCCAAAGAAGATTGATAAACCAACACAGAACTGGCGTCGTTAGCCGCTACACGCTGCGGGATTTGCTAAGGAGGGGATCTGAGCACTTATGGACTGAATGGTTCGATGTGCAACGAGGATGATCTGTCGACTAACTAACTAACTAACTAACTAACTAACTAACTAACTGTAAGATCTTGGAAAGGATTTTCACCGGTGGCATCCATGTATGAGGCTATTTCTGCCCACAGTTCAAGTGTGTCAGAGGTCTGTGTCCACTGCATATGATGAAGTTTTCTCCACTGGAAATCGATGCGGGTGAGAGTAGCTGCATCTTCTACAAACATTTTAGCAAGATCCAATATACAGGGCTTCATTGGCTGTAGACATCCACTTCCACTAAGATATGACATGGACTGTAACACTCAAACGTTATCGGGTGTACGTAAACGCAGCTATGTCAATAGCTCTATTAAAAACTGGATGCACCTTCCACGAATTTCTTTCTCATCGGGAAACTTGTAGTCTGCTATTAAAGGGAGTTAAATTAGTTGAATATTGCGCGGTAACGTACTAAGACTGTTTTACTCCCTCGCGTCAGTTCAAATTCGGCTTTTTAGTGTTCCCAAAATGAATTTTAAAGTAATTTTTACCCACCCCAAAAAAGCACCCAAAAAAATTTGTGAAGCACTAAATTTACGCGGCCGCGCTAAAAGGAAAATTGTCGCACTAACTGACTTGAAAAAGCACTAAATTTAGCGCGAAAAGTACTAAAATGGCAACACTGCTTGTAACCACACCAGCAACTGTTTATGAGTATGTTTTGGTTTTCTTAACTGGAACTTGATATCAGGTTTTATTTTTTTATCTTTGACGCCAACAGGTTATTCTAAGTGGTTCTGTCTGTAAAGATTTATAGTTTTTAATGCCCTCATGCCGGTCTCTCTGGCCGAGGGGTTACAATACTTTCTCCGTAATCCCGTTTATCACGCAGAGTCTCGTAGTGGGCGAGAACTGGGAGCGGTTCTACCCCCGCTGGTGACTTGCGGGATAACTGAGCCGGCTGCTCAGAAAGCAATGGCAAACTACTGGGCGTAATCTTGCCAAGAAATCAATAGACATTTGAAAGATGCTGCTGTTGACAGCGATGTCCTGTAAAGGATATGCGAATTTAAAAAAAAAAAAATGCTCTCATAAATTCATTTGTAGTATCTGATTTCAACAAACTTACTGATTTTGGAGATGGGGTCTTGGGTGAAGAAGGCGTTTTACTGTTTAATTTGGCATGTGAAGGACCAAGTTTATAGTTATTCTAGTTATCATGAGTCGTTGTAGATGCGATTGTCATGACATTAACATAAAATGTCGGCTTAGGTTAAATCTGACATAACACGTTTCTTGCGTTGACTGTAATCAGTTGCTTAATGGGACTCATAAGTTCGTCTGGTTTACAACACAGGATGGTGTTTTTAGTTTAACCAAAGGTACTCGGGGTTACAGAGGCCTTTAGGTAGTTTTCAAGAGGTCAGCATTTAACGCGATAACAGTACTTTAATTATAGTTACTGGCGGTGTTTGAACTTTGTTTGATTTGCAAGTAGTCAGTCATGTCAACGCGAGAACATCTCGATGATCATTTTTATAATGTATGAGGTGGCGGTGATTGGGACTTGTGTTTTAATCCGGTGTTTGATATCCACACGATCTATATTGTCTCAAACTAGCATACTGTATTCCAAAGACGATGGATTCTTAGGTGATCACGACTTACAGTAATTTACGTCGCATCCATCATTTGCATACATGTCGTAGGAGATTAAGAGTGGGAAAATGTTTGACATTTTCTCTTGTGAAGGGGCCAAGCTGTCATAGAGCAGATGACAGGCTGGTAGAGTTAATCTGATGAGTGAGCGCATCAGTTTATAAAAATAGAATAATAATAGAAAGTTGCACATTGTGGCACTTATAGTAAACAAGGGCCACGTCATAGTAGTACGTAACATAACAACCCAACTGTAGTTTTGGTTGCAATCCATCGCCAGCTCACAGACACAACGCCAGCTTTCCATCACCAGCTCATACATAACGGTAGCTTTAGGATTACAGAGTTAGCTTATACACAGTACGCCGGCTCTTGTACAGAACACTTCATGTGACAGTCTACAAGTTAAACGATGGTCGCAAGCGTAGAGATGCACGCTTAAACCCAGCAGCGTTAGGCGCGCAGGTTTGAGCCATGGTACTTTTATGTCGACCTGATGAGATGGCCGGGAGTGGTCGCCTCTGATCTCACCATTGCAGCTGATAGCGGACTTCATCACCAAACACTCATGCCAGGTATGAATGTGTGATTTACAGGCACGGAGCAGGAATGTCAGATGAGAATGAGAGCCTGAAGACTCGAATGATCATAAACGTTCAAGACTGTTATCTGGTGGCTGTCGGTGGTATTACATCGTCGTTCCCTTCATCAGGCTGTGTCGAGTTGTTTATGAGTGAGAGAAAGTACTGCTGTCCTGTTGGTAGATTCAGAATCATGATCTCATCTGATTCAGCTCGGTTTGCATCATACCCACGAGCCAGCGCTCAGGGCACAACCTGATCGGCAACTTATCTCTTAGAAGCGAGGCACCGATCGCCTTGGGTGCAATACATCATACAAACCACCAACAATACAAATGTCGCCTCGTGACACACTCTGTAAGTAGAAAGTTATTAGAAGTCTGTTAGTCGACAGATCATCCTCATTGCACATCGAACCATTCAGTCCATAAGTGCTCTGGTTGCCTCAGCAAATCCCGCAACGTGTAGCGGCTAACTACACCAGTTCTGTGTTGGTTTATCAATCTTCTTTGGCTTCCTGTGTAGTGTTCTTGTTTGGCCACCCCTCTTTTGATTTGCTGTTCTCGCAGTCTGACCATAGTTGTAGATTCGCAGTCATCACTTGGTTCTCGCACAAGTCTTACTTCTTGTAGAGCATTCAGAATGTCAGCCTGGTCCATGGCGCATTCGCCCTCCACCTTAGCCTTACCTGCGAGCTTGTCAGCCCGCTCATTTTCTTGTACTCCCGCATGCCCTGGCACGAAGATGAAACTAATCTTTGCCAGCAGAGACCTCTCCAGAGACAGCAACCACTCTCTTCGGATCCACCCCATCTCTATCCTCACTCTGTCAGTAGTCAAATTATCAGGTGTCATATTGTCAGCAGACAAGTTATCAGGTGTCAGATTATAAGTAGACAAGTTATCAGAGGTAATAGCAATACTGCCAGTAGTTGTTTGAGGAGAGTTTGTCAGATATTATCTTATCATGGGGCATTATGCCCTATGTGAAAAATCTAAAAACACACGCGTGCAAGATTAGAGCATGACAGACCACATAAACCAACTTTAATCAAATACAGACACATGCTAGACATTTATACACATGTCTTAAATATGTCCAGATCACATTCCATCCATCATGTGCCATGCCGTTAAGCGTGGGCGGTCATGATTCGTCATTTCACTTGATCACAAGAGTCGTGGATCAGCTCAGTGTTCTTGTCTCGACCATGTCACGTATTTACTTCTCTGTTTTCCCCTTGTTCTCTTCCCCTTGATCTTGCTGGTAGTCACCAAGTTTTCCAGTTAATTTCTTATAACATGCCCAAAAATTTCTCCTTGTCTTTGGCTAATTTCTCTAATCAGTGTACGATTTTCATTTGTAGGACTTGGTCATTGGTTTTTCTATCTGTCTATGGTAGTCTTTACATTTTCATCAGAAACCACATTTCCACAGCCATCAGATGTTTTTCAGCTTGCCTGCTTATTGTCCATGCTTCAAATCCATACTCAAGTTCAGATTCTATGTGACACCTCAACATTCTTTTTCTCGTTTCAATTGACATATTTTTATTGGCCAGTATGTTTGCTACCAAAAATGTCTGCCAAGTTTTCAAGTAATTATTCTCTGATATGTTAATTAATAATTGAGCAAACTATATGGTCCGTACATTTGTTCCGCGTGGATTTGTAAAATGAACCTATAGGCCAAACAGTCACTTTAATATATTAAATATCGCCGTGCTTAAACATTCCAAATGTTATTGCTCAGTTCAAAGACATGTGTGATTGGGTTACCCAGCTGATTCCCAACCATTGTGTCACGAATTACATTACTAATTAACAAGTGGTTATAATACACTTAAGACATTTGACCACTCAGTGTTGTGAAATTGTATTCAATTATTTATTCATTCAATGTGGATTATTTCAACGATATTAATGAAATAACGAGTAAGTGACACAATGTTTATACAGTTCTAACTGTCTTTTATGTCTGTCTGTCTGTCCTGTACACATGTCTGACATGCCTGACTGTCTGCAAGTCCCATCTGTCTATATGTTAGTCTCTATGTCTGCCTGCCCTGTCTGTCTGTCCCTGTGTCTGCTTATATTTTTCTCTCTATCTCTGACTCTGTCTGTCTGCCTGCCTGGTATGATTGTCTGTTCTGTATACCCATCTGTGCTGTCAGTCATATCTGTTCATTATGTCTGTCAGCCAGTCCTGTCTAGCCTGAACTACTACTAGGCGCGTCCACCGGGTGGCGGATGGTGTAGTGGCCTCTAGACATTTTGGCTAGGGATTAGCTGTGAATCTGTAGAATAAGCAGCCGTGGACCAACACAAGCGGTGGTCACTATCTCTATAAAATACCTCAAAACTCTATGACGTGGACATTGGCGGGTAAGAGGCACCACATATAACCTCTTCCCCCTTTTGCCTTGCAGAGTCTGTCTTTTAGACACAGGTTATTGAGTCACCCATACACAAACTAGTAACAAGTTTCTCCTATCTTGGACATGTAATAACAGATGATGGCAGAAGTGAAATAAAAGTCGCTTAAAAGTCGACAGGGTCGACTTCACTGCACCGGGTTTTATCCCATATGGCTTGGTCTCTTCCCGCAGCGCGGAAAGCGTCGCACAAAGCACGAACTCCGTAGCTCTAGCGACGACCCACAGGAATCTCCGAAAAATTTAACTCGTGAACCGAAGGACGCGGCCCGGAATCGAACCCACAACCTTCGGAGCCCGAGTTAAACGGCTTGACCACGAAGACTCCCTAGACTCCCTAGAAGTGAAATAGAAATCACAAAGAGAATGGAAATGGCCACAAATGCTTTCAACATCATGAAATCAGTTATTAACATCTAGAGAGATTAACAGCGCATTAATAATGAAAATTGCTAAATGTTACATATTTTTTTTTTTTTTTTTAGCATATCCTTTACAGGACTTAGCTGTCAACACCAGCATCTTTCAGCTGTATGTTGATCTCTTGGCAAGATTACGCTCAGTAGTTTGCCATTGCTTTCTGAGCGGCCGGCTCAGTATCCCGCAAGTCACGAGCGGGAGTCGAACCGCCTCAGCTCTCGCTCCGCTACGAGACTCTGCGTGATAAACGGGATTACAGAGAGAAAGTGTTGTAACCCCACAGCCAGAGAGACCGGCAACATGTTACATATATTCAACAATATTGTATGGCGCCTGGACATTGAACAAGCAACTAGAAAGTCGAATATATACCCCGAAGATGTGGACATAGGGGAGACTGGGGAGAAATGGACCAGCAATTTTGTAGTTTTCAATTTTTGCTCATCACCGGAACAGATTTTATCGAAACATAACAAAACCATGACTAAAATGTTGTACATTCATTTATTTTAAAAGGGGAAAACATTTAGCTATCTATTTCTATTTGTTTCTTTACAAAATGCATTTCAAAAATGTATATGAACATGGGGAGAAATTGACCACTATTGGGGTGAAACGGACCAGCACGTGGGGAGCAATGGACCATAGTGGGGAGAAATGGACCTTTTTTAAAAAGAAGCAGCAACAACTCATCCATATTGCTATAAGAAATAAATAATCATTAAAAGGATATTTGCAGTTTTTTTTTTATTATTTTAAGCGACAGTAAAAAAGTTTAACATGATATATTAATCTAATATAAAGTTTTATCGAACATTTATGCCTGCAAGACTGTCTTTGAAGACATAGCCATCTTTGGTCCTAGAAATGGTTCCAGTGATTGTAGATCTAGTAAGCTGTGCTTTAATACATGTAATTGAGACACTGGCGACATCTTCTACCTTAGGCTTAACAAATTTACCAGCAACCTTCTCACTCTTGCGCAAGAACTCTACCTCAACATCACCATCATCATCAATGTCTCCCCTTACAATTCCTACATAGTAAACACAAGTCTTCTTTGTTCCATATTCACATAGCACACACTGGCCTTCAAAAACCTCACGCACACCAGTCAAGCTAACCGTACACTCCTCATTTTCACCAAATGAAACATCAGAATCTATGTCATTACAAAACGAAATGTCAGTTTCTGGATCTGAATCAACATCAAGTTCTTTCAGCAGCTGTCTCTTTGCCTTTTTGGGTGGAACTTTTGCTGCCTTTTCTTTCATCACCGCTCTTTCCCTAATTCGATCCATTTCTGGCGTAGAAGTAGCCAGCATAGTTTTTCCTCTTTTCCTCATATTATTTTAATCTTTTCGCGGACCAGCTTTTGGTAGTCCTCTGAAAACATGAGGCGAAGTAAAGGAAGAAGTAGCTTTATGTTGAAGACTCCCTGATATTTCCTGCAAGTCATCTACAAGGTTCTCAACATTACACTCTTTCTGATTTTCATGAAATTCTTGTGCAGTTTGATCTGTGCTGGTACCACAATGTGGAGATGCTGATCCTGTCTGTTCATTGCTTTCTAAAGTGGCATTTTCACTGTCCTTGCTGATGGGCCTATTCGTTATTTCTGAAGGCATAAAATCATCTTCTGTAAAAACATCTTCGTTAAAGGGCCAAATACCTGACACTGCAAAGCCTGATTGAATGTTAATGGGAGTTGCCGCTTTAAGAAAAGCGTGGCCTCCTAGATTTGCAACTTGATAGATTGTCAGTGGTGTCCCAACATTTTCCATCATCCATGAATCACACGCATTGTTGTAGACCGACTTCATGGGTCCAAAAACTGAACGGTCCAAGGGCTGAGTTTTAGATGAGGTGTGTGGTGGCAACGTGATCACATGAATGTTGTTTTTCTTGCACAGTTCAAGTGATTCAAATGAAATGTGGGAATCGTGATTGTCCAAGATCAAAATCAAAGGGAAGTCTTTGGAAGGTCTTGAATGCTTAATGAAGTGATTTATAACTTTGACGAAATTATCACGGGTCATCCAACCTGATTCATTCACAAGGCCAAGGGAACCTTCAGGTGCTCCAGCAAGCATAAAATTCTTAAAAAATTTTCTGGGAAACACAAAAACTGGAGGGATAATGTGACCCGCAGCTGACACAATGCAACAGATTGTGACCAGTTCTCCTCTTTCTCTGGATGTCACCTGGCCTATTTGCTTCACTCCTCGTGGGGCAATTACTTTTGGCACTTTCTGTACAGTGGTCAGACCTGACTCATCCAAATTGTAGATTTGAGCTCCGCTCACATTTAGTTTTGTAATGGTTTCATTCACAATGTTGAAGAAGGTGCAAATATTATGTTTGTTGAAAGCTGTAGCTCTAGCCAGAGATGTTTCCTCAGGTTGCCTTAGCCTTATGGTCAGCTCGGGATTCCGTCGCAAAAATCCACAAAGCCAGTCATTCCCTGCAATCATTTGCTCATCCCAGGTTAAAGGATGTGCAATGTTATTGACTTTCGACATCTCGTACGCCAAAATACGAACGTTTTTAGTTGTGAGTCCATGGAACATTCTTGCACAATCTTTCAAGTAACTAGCAAAATCAGCTTCTTGCTTAGCTGTGAAAACAAGGCTATGCCTATAATTTGGTACGAGTCTAGTAGGCAGACCATTTCCTTCTCTGTCTTTTGTAAGATTGTTATTGAGGGTAGAGCGAGCAATGCCGTACTCCCTTGCAGCTTTCCTCACTTTCATTCAATTTTTCACAGCATTAACAGCTTCTCTCATACGTTCCTCCGTAACGAGACCCTTGTTGGTGTTTCTGATGTACAATCTTGGCATCTGAAACAAAAGAGTGACATAATTATATAACATTTAGAATGGAGGAGCGGCTGGCCGAGTGGATAGAACGCCGGACTGCCGGACTCTCATTCGGGAGACCCGGGTTCGATCCCCGGTAAGGTGCGGGATTTTTTTCTGTCGGGGGCAAAAAGAAAATCCTAACCTGCACAGTTCGCGGCGACTGCACTAGCCAGGCGGCCTTTATTCCTCAGGCTCAAAGACCCCTCTGCCATACACCGCAAGGTACTATATTGGCAGTAAATGACAGTTTTTTTTAGAATGGTAGGCCTATCATTTGCAAAGAAATACTGATCATAGAACGAATGGCGTGCATCTTTAATAAATCACTGAAATCAAATTTGTTAACAGTTTTATAGATTTAGACCCCAGTATTAAAAAGAATCAATAATGCTGATATTCGAATGCAATCTTCAACACTTTTAATAACAACAGACTGTCTTGTCAATTTCTTCTATGGGGAGAAATGAACCATGGGGAGAAATGAACCGGTCCATTTCTCCCCCATCAATGTATTAAACTATTCAGCCATAAAGTCTCTTAAATCTAATATTATATGCTATATTTTTATTTTATATGAACTCTTAAATAACAAGTAAATAAAGATATTAACGTAATTACCTTGTCCTGATTCCTGACTATGCGTCTGCTTTACGATGGTGTCTGGAACTGGAAAAAGAAACTTTAGTGCAGAAAATATTTCAAACTTTGCGTGAGAACGACCTGTGCGGGAAGTCGATGGCAAATGAAAAATTCGGACTATGTTTGATGTGGAAAACAAACTTATTATGGTTTCACTTTCATTGCATCACAGCCAGGGGCCAGAGAGGGGGTGGTCCATTTCTCCCCTATGTCCATTTCTCCCCAGTCTCCCCTACAGAAGAATATGTCGTATTTCATGGAAACAGAAACAATCAAATACAGAGGTTCTAGAAAAACTGGGAATGAAAAGAGAGTTGATGAAAGAAATAAAACAGAGGCAAGTGAAATAAATCAAATATTTCGGCCACGTTAAAATTAAAAGACATAACACTCTTATATTAAATTTAAAATCCATACTGGAGGGCAAGGTTGAGGGCAAGCGAGCAAGAGGTAGACATAAATACAAGTGGGAAGATAACATCAAGAGATGGACGACCATCAGTTTGACAGAATGTACAGTCAAGGCGAGAGACAGACAGTGGAGATCTATTGCAGCCAGCCTTCATTGTGGAGACGGCACCTGATTGATTGATTGATACACAAACTGGCGGGAGGTAAAGGGAAACCACCGCTGTATTTTCTCAAGAAAATCATGCCAGTAAATGAAATCCATAAAGATAACGACGTAAAAAAATGAGGATTTCACTGGAGTCTCTTGGTCCGGCAGAGAACATGGTGTGCTACAGGACTACAGGTGATACAGGACTACAGGTGATACAGGACTACAGGTGATACAGGACTACAGGTGATACAGGACTACAGGTGATACAGGTACAGGACTACAGGTGATACAGGTACAGGACTACAGGTGATACAGGACTACAGGTGATACAGGACTACAGGTGATACAGGACTACAGGTGATACAGGTACAGGACTACAGGTGATACAGGACTACAGGTGATACAGGACTACAGGTGATACAGGTACAGGACTACAGGTGATACAGGACTACAGGTGATACAAGATCGTCGTCAAGCAACTGTATGCAAATTAAAGGTTAAAAATACGCTAAATGTTGGTACATGGAATGTCAGAACACTTAGCCAGAATGGAAAATTAGATAATATCAAGAAAGAAATGGAAAGAATGAAGATAAATATAGTAAAGATTAGTGAAATGCGATGGCCAAATGGCCGGGGGGGGGGGGGGGGAATGTTTAGATAAATATAGAATTATTTACTCAGCAGGGAAGGACTACAAAAGAGGAGTTGGCATAATTTTGGATCAAATGAGTGCTGGGACAGTTAAAGGATTTTGGACAATCTCAAATAGAGTATTATTAGAGTGAAACTCCATGACAAATCTCTGAAATTCAGACTGAGTCTGAATATTAACATAACACAAGTAAGCATCACCTGGATCTTTTCTCCTGGGCATGCCGGTGTGCTGGGGAATGAACAGGCGGACAGATTGGCTGGCTCTGCAAAATTTGGTGGAGTATTGATGCATGACAGGGCAGACGTGGTTGCGGCCTTGTGGGAGCACGTGTACACCTCGGAGGAGCAGATGGAGCACCATGGTCTGGTAAGAATGAGACAACGAGGTGTGACGAGGGGATCTGGCCGACGCTCGGCGCTCGGAGGAAAGGCGAGACGGACATATAATCGGATTGCTACTGGAACTATTAGTGTTGGAACTCTTCGCTGGCTGCTGAGGATGGGGACGGAGCGCTTATGGGAATGTCCTGAATGCTGTGATGTCGGTTCCTAAATCAATCAATCAATCAATCAATCAAGTACTTGCGCCAACAGCAGACTGTAAAGAAGAAAACTTATATATATTTTATAACGAATTAGGCATGGCCGAGGACCAGTGTAAAAGTGTTGAAATGATTGTCATCTTCTGGGATTTCAATGCCAAAGTAGACAACGAAAAGGTGAGTGGTGTGACTGGTGGCTGTGGCCTAGGTGATAGGAAGAGATTTGACAGATTAATAAGCGAAGTGAGGTTATGACTTTTCTCCGTAATCTCGTATACTCTCGTCGGTAACGTGATGACAGTGAGAATCAGCAGTGGTTCGAATCGCATCGGTACCTTACGGGGTATGTGAGCCGGCCGCTCAGAAAGCAATGGCAAACTACTGAGCGTAATCTTGCCAAGAAATCAACATACAGCTGAAAGATGCTGGTGTTGACAGCGATGTCCTGTAAAGGATATGCAAAAAAAAAAAAAAAATGCCTTGATTGCTCACTACACTTATTAATAATTATGTTCAAGCATTCTGTGGAATTACCAGATAGTTTAAAAAAAAAAAAAAGCAAACATCTAAATAAAATAGGGGACATAAACATCTAATATTGTTATAAGGGAAATAACATGTTTTTGAAAAAAATAAAATATATATTTAGCTATAATATTACTATGTAAATAAAAATTCTTTCTCCTATAATTAGAAAGTAAAATGTTAATGGTAAAGTAAGACTCTATAACAAAGAGGAAATACTTTTAGACATAATTATAAAATTTGTTTTCAATCCTTACTTACTTACATTTTATAATCAACATTAGTATTCTAGGTTTATTTATTAAATATTAAATAGTATATTTGTATGCAAGTGTTTCAGCAAAGAATGAGATTATTCCCCTCCGTGGGGAAAAGCTGCTTTTTTTTACTGGCCTCCATATACGGCCACATAAAATTTCAAGTCGCACTCCCTGGCCCAGGGTTAACTTCTTTCTCCGTCATCCCGTGTATATAACGTAATCTGTCCGAGAATCGGTAACGGTTCTCGCCAAGATGGCAACTTACGGGTATGTTAGCCGGTCGCACTGAAAGCAATGGCAAACTACTCAGCCGTATCTTGCCTAGTACAGCAGCTGAAAATGCTGATGTTGACTGCAACGTCCTGTAAGGGATGCATATTCCACCCCCCCCCCCCCCCCCCCCCATAAAAAAAATGTAATGAAATTAACCACACACATCCCAACCTTTGATAACATTAAGAAAGATATGAGAAGACTGAGTATTCACATGTTAGGTATATCTGAGACCAGAGGTCATTATATATAACTTCCGAGGAATATAGCATAATCCAGAGGTGGGTTTGTTAATTTCATTCATTTTGAACAAATAGTCGCTCTCTCTCTCTCTCTCTCTCTCTCTCTCTCTCTCTCTCTCTCTCTCTCTCTCTCTCTCTCTCTCTCTCTCTCTCTGCCAAATGGTGCATTGCTTTCTACCCCCCCCCCCCCCCTTCCCTATTTCTATAACATAAATATCTCCTTTAATAATAATCATATAATTCAACTACGCATAGGAATCAACATACAGCTGAAAGATGCTGGTGTTGACCGCAATATCCTGAAACAGGATGGAAACGCGGAAAAAAAAAAAAAAATGCGTTTTCCTAGTTAGTTAGTCTTTCCTCTTGAGCCTAAGGCGGCGCATAGGGCAGAAGTCCTGTCTCTCCATGCCTGGCGGTTCGCTGCTACCTGTTGTAGATCTTGGATATTTACTTGGCCATTCAATGAGCCTTCTCTGATGATGGTTCTATGCAGGGTCTCTCTTGGTCTTCCCCGTTTTCTTTTCCCTACTGGTGACCATATGAGGGCTTGGTAGGGGAGTCTTGTCTCGTCCATTCTGAGTACATAGCCGATGTAGTTCCAACGGCGTCTTCTTATAAAATTGGATACTGTAGTCTGTATCTTGCTTAGTCTCTTGTCTTATTTGCGTATTGGTTCTGAAGTCTGTCCAGTGGATGTTTAGAAGTCTTCTAAGACATTTGTTCTCAAAATTATCTAATTTTTTTTTATCTAAAGCTACCGTTGATTTCCAACTTTCACATCCATACGTTAACACTGGAATCACACATGAGTTGAAGATTTTAAGTTTTGTGTGTTTGCTGAGTGTCTTTGACTTCCAGATGTTTGACAGTTTATTGAAGGCACCTGATGCCAGTGCGATTCTAGATGATATTTCTGGTGTTGAGTCCCCTGTAGATGTCATTTTGCTTCCTAGGTATGTGAAGCTGTTGACTTTTTCAAGAACGTAGCTGTTTAATTTGGTGTCATCTGAACTGTTGGTAAGATCAATAGTCTTTGTTTTTGTGGTGTTAATTTGGAGACCAAATTCCTAGTCGCTTAGAGCATATTTAAAACATAATAATAACATGATAGTAATGCGTTGATTGCCCACTAGTTATTAATTATTATGTACAAGCATTCTGCGGAATTACCAGATATCTGAAAGAAAAACATCTAGATGAACAATAAGAAGGGGGCATAAACTTCTAATATTTTTATAAGGGAGATTACTGGAATTTGAAATAAAGAAATTATATACTAGCAATAGTATATTAATTAACTTAGAAATCTGACAGCTACTTCAATAAATATTAAAAATTAAACCATAAGTCAGATATTATAATAAAATAAATAAGGCTTTTATATTTCTTAAATAATATCTTTTTAAATTTTACTTACTTACATTTTATAACCCACTTTATAGTTCTCCATTTATTTTTAAGATGCTAAATAGTATACTTGTTAAGTAGATGATTATACTCTTTCAAAATTTCCCCATTGGGGGAAAAACATTTTTTTACTGGCCTCCTAGGGCCACATAAAATGTAAAGGAGGAAATTAACCACACACATCCCAAACATCGAGTGAAATGGCGAGTCATGACCGCCCACGCTTTCTATATGGCACATGATTGATTGATTGATTGATCCCAAACTTTGATAACATTAAGAAATAAATTAGAAAACTGAAAATTTACATGTTAGGCAGATAAACTCTATGGACCGCTGAGTAAACTAACAAAGACTGTTATAGTCTGTCCGGAAATTAATGCCGTCATTCACGATCAATTATTTTGAAAACTGTCTGTTGCATCGTTATGAAATTTTTCTAGCCGTCTTATATTTACCCCCACCCAAGGAATATGTCTTTGAAAGGTCCAAAAACAACTTAAATCATTGAAAGCGGCGACATTCCTTTGATCTTTTGCTGAACAACTAGTGATTTCTCGCTAACGAAGTTATTTTTACGGTAATGTGAGACATGTCAATTCTGCTGACACACAAAGGCGTATCCGGATTCGTATGAGAATGGGTGGACAGGGTCGGCTGCATTACACCGGGTGTTTATCCCATATGGCTCAGTTTCTTTCCGCAGCGCGGAAAGCGTCGCACAAAGCACGAACTCCGTAGCTCCAGCGACGACCCTCAGGAGTCTCCGAAAAAATGCACTCGTGAAATGAAGGACGCGGCCCGGAATCGAACAGTCAACCTCCGGAGCCCGAGTCAGACGGCTTGACCACTTCACCACGGAGAATCCCGAGAGGGGTGCAATGTGTAATATTAGTAAAGACAGAGAATTTACAGAGGCACGGGGTAAATAATTTGTAAATTAACAGGAAAGTAGAAGGAATATATTTCTTACCTTATTTTTCATTGCCTTCTTGTTTCTTCAGCTGATGCTGTAATGTTTAGGGCCTGCAATTCGTCTGAATAGTTGGAGCAAAATATCCCAGTATGTGTGTGCGTAGTTTAAGATCTGCGATCTGCTCATACCTTAATCTGTGTCGGACGATTCCAGTAGGTTGATGATTGCTCTCGGTTGCATAAAATTCAATCCATCCTTTCTCCAATAGTCCTCTTCCTCTTTCAACACATGGTCCTGACGTTTTTTCCAGTAACTTTTATCAATATTTAATAGCGCGGACAGACAGACAGAGAGACAGACAGACAGACAGACAGAAAGGTAGGTAGGTAGGTAGGCAGAAAGGTAGGTGGGTGGGTGGGTGGATGGCTGGCTGGCTGGCTGACTGGGTGGGTGGGTGGGTGAGTCGGTGGGTCGGTGGGTCGGTGGGTCGGTCGGCCGGCAGGCAGGCAGGCAGGTAGATAGGTAGATTAGATAGATAGATAGATAGATAGATAGATAGATAGATAGATAGATAGATAGATAGATAGATAGATAGATAGATAGACAGATAGATAGATAGATAGATAGATAGATAGATATTGGTAGGTCGGTCGGTCGGTCGGTCGGCCGGCCGGCAGGCAGATAGATAGATTAGATAGATAGAGATAGATAGATAGATAGATAGATAGATAGATAGATAGATAGATAGATAGATAGATAGATAGATAGATAGATAGATAGATAGATATCGGTAGGTCGGTCGGTCGGTCGGCCGGCCGGCAGGCAGGCAGGTAGATAAATTAGATAGATAGATAGATAGATAGATAGATAGATAGATAGATAGATAGATAGATAGATAGATAGATAGATATCGGTAGGTCAGTCGGTCGGTCGGTCGGTAGGTCTGTCGGCGGCCGGCCAGCAGGCAGGCAGGTAGGTAGATTAGATAGATAGATAGATAGATAGATAGCTAGATAGCTAGATAGATAGATAGATATCGGTAGGTCGGTCGGTCGATCGGTCGTTCGGCCGGCCGGCAGGCAGATAGATAGATTAGATAGATAGATAGATAGATAGATAGATAGATAGATAGATATAGATAGATAGATAGATAGATAGATAGATAGATAGATAGATAGATAGATAAATAGATAGATAGATAGATAGATAGATAGATAGATAGATAGATAGATAGATAGATAGATAGATAGATATCGGTAGGTCGGTCGGTCGGTCGGCCGGACGGCAGGCAGGCAGGTAGATAGATTAGATAGATAGATAGATAGATAGATAGATAGATAGATAGATAGATAGATAGATAGATAGATATCGGTAGGTCAGTCGGTCGGTCGGTCGGTCTGTCGGCGGCCGGCCAGCAGGCAGGCAGGTAGGTAGATTAGATAGATAGATAGATAGATAGATAGATAGATAGATAGATAGATATCGGTAGGTCGGTCGGTCGATCGGTCGTTCGGCCGGCCGGCAGGCAGATAGATAGATTAGATAGATAGATAGATAGATAGATATAGATAGATAGATAGATAGATAGATAGATAGATAGATAGATAGATAGATAGATAGATAGATAGATAGATAGATAGATAGATAGATATCGGTAGGTCGGTCGGTCGGTCGGTCGGCCGGCCGGCCGGCAGGCAGGCAGGTAGATAGATAGATAGATAGATAGATAGATAGATAGATAGATAGATAGATAGATAGATAGATATCGGTAGGTCAGTCGGTCGGTCGGTCGGTCTGTCGGCGGCCGGCCGGCAGGCAGGCAGGTAGATAAATTAGATAGATAGATAGATAGATAGATAGATAGATAGATAGATAGATAGATAGATAGATAGATAGATAGATAGATATCGGTAGGTCAGTCGGTCGGTCGGTCGGTCGGTCTGTCGGCGGCCGGCCAGCAGGCAGGCAGGTAGGTAGATTAGATAGATAGATAGATAGATAGATAGATAGATAGATAGATAGATAGATAGATAGATAGATAGATAGATAGATAGATATCGGTAGGTCGGTCGGTCGATCGGTCGTTCGGCCGGCCGGCAGGCAGATAGATAGATTAGATAGATAGATAGATAGATAGATAGATAGATATAGATAGATAGATAGATAGATAGATAGATAGATAGATAGATAGATAGATAGATAGATAGATAGATAGATATCGGTAGGTCGGTTGGTCGGTCGGCCGGCCGGCCGGCAGGCAGGCAGGTAGATAGATTAGATAGATAGATAGATAGATAGATAGATAGATAGATAGATAGATAGATAGATAGATAGATAGATAGATAGATAGATAGATAGATAGATAGATAGATAGATATCGGTAGGTCAGTCGGTCGGTCGGTCGGTCTGTCGGCGGCCGGCCAGCAGGCAGGCAGGTAGGTAGATTAGATAGATAGATAGATAGATAGATAGATAGATAGATAGATAGATAGATAGATAGATCCCCGCCAGGAGCCGGGCCGAGCCAGCTAGTTTATTTATATAATCACGTTTCATGAAAGAATCCACAGTTTGACGACACCTCTGAACCTACCCCATATAAATTCCCTCAGTCTGCCAAAAGCAAAACCGCGCAGACAAATTTCAAATATTTGGGGGTGTGTCTTGTTGAAACGGTAATACTCTTAAAATGATGGAATGAGTGCGGGGGCAAAAAAATATATACCGCATATAACCAAACATTGAAATCTGCTGTACAATCTCCAGAAAATTTTTTTTTTTTGTTGGGTGGACATAATTATAAGGTTATATGCTAAATCTCATAATTTTCCCTCAATTGGTTACTGAGATATTGAATTTTATATTGAGGCAACCAAAAAAAAAAAAAAAACACTATAGATTAATACAAGAGACATTACACAGAGAAATTACAAAATACCAGCCATGGTACACAACCTGTGGTGATATTAACAGATGCAAAATCAGCAATATCTCCGCCAATGGTGTTTCCACCTTGTCTTGGTGGGGGAGCTTGAGTTTCTCAATGACCCTGAGAGCTATGCCGGCGGTAGCGTAGCTACCAGCAGGGCCTCCCAAGCCGGACAGGTCAAAGGGTAGAGAACAGACAAAGAGAAACACCCTGGTCCTCCAGGTTGGCGGTTGAAGCGTGGGGTTAACATCCCCACCTTTGTAAAAACCATTTTGTTACGAAACAGATACATGAGCCTCGAATTCGGACTGTCTTATTTGGACATCGACCTTGGAACGTTAAAGGACTTTTGAGATTTGGAACATGGAATGTACGGACACTATATCGAGCTGGAGCGGCCGAAGAATTAACCCGGGAGCTGGTTGAGTATAAAATGGATATAACAGCAATTCAAGAAATAAGGTGGCCAGGAGAGGGTACTTTAGAGCAAAATGAAATGATTATAATATATGGAGGAAACACCCAAAATAAACATGAATTAGGAACAGGATTTGTCATCAAAAAAGAGTTATGGGGGAACGTTCTAAACTTTAAAGCTGTTGATGACAGGATTAGTAAATTACGAATAAAAGGTAAATGGAAAAATATAACGATGATTAATGTACATGCACCTACTGAAGAGAAAGAAGATGATATTAAAGAAGACTTTTATAATGATCTGGAAGATGTCATAGAAGAAACCCCCAAACAGGACATCCTGATTATGCTGGGATACTTCAACTCAAAAATAGGAAGTGATTGATTGATTGATTTAGGAATCGACATCAGAGCATTC
Organism: Cepaea hortensis; assembly: GCA_963921405.1. NCBI lineage: Eukaryota > Metazoa > Mollusca > Gastropoda > Stylommatophora > Helicidae > Cepaea > Cepaea hortensis. Next base: position 55,098,340 of record OY992881.1, read on the forward strand.
GGGGCATTCCCATAAGTGCTCCGTCCCCAATCCGATACGACAATCCTGACACCAAATGAGAGCGATGCTCGCAGCGTTCTCCTCAGACTGGACGATCTGATTCGCTGGTTCAGGATGAGCTTCAAGCCAAAGAAATTGAGAAGCATGTCGATCATGAAGGGTAAGGCGGTGGAAAGGAGGTTCACGGTGTCTGGACAAGTGATTCCCACGGTGATGGAGGAACCTGTGAAGAGTCTTGGTCGTGTGTATGACTCAACCCTGACCGACAGGAACGCGATGGCGGAGATACAAACAATGCTGACGAACGGCCGGAATACCATCGACAAAACCAGGCTGATAGGCAATTTCAAGATCTGGGTACTCCAATGTATGCTTATTCCGAAGCTCCTATGGCCACTACTGATATATGATATTGGCATGACCGCAGTGAGTGACAAGGAAGGTAAGATAAGCAGGCATATAAGGAAATGGCTTGGAGTACCCACATGTCTTACGACTGTCGCATTGTATTGTAAGCAGATTAAATTCGTCCTCCCATTCCTGTCCCTCATGGAAGTGTTCAAAGCCGGAAAAGCCAGACTCGCAATAATGCTGAGTGAGTCTCCAGACATAACAGTCAGTGCCTCAGTTCCCACCTTGAAAACGGGAAGGAAGTGGAAAGTAGGCTACACTCCAGCTGAAGGAGGTAATGGGCCACAACCAGCTTGGCAAGCATGGGTTCGGATTCCAAGCCAACGATCCGATGTGGTCCAAGACGACAGCCAAGAAACGCAGGGACCTGGTGGTCAAGGATATCTGCAAAGGGGAAGATGATGGAAGAGTCCGCAAGGCTTCCCAAAAGGCGCAGCAGGCGCAGTGGATGTCATGAGAAGCGGTAGTGCAGAGGTCCATTACATGGAATGAGATCTGGTGCATGACACCGCTGCGTCTAAGTTTCGTCATCCGATCCCTCTACGATGTCCTGCCATCAGCTGTCAACTTGGCCAAATGGGGGTTAACTACCGACCCATTCTGTCCCCTCTGTACGAAAGCCCACATAGTCCAGACAGCGGAACACGTGCTGTCTGGTTGTAATGTCGCCTTGACCCAAGGGCGTTTTGCGTGGCGGCATAACAAAGTCTTGACTGAGTTGGCCACCATAGTGGACATCGCAAGAATGAAGGCGAGCAGAGAGGGGCACAGGCTGAGGCCGATGGAGATTACCTTCGTCCGAGCTAACGCTAATTGAGCTGACCGTCCCTTACAAGTCCAATATTGAGGAGCAGCACGTGTACAAGATAGAGAAGTACAATGACATGGTCGCAAGTCTTAGGCGGGAAGAATACACCGTCAGGCTGTTTGCCGTCGAGGTAGGCGCGAGAGGTCATGTCTCCCACTCCGTGTTTGATGTGCTGAAGTGAATGGGCATGAAAGGTCGATTAAGATCCCGGGCCCAGAGTCAACTGTCTGAGGCAGCCGAAAAGGCCTCGTGCTGGCTATGGAATTGTAACGTAGATTGGGACAAGTCTCAGAACTAGTATGGTTAGAAGCGGTGACTGCAATATCAACAATTTCTCAATCAAAACCACGAACTTTACAACGTCTCATGTCAGTTCTTTAGCCCGTCCTCCAAGCGTGAGTGGTGAGCCCGAGTGCAGTCAATCACACAAATGTCGGCCGACATCCACTCCATAATATAGCGATAATCGACCGTATGTCGCACCAAGATCGAGCGCAATTTAACAAGCCTGCAATAATAACCAACACCCCACATTTTCACGAGATATGCGTACTACGTGGTCTAGTCAGTTGCAGACAAACCAAGAGGTGGGTCCATAAAGAAAGGAAGATCCGGCTTCCTAAGAGGGTGCGGCGCCGTGAACAGGGCACGTGGAAGGAACCCGGCAACGGAGATTATGGAGTTGACAGAGGCCGTTGCAGGGGATGAGGCTGACATCCCACCACCATATGTGCCAAGGGGCAGGTACTGACTGCGCGGGCTCTCCCCACTGAGGGAGGGAGAGCTTGAGAGTGGACACGGTAACAGCGAAGGGACAAGCTTAACAACAGGGAAAACAAAAATGACCAAACGAACATTTCCACGGCAGGGGTAAGACGCCCGGAGCCATGACCCTGGGGGGGGGGGGGAACCGCCCCAGAGAGTATTAAGAAATTGAAGGTCCGAAATACTTGGGGAAGAGGGTTTACTTCTGATGATCTGAAGCCCCCTGCCGTGTTTGCTCCGCGTCGGAGCTCTGACGACTCTATTTATGCTGAAAACATTAATTGAACGTTCTATAGAAGTGAGCAAAAACCAACATCAAGCAATTCCTCGCAATCCTTGAGAGTTCAACTGGCAGATCATCAAGGTTACAATCAAACGGATTCTGGAACAGAATAATGTCACTCTCAATTATGTCAAGATCTGAAAATCTCTCCAAGAAATGCTTCTTCAAGTCACGAATAATAATTGTTTTCCCGGAAAATCGAGGCTGACATCGTCGGCGATTGTAGCGCAAAACTCTTTAAAACAGTGAAAATGAAAACAGTTTTTTCCTTCTAGTTGTGCTTCAAACAATGACAGCTTTCTCCGAAATCCTTTGATGATTCTGTAGAAACCACAGACGAGATGATGCTTTCCCTGAAGTGTCAAGTTCATTCATGTGGGATCTGATGTCAACCAAAATTGGTAACTTTGAAAGCCAGGTAGGATCTGACAGCTGTGTATCAGCTCTATCTTTCTCAGTGAGGAAAACATCTATTTCGTTTCGGAGCTTGTAAAGACTCGAGACGCACTGACATTGACTGGGTAATGCCATGCCAATGATGAAGTAGTCACTCCTTTCAGCCTGAATAATGGGTTCCAAATGTTGCTGTATGTAGCCGAGGCGCGGTGTTGGGGTGAGCGCCCAACATTGCTCAAATACCTCAATGGCTCGTGAATACATAACCTATGCAGCAAAAGTCCAACTCCTGGCCTTCACGTGGCGGAACTGTTTAAACTAACAGGAGAAGGAGCGACGGCGAGTCTCTGGCGCCGGAAAATAACCAGTATGCTCTAGATGTGTATGCACGTACATGCATGCGCAGACAGGTGTGTGCGCGCGTACACATCTACACTCGAGTGAGACCACAGTCTGCTCTAGCAAAGAAAGGTGCTGAAGACGGAGGCAACCAGCCAAGAGGCGCACCACAGAAATCAGGATGCCACGCAATCACGCAAAATGGAATATGTCGACTACTGCTAATCGTTATGGTGCTCGCCCTGCTTTGGACCCCCAGGCAGGTGCAGTGCCGGGCCCTATGTCTCGAAAGGGTCCAACCCCAACTACTGGAGGTCCTTCTCAGATGTCCTGTGGAGCCAGGGGACATGAGAATAGAACGACTGGCCATACTAAACGAAGACTTAAAATAATGCACTGGAATGCGGAGGGAGTCAGCAACAAAAAAATAGAATTAGAAAAAATCTTGGACCAAGAAAAAGTAAGCATATGTTGCTTACAAGAAACTCACCTCAATGAAAATATAGCCTTCAAAATCAGAGGCTACCAGTGTTACCGATCTGACCGAAAGAACAGGCGAAAAGGTGGGATACTGACCCTTGTAAGAAATAACATCATGGCTTCCCAAATCAAAGTCTACATGGAAGGGGCTGAGTATCAGACACTTAAACTTAAGACAGGTAATACAGATCTACATCTGATCAATTACTACTGTCCAAGTGACCGCCCACAGGCACTGGACACTCTACCACTAAAAGAAAAAATGATTGTGTGTGGCGATTTCAACAGCCACTCGCAGAGCTGGGGCTATGATCACATGGACCAGAGAGGAGAGAGACTGGAAGACTGGCAAGATGAGAATAGATTCATGTTGATTAACAAGCCGTCCGACCCACATACTTTCTACTCGAGATCATGGCACTCTACAACTACACCTGACCTGGCTTTTCATTCACCAGACCTGGAGTGGAACATTACACGAACTGTTGGGAAACAACTTGGTGGCAGTGACCATCGGCCAGTCTTTCTAACCGTAGAAAATGAGCTTGTAAGTGAAAGCAGCACCCTCTCGAGGTGGAACTACAAGAAAGCAGACTGGGCAATGTACAAGCATCGCACCAGCATACTGGTTAGAAACCTGAACACTGAGAAAGATATAAATAAAGCAGTTGAAGAGTTTGGGAAATGCATACTACAGGCAGCGCGAGAAACAGTACCAAGAGGAGCCCGTAAACAATATAAACCCTACTGGAGTAGTGAACTGGAACAGTTGCATAATGATGTTGAAGTGTGTAGAAAGCAAGCAGAGGCCACATCCAGCCAAGAGCACCACAATAAATTCCAGCATACAAAAGCCAAATTTCAAAGGGCCAAGCTGCAGGCTAGACGGAAAAGCTGGCAGGAGAAAACGGAGTCTCTGAACTTTGAAAGAGACACAAGGAAATTGTGGAAGCTAATAAAACAGCTTAATGACGAGGGCACAGGGAGAAACTCAAAAATTGCACTACTTAAAGATGGAAAAATCTTAACAAGAAAGCAAGCAGCTGACCATTTTGCGAACTCGTTCGCACAAGATAGCAATATCAAAATTAGTCCAGAGAAACAACAAAAGATTCGAGAGAAACGACAACATACAGGACAGAAGGAAATAGTACATGAGGTTCTGGAGGCACCCATCACAATCAGCGAACTGGAGCTAGCCATATCAAAACTGAAAATGAGAAAGTCACCAGGAGCTGATGGTATCTCCAATGAAATGATCAGGAACCTAGGAACAGAGGCCAAAACAAAGCTGTTGCAGATCTTCAATAACAGCTGGACCTTAGGCAGTGTTCCACAAGCCTGGAGAGAAGCAATCATGATACCCCTCCTAAAATCAGGGAAAGATGGTTCCATTGCCTCTAGCTACAGACCAATTAGCCTCACCAGCTGTCTCTGCAAAACACTGGAGCGCATCATCAATCACAGACTGCAGTGGTACATTGAAAGTAAAAACATCCTTGTGCCACAGCAGGCTGGCTTTAGGCAGTGCTACTCTACGGAAGATCAGACAACCTACCTCTCTCAAGAAATTGAGGATGCATTCCAAGAGAAGAAGCTGGTGCTTGCGGCATGGATAGATCTGAAGAAAGCCTTTGACAATGTCTGGAAAGAAGGTCTGATGAAGAAACTGAGAAACTGCAAAGTCAATGGAAGAATGTACAAATGGGTGAAAGCATACTTGCACAACAGAAGAGCCCGAGTACAGATAGACGGACTCAAGAGCAAGAAAGTACTACTGCGTCACGGTGTCCCCCAGGGCGGAGTCTTGTCCCCCACACTTTTTCTAATCTTCATCAATGATCTTGTTGCTCACCTACCGCATGGAATTAAAGCGGCAATGTACGCCGATGACCTGGTTCTATGGAGCACAAATGAATATGCATCAGTGGCCACCAGATTGCTACAAAGAGCTGTAGATACATTTGCTGCATGGGCAAATAGATGGTGTGTCAGCATAAACACTGACAAGTGCAGCACCACCCTATTTACCCTCTCTCCAAAACAAAAGGCAGGGATCATCCAGATAAATGGAACACCCCTAAGAGAAGATAAAGAACCAACATACCTTGGAGTAACATTTGATGGCAAGCTGACATGGAGAAAGCACATCAACAAAGCAGTAGCAAAAGCCAGAAGGAAAATAGCCATCCTGAGAAAGCTAAGTGGAACCACATGGGGAGCCAGTACGAAAATACTTAGCAAAGTTTACCAACAGAGCATACGACCACACCTGGAATATGGGTCAACTGCGTGGTGTTCAGCATCAAATACCACACTACAAGAGCTGGACAAGGTGCAAAATCAAGCACTTAGAGTCACCACAGGAGGGATGAGATCAACCTCTATAGTGGAAATGGGGAAGACACAAGCACTGAGTGAGCGCAGAGATACGAAAACGCTAATACAAGCAGAAAAGTTCCTCAGCTTGCCAGGCCACCCTATGAAGAACAAATTTGAAAACCTAGCTATGGGGCGGTTGAAAAGAAGTAGTTTTATCCACCAGGCTAAACGACTCTGCAGAGAAACCACTGATCTGCCCACAGTTGGTATCCCCCTAACAACTATTCCAGAGCGAACTCCATGGAAAGATGAGCATAGACTATCGTTACAAATCCAGACAAAAGTGAGAGGAATATTTGACAAGGAAGAACAGAACAGTGTGCAGCGCAGAACAGCCACTCTCAGCTTCCTTGATGAAGAATACCCACAGGACCTCTGGATCCGAGTCTACACAGATGGGTCAGCACAAAATGCTGTTCGAAATGGAGGAGCGGGAGTGTACATAGAATACCCAAATAATACTAGGGACACAGCCAGAGTACCGACAGGAAAGTACTGTCATAACTATGATGCCGAAATTGAGGCAATCAAGATAGCAACAGAGAAATTACTAAATAACAGCAATGGTACACAACCTGTGGTGCTACTAACAGATGCAAAATCAGTACTCGAGGCGCTCCTCTCTGGGAAATTGCCAGTACTAAGGACACTACTTTCTGAACTTAGCAGTCAGCATAAAGTCACCATACAGTGGATACCATCCCACTGTGGAGTACCCGGAAACGACAGAGCTGATCAATTGGCTAAGGAAGGAGCCAAAGAGGAACAGCCTGATGTGCCCGTTACATACCACCTAAAGAAAAGAATGATCAAATCAGTCAGAAAGCCACCAAAACCTGCTCAAGATGACTACCACATTATGGACAGACCAGAACAAGTCATTATTCTGCGCCTCAGAACAGGACACAATAGATTACGCAACCACATGTATACGAAATTCAAGATTGGTGAAACAGCCATGTGCACATGTGGTTTGGCGTCGCAGACAGCAGAGCACATACTCCAAGACTGCCCAAAATATAACATATCTAGGCAAACCTTCTGGCCTAGAGAGACGACAGTGGAAGATAAACTCTATGGACCACTGTGTGAACTGAAAAAAAAACAGTTCAATTCATGCAAGAGACGACATTGCAGATATAGACATATTTCAAGCGAACGAAAGAAGAAGAAAGCCTGAATAATTGGCTGGACAGATTGCCTTTGGCACATATCTATATATTAGGAGTGTTCATTTGAAATCCGTTCATGCAGCACTCCGCGTAATTGCAAATGTTGAACATGATCATGTCATAGTCATGTGATAAGTACTGACCAATGAATAAAAGAGCACGTGCTTATAGTACCATGATGCATAGGTTTTGTTTATGACCGTTGAGAAAATGGCCGGGTGGATCCAAAATCCGTCCAAAGAAGCTCAAAGAGCGGTGATTCGGTTTCTTTCATTTGAAGGATGTCGACCAGTGGGCATTTATCGAAGAATGCAGGCAGTGTATCGTAACAAATGTGTGTTGAAGACAACAGTGACAGACTGGGCACGAATGTTTCGGAAAAGACGTCAGTTCATGACAGATCTTCGACAGCCAGGTCAAGCGCATATTGTTACAACAGAAAAAAGCATCGCAAACATTGATGCAGCAGTACAGATGAACCATTGTCGAAGCATACGTTCGCTAGCTAAAGAATTTGATGTGTCAATTGGGACAATTCAAAAGGTCGTTCATAAGAAACTGCAATATCGGAAGGTGTGCTCACAGTGGGTACCACGGATGTTGACCGACCACCAAAATGAGGAACGCATGGGATGGTGTTTGAACCACTTGCTGCGTTACAGAGTGGAGGGTGATGCATTTCTCTTCCACATAGTGGCAGGTGATGAATCATGGTGTCACCACTTTGAGCCGAGCAGCAAAAGAGAGAGGATGCAATTGAAGCATGATAATCAGCAACAACCAAAAAATTCAAGTTACAGGTTTCTGCTGGTAAGGTTATGATGAGCGCATTTTTTTTTTTTTTTTACCATGAAGGGCTATTGTTGGCCGACTTTAAAGAACCTGGTGTCAACATCAACTCTACCCACTACTTGGAAACACTAGACAAGCTGCAAAAAGCCATCAAGAATAAACGACCCGGCATGCTTTCTCACGGTGTGATTTTGTTATACGATAATGCTCATCTGCATGTTACAAAGATTGTGCAGGAAGCATTAGCTTGAAAGAAATGGGAAATTCTGCAACACCTAGCCTATAGTCCTGATTTGTCACCATGTGATTTTCATTTGTTCGGACCTCTAAAAAAGCTCTCAAGGGGCAACGATTTCACACAAATGCAGACATAATGAACGTGGTAAACACTTGGTTCAGGGAGCAACCACAATCCTTTTTTTGCGGACAGCATTCGCCATCTACCTAAGTAATGGGATGCTTGCCTGAATGCCTTGCCTACGGCGACTTCTTCTGATCAATCCATGGTCTATAATTCATTCAAAATGAATGCTTTGTTTAATGTTACCACATCTGTTAATATTTCATTCATGCTTATGTAATTGTCAGAACATTCCCTAGGGTGAGGGGAACCTGCTATCACACCTTACTAACGGGATGTCTTTAGACTTGAGACATAGGTGACCTCCATCTACAAAACCCCTCCAGCCCTTGGATCATTACCTCCCTCGCTATCAACCAAGGGACGTTACCCCTTTCAAACCTCGTCCTGAATACATGACACGACTCTGGTATCTAACTATGATAACAAGATGGTGTATTATACAAAGTGAATGAGGATGAGGATGATGACTCCGAGATAGGCCTCGCTATATCTAGGCGAGACAAGACAGGGCAGTACGAGCATAGCCTCAAGGAGGAAGTGTCATCGCAGTAACAGGTCCAAGTACCACGCTATGCGGTAATTCAGTCACCCTCACCGAATGTATCCAGCCTCCGGCCAGGTATAGTCTTCTCCATTTGGCCAAGACGGTAGGCGTGTAGAATCACGGGTACGTGGGACCTCAGATTGATGACGACAATGAAGTCCGGCCCACACCCTGGTTAGTGAGGACTACTTTCTCTTGTGTGGCCGTGGAACTAGGAGACTTCGCTGAAGAGTCCGGAAGTATCGGGTGCACTGCTGATATAGCGAGATGTCGATATCTCACTTACTGGTAGTGAAAGTCACAACTGTCCAGGCTACCATCTTCGTTCAACAGACCCACACCACTGGTATCACAGAGCAGGTAAATCCACCGCTGAATCGTGGCACTGCAGTGAAAGTTCAAAAAGTTCTTCAACAGAATCATAAGCCACATGGGCCAGGCACTTGATAGTGAAGACAATGTTTCTAGCTGGCGGTAAGGCAGTCAGTCAGTTCACATCTAGGACAATGAAAACACCAAGATACTTGCCCAGGTATGGTCAAGAGGAAGGCAACAGGTAGCTGCCATGGTGAACAAACTGGTATAGTAGACATGGCGTGGGCTATGGGTTAGCTGGTCCCATACCGATAAGTAGCTCTCGATAGTAGATACATCTCGCCGTGGTAGTGGTGCTCACGGGCTGCTAACAGTCACTCGCCATAGTCCATATCACTGAACTCATCACCAGATTGTCACTCCGCTCTCATAAAGGTAGAACCTTCAACTAGAAGCACAACTGTTCCTATGGGAGCCGTTGTCAATTAACAGGTCTTGATGTCGAAGTTCTTTGAAACTCGTCAAGACATGGGTCGTCCAGCTCGCCATAACACAATTAGCACTGGGCCATAAGGCCGTCTGCCCGCCAGCTAGCTCAGCTCATAACTGAAGTCTTTGCGTGCTGGACTGAACTGATTTTGACCAGTCCTCTAGCGCTAATAAGGCTTGCTGTATTCTGCTATTAGCTGTACTAATATATTCCTCAGATGTCCATATAGCTAGGTCATCTGCAAAGGAGGATGTGTGTACTCTGACTGGAATATTTTTAGTGATGTCATTTATATATGCCAAGAATAATGTTGGTGAAGGAACTCCTCCTTGGGGGACACCTTGTTCCAACATCATCTTTTTGCTGGTTTGTCCTTGTACTTTTGTCCTGGCAGTTCTGTTCACAAGGTAGTGGCTGATCCATTTGTACATTTTCCCACAAACATGCATTTTTTGCAGTTTTACTTTCAGTCTTTCCCTCCATACTTCATCAAATGCTTTTTCTAAATCTAACCAGACCGTGAAAAACCATGAAAACCACTAACCATGAAAAAACGCAAAACACGGATAAAGAAAATAACAAGTTGGTGGAACGCAGAAGTAAAGAAAGTGGTAAAAGACAAAAAGGAAAAATATAAAAAGTGGTTGAAGAGCAAACAGGAATGTGATTACATAGAATATAGAATAGCGAGAAGACATGTGAGTAGAATAGTAAAAAGGGAAAAGCAAAAAGACTGGGAATAGTATGGAGAAACCCTAAATAAAAACTACAAGGAGGCAACCAGAAACGTCTACAAAAAGATAGGTGCAATGCGAACCAGAGGAGAACCCTTTGACCCAACTGAAATAATTAACAGCGAAAATGGAGAACCAATAAGTGAACAAAAACAAATTCTAATAAGATGGAAGCAGTATATCGAACAACTTCTCAACATCCCATCAGATGTCACGGGAATTCAAGAGACCTACACAGATGTCACCGAAGAACTAGAACCAAACATACTAAAAGAAGAAATTATAGAAGCCATCAGATTAGCCCCATTGGACAAATCACATGTACAGGATGAAATACCAAATGAACTAATTAAAGCAGCAAGAGAAGTAGGAACAGCTTGGCTACATAGACTATTCAACCATGTTTGGGTAGAACAACAGACACCACGAGACTGGGGAAAGGCCATAATTATCCCAATTTGAAAAAACAAAGGCAGCAAACGAGACTGCACACAATACAGAGGCATTTCACTGTTGAGCCATACTGGGAAAATATTTTGCAAAATTCTTGAAAAAAGATTACGAACTACTTTAGAGCCCCAGCTAAGCGAAACACAACTTGGATTTAGGAAAAACAAAGGATGCACAGATTTTTGCTTTTAGACAACTTATAGAAATATCAATCGAATTCAATGAAACACTATACTTAGCCTTTGTCGACCAAGAAAAGGCATTCGACAGAGTAGATAGAAACAAACTGTGGGAAATCCTTAAACAATATGGAGTGAGTACACACCTAACAAACCTATGTAGAAGTTTATACAACAACAGTGAATGGATAGTGAGAGCAACTGGAGGACACTCAGAACCCTTCACCATAAGATCTGGAATACGACAAGGTTGTGTCCTGTCCCCTCTCTTGTTCATAACATATATAGACAACATATGTAAAGGAACCAGCCAAGCAGAGACCAAGAATACCGCATGACGAGAACACAGAAGAAGAACCATCTGCAAATCTAACCATTAGAGAACTCCTGTTTGCGGACGACCAATCACTAATAGCAAAATCAGAAGCTGAATTACAAGACCACATGAATAGTCTAAACGAAATGTGTAGGGAACATAACATGAAAATTAGCACAAGCAAAACAGAGATAATGACTATAACTAAAGAAGAACAAACAACAACAATTCATCTAAACGAACATCCCTTGAAACAAGTAAAGAGTTTCAAGTACCTAGGAAGTATAATATCATCAAATGGCAGATCAGAAGACGAGATCGAATATAGGTGCAATAAGGCAAATCAACTCATTGGACAAATGGCACCAATACTAAAGAACAAACATGTATCAATAACTACTAAGAAAGCACTTTACAACACAATCTTCCTACCAACTCTATGCTACCAATGACAAACCTGGACAATGACAGAAAAAGAGAAAAGAAAAATCACAACAGAAATGAGGTTCATGAGAAGAATACTCAACGTATCAAGAAGAGATAAGATCAGAAATGAAGAAATCAGGACTAAAGTGGGGGTTAAAGCAGCACTAGATTTTAATAGAAAGCAGCAAGTCAAATGGTTTGGCCATGCAAGCAGGTTACCAGTCAACGATGTACAGACCAGATGGAAACAGAGGAAGAGGCCGACCACGTAAGCGTTGGACGGAGGGAATAGCAGAGTCCATGGGAATGTCGATACATGAAGCCGATAATCGGTCACTCTCACGAAGTTTATACTTCACCCCGACACCGCAAGGTACAAGAGGAACATGATGAGATGAGATGAGAACCAGACCCTTAGTGTGTGCTTTTTCTCTTGGAAGGCTTCCCATATTTGGTGAGCTCTATAGGTTATTTGATCTTCAGTGAATCTGTACTTTCTGAATCCTGCTTGGTGTGGTGTTAAGAGTTGGTTTTCTTCCAGATGCCATGCTAGCCTGCAATTGATACTGCATTCCATCTATTTTCCTACACAGCTAAGTAGACTGATAGGTCGATAGCCATTTGGTTCTTCCAGGTCTTTTCCTTTCTTTGGGACTTGTATTAGTATAGCTTCCTTCCATGCCTGAGGAACTATTCCTCTCTTCCAGCTGTAATTTAGGACTGCTAGTAGTTTCTTTTTTGCTTTAGTGCCTTGTCCTATTAGCATTTCATTTGTGATTCCATCCTTTCCTGGTGATTTCTTCTTTTTTAGGGTATTCATTGCCTGTTCCATTTCTTCCATTTTTAGATTTGCCATCATATATTCTGCTGCCGTCTCTGTATTACTATGATGTGTCTGTTTATCTTTGATTACTTTCTTCTGTTCGTTTATAATATCAATGTGGTTTGCACTAGCATAGTGTTCCATTATTGCATTTGCAGCCATTTTTTCCTGTAAGCAAGGCATTCCCTTGTTTAATTGTTATTTGTTTGTTTCTTGGTCATTCATTGTTCATGGCTTTCACTAGTTTCCATAGTTTGTTTCCATCCTTGTCAAAGTTCAGGTTTTTTTGTTTTTTTCCCTCCAACAATCTCTGGTTGTTTGGTTTACTGTTCTTTTATGTTTTGCTGAGATATCGTTGAGAGAGATGTTTGCTTCAGTTGTTTGTTCTCTCTCTCTCTCTCTCTCTGCTGTCTTCCTGGCATCTTCAACTTTGTCCTCCAAAATTTGTAGTTCTTCATTCCAGTATGGTTTGTAATTTTTCCTCGCTCCTCTTGGAATGGACTCAGTGGCTGCCTGTATTATTGCTTTGTTTAGACTTTCCACCATTTGTGTCATGTTGCCATTGTGTCATATTTATGTTTTCACAATATTTGTCTGTTAGTATAGCAGATCTGTCCCAATAAGTTTGTTTGTAATTCCAACGAGGCAAAGGCTTGTGCTCCCGTGGAACATACTCCATATTCATTACAAGCTTGATTGGTCTGTGGTCACTACCTGCTAATTGGTCAAGCACATGGCGATCAATTTTGTGGAGGATGTCTCCTGTGCAGAAAGCTAAGACTGGAGTAGAAGTGGTAAACCATCTTCTAGAGTAGAATCTTGGTGTGTCATCCACTTTGTTGAGTAGATTGAGATTTGAGTCTATTTCCCAGTCCTCCACTTCATCTCCTCTGTTGTCAGTATCTGGGTATCCCCATCTTTCTGAACGGCTATTAAAGTCTTCAAGAATAATGCAGTTTGTGTCAGTTATTTTCATGTTTGAAAGTGTAAGGTCCTTATCTGCTGGGCTATACAGATTGTGAATTCTTATTTTCACATCTTTTATCATTATATCAACACCTATAATTTTCGTTTGGTTGTCAGAGATCTCAGATACTTCACTGCAAGGTATTGTGTTTCATGTAAATATTAGAACTCCTCCGTTGTGTCCTTCGCGGCCGAAACGTATGGCCTGATATCCTCTGACTGAGAATCTGCGATGGGCGTTAGGGTGTGTCTCTTGAATGCATGCCACATCGATTATATCTTTATGAAGACTATTTGTTAGGGGGACTTTCTTGTTAGAAACTCCTTTGGCATTTCACTGTAGTATGTTGAGTGTCCAGGGTGTTTGGTCAATAGCTCTCACCCCAATCCTATGGACAATATCTCTCACCCCAATCCTATGTGCCTTGACTCCACAGCACAGGGGAAGGTGACCACCAGTAGGAATAGGTGGACCCCTGCGAGGCAGGGGGCCCGGCACTATCACTGTCTAACTGGTCTTCACGGGATTAGCACCATACAGATTAATTTTAATCTGTGGCGTCATGGATTGATTAAGTTACGTTGCACTGCTTTGTCAAGTCTGTGGCTCAGTACATCCGATTTCGACAAGCATTTATGGGGTGTGCTCTCCTTAGCGTTTTACTGTCCCCAGTCTACCTACAAGGCAGCAGGTTTGTGTGTCTCTCTTGGTCTGGTGCCTATCCCTTGACCTGTCCGACATTGGAGACCCTACCAGTAGCTGTCCTACCGTCAACATAGCTCTTGGGGTCATTGGAACATGCAAGCCCCTCTACCACCACAAGATGGAGACACGGCAGAGGGGACCACTGTGTTCAATGCAAGTCCTCCAGCGCCGATAAAGTGCTTGAATTGCTGTAGAAAAAAATTCTCTTGGTCACGTGTGTAGTCACTCATGCATCACCTGCTGTAGCTCTTCATCAGACTGACAAGTTGTGAAACTTCCTACTCCACTCATACACTTGCTGGACTGACAGGCGTGCATCACCATGCTGGCCTTCATTCGCCGATGAACTTCTACAGGTTTCACGCCTTCACTGATCAAAGAACTGATAAAAGAACACGGGTCCTCTTTGGTGCATGTCAAAAGTGGGGCAGCCATCTTTAAACTGCCCATATTACGTCACCGTGCTGATTTCATGTGCTTGACACTCTTGACATCATTAACAACAATATTGACAGGTTACAAGATAATGGCCTGGTTATTGCCATTTCTACCACACTTTTAATGTTTTCATTTGAAGCCCGCCTTGTACGTATGTGCTTGCAGATTTTTGTTTAACCTAGGCTCTCAGATCAACCAGCCTAAAATGGGTACATGGAAATGTCTTGGGAAGTAAAGGCGACTGGCATATTATTGATGACATCACCACTCGAGTGTTGGTTGGTCAACAGAAATGTGTGGCTAGCACCATATCCCCAACACACATACAGGCGTGTACACGGGGTCCTGTGCTATACTTGTGTATGTATGTGTTTGTGCATACATTTGAATTTGCGTGTGAGAGAGAATGTGTCCGAGAGGGAAGGACGAGAAGTAGGGGGGGGGGAGACAGGAGAGATGGGAGGGGTTCTCTGAGTACAGCTTTTACTTTGGTTTCATTGTTACTGTCACATATACTGTGCATGTATTATTAAATATGTTATTAATGAAACTATTAAAACAGATTAAGGTACTATGAATTTGTGTGACTTAATTCCATATGTATTGTACAAATACATCTACATAAAATTGACCAGTCATTATAGTTTGTGTGAGTGTTTTGCTGTTTTTATTATTATTTTTTTTTTTTTGCAGTTCCTGAATCAGGAGCATTGGAATGTGATCAACATCAAACAATTAGTATAATGAGCCACATCACGAAGATTTTGCTAAGAATTATCATGCAAAGAGTGAGGAAGACAATACAACCTGAAATAGGAGAAGAACAATGTGGGTTTATAGAAGGCGAGTATACAATAAATGCTGTGTACATGCTGAGAACGTAGTAAGTTAACGTAAGTTAGTGTAAAAGTAAATAAAGACTTACATCTTTGCTTTATTGACTACACAAAGGCTTTCGATAGAGTAAGACATGGCAACATGATGGAGATACTTGCAGACCTACAAATTGATGGGAAAGACATAGACTTGAAAAAAAAAACAAATATTGGAAACAACAAGCTGCCATCAGACTGGATAATGAAATAGATCAGTATCAGCCTATTAAGAGATGTGTGAGACAGGGATGTGTAATGTCTCCAGATCTGTTTTCCCTGCATAGTAAAAATATTTTCAGAATTGTAAAAGATATGAAAGGGAGCATCATTGGAGGAAGAAACATCAATAACATTAGATATGCAGATGATACAGTAATGATTGCAGACAATGAGCAGGATTTGCAACATTTAGTAGATGTGTTTGTTGCACACAGTGAACAATTAGGGTGAGAATTAAACTGTAAGAAGTCTAAGTATATGATTTCTTTAAAAAAAAAATTCTATTAATCTCCCTTAAAACAATATTAAATGTTTATACCCCCTACGCATTGCTCATCTAGATGTTTTTCTTTTAGCTATCTGGTAATTCCGCAGAATGCTTGAACATAACTATTAATAAGTGTAGCGAGCAATCAAGGCATTACTATCATGTTATTATGATGTTTTAAATATGCTCTAAGCAACTAGGGACACGCATGCGCATTTGGATTGTACGATTTATTATTATAGGAGATATTTATGTTAAAGAAATGAGGGGGGGGGGGTTTAGAAAGCAATGCACTATGTGGCAGAGAAAGAGAGAGAAACAGAAAGAGAGAGAGAGAGAGAGAGAGAGAGAGAGAGAGAGAGCGAGAGAGAGAGAGAGAGAGAGAGAGAGAGAGCGAGAGAGAGAGAGAGAGAGAGAGAGAGAGAGAGAGAGAGAGAGAGAGGGGGGGGGGGGAGACTATTTTTTCAAAATGAATGAAATTTACAAATAATATAAATGACATCTCCTCTAAATAGAATATTTGTCTAAATAAATCTCATAAACTTGCACGGCCATTCGCCAGCGCGAATATAAGTGCATTCAGGCCTTGACTGTACCAGACTACTAGGTCTTCTTCTGCTCACTTCGCTTATTAATCTGTCACCTCTCTCATTCCTATCACCTAGACCAGGGGTCACCAAACTAACTACGGCCCGTGGGCTGAATCCGACCAGCGACGTCAGTTCATCAGGCCCACCGATGGTACTCGAATTTGCTTGATAAAACGTATGGAACATGAGATGTTGTGATAAAATTAAATTTAAATATTATGTTTAGAATACTAGGATATCTTCACATGTGCGGATACCTCCTGGCTGCTTTGTACCTTAAATTTACTATTCTCAATTTTAAATTATTGCATCTATATTTTATTGTAATGTTTGCTTATTTTGCATCATCCCAAGTCCTTCCCCGGTTCGTGGTAGCTCCGCCTACGTTCTGACGTTACCATGGTTTCCATAGCAACACACACAAACACGCATTTTTCCTGCCCCCGGATGCATCTGGCTGTCAACACAGGTCTGACGCTCCAGAAATATTTACTTCTTTTTGCCTGTCATCTATTTTATAGGTACGCAACAGTGATAGGTTAGTGAACTACAAGTGTGAATAGAGGCAAAAAAGTAGCAAACATAGCATGAAAATGCCATAGAATCCTCGTGTTATTACAAAAATATTATTCCTAGCTTAGAAAAAATCCCCAGTCAAGGTGTTAATCGAGCTGATCTCTATGCCTATGTTTTTCAACCTCTCTGTAGAAGCATATACTTATGCAGATGTTTACATTGCTTAAGGAACTCTGTGCGATGATCCAAGTGTCTGAACTACTTTATGTAATAAACCAGATATGTGCAGAAATGTTGCATTTAGGCGATTTCGGTATGTTTCGGCGGATTCCCGGTTGAAAAACTAGTCTAGGCTGTTTATTTAGGCCGGCCCTATTTATATATTTTGCAAACCTTATTATTGATATATTCTATTATTGTAACAAGATTATTGAGGTTGGAGTTCATAATGTTAGGCAGTTTATTATTTGGATAATCTCTGGCGAAGACAAAAGTGGATATTCTGCCGACCCCACGGTTTCTGGATCTATGTGTTCACACAATCCCCTCTAAATATGAACATATATATTTTTCTATAAAAGATCAGGAACAACACACTAGTAAATTCAAACGAAATCCCCAGATATAATATAGATCAGGCAATAGTTACAGGAATAGAACACCTAGAGATGAAGAACAGTATTATAAGAGTCGTTCATTTGAAACCCGTTCCGATGGCTTTATTACTGTGATGAAACCAGTCGGTTCACCATGTGACATTTTGCTACTGGTGAAATTTACTGGTCGAGGGGAAAGAACCATTACATTCTCTACTCAGACCAGAGTGATTGCTCGCCCTTTAACATTTTCCCGAACTTACTGGAAACAGGGTTGTGTTGAATACAACTCAGTCAACGGCGCAAGTCCGGCACGCATGCTGTGTCCCTAGTATTATTTGGGTATTCTATGTACACTCCCGCTCCTCCATTTCGACCAGCATTTTGTGCTGACCCATCTGTGTAGACTCGGATCCAGAGGTCCCGTGGGTATTCTTCATCAAGGAAGCTGAGAGTGGCTGTTCTGCGCTGCACACTGTTCTGTTATTCCTTGTCAAATATTCCTCTCACTTTTGTCTGGATTTGTAATGATAGTCTATGTTCATCTTTCAATGGCGTTCGCTCTAGAATAGTTGTTAGAGGGATACCAACTGTGGGCAGATCGGTGGTTTCTCTGCAGAGTCGTTTGGCCTGGTGGATAAAACTACTTCTTTTCAGCCGCCCCATAGCTAGGTTTTCAAATCTGTTCTTCATAGGATGGCCTGGCAAGCTGAGGAACTTTTCTGCTTGTATTAGCGTTTTCGTATCTCTGCGCTCACTCAGTGCTTGTGTCTTCCCCATTTCCACTATAGAGGTTGATCTCATCCCTCCTGTGGTGACTCTAAGTGCTTGATTTTGCACCTTGTCCAGCTCTTGTAGTGTGATTTTTGATGCCGAACACCACGCAGTTGACCCGTATTCCAGGTGTGGTCGTATGCTCTGTTGATAAACTTTGCTAAGTATTTTCCCACTGGCTCCCCATGTGGTTCCACTTAGCTTTCTCAGAATGGCTATTTTCCTTCTGGCTTTTGCTACTGCTTTGTTGATGTGCTTTCTCCATGTCGTCCTGCCATCAAATGTTACTCCAAGGTATGTTGATTCTTTATCTTCTCTTAGGGGTGTTCCATTTATCTGGATGGTTCCTGCCTTTTGTTTTGGAGAGAGGGTAAATAGGGTGGTGCTGCACTTATCAGTGTTTATGCTGACACACCATCTACTTGCCCATGCAACAAATGTATCTACAGCTCTTTGTAGCAATCTGGTGGCCACTGATGCATGTTCATTTGTGCTCCAAAGAACCAGGTCATCGGCGTACATTGCTGCTTTAATTCTATGCGGTAGATTAGCAACGAGATCATTGATGAAGATTAGAAAAAGTGTGGAGGACAAGACTCCGCCCTGGGGAACACCGTGACGCAGTAGTACTTTCTTGCTCTTGAGTCTGTCTATCTGTACTCTGGCTCTTCTGTTGTGCAAGTATGCTTTCACCCATTTGTACATTCTTCCATTGACTTTGCAGTTTCTCAATCAGGCCTTCTTTCCAGACTGTCAAAGGCTTTCTTCATATCTATCCATGCCGCAAGCACCAGCTTCTTCTCTTGGAATGCATCCTCAATTTCTTGAGAGAGGTAGGTTGTCTGATCTTCCGTAGAGTAGCACTGTCTAAAGCCAGCCTGCTGTGGCACAAGGATGTTTTTACTTTCAATGTACCACTGCAGTCTGTGATTGATGATGCGCTCCAGTGTTTTGCAGAGACAGCTGGTGAGGCTAATTGGTCTGTAGCTAGAGGCAATGGAACTATCTTTCCCTGATTTTAGGAGGGGTATCATAATTGCTTCTCTCCAGGCTTGTGGAACACTGCCTAAGGTCCAACTGTTATTGAAGATCTGCAACAGCTTTGCTTTGGCCTCTGTTCCTAGGTTCCTGATCATTTCATTGGAGATACCATCAGCTCCTGGTGACTTTCTCATTTTCAGTTTTGATATGGCTAGCTCCAGTTTGCTGATTGCGATGGGTGCCTCCAGAACCTCATGTACTATTTCCTTCTGTCCTGTATGTTGCCGATTCTCTCGAATCTCTTGTTGTTTCTCTGAACTAATTTTGATATTGTTATCTTGTGCGAATGAGTCCGCAAAATGGTCAGATGCTTGCTTTCTTGTTAAGATGTTTCCATCTTTATGTAGTGCAATTTTTGAGTTTCTCCCTGTGCTCTCATCGTTAAATTGTTTTATTAGCTTCCACAATTTCCTTGTGTCTCTTTCAAAGTTCAGAGACTCCGTTTTCTCCTGCCAGCTTTTCCGTCTAGCCTGCAGCTTGGCCCTTTGAAATTTGGCTTTTGTATGCTGGAATTTATTGTGGTGCTCTTGGCTGGGTGTGGCCTCTGCTTGCTTTCTACACACTTCCATATCATTATGCAACTGTTCCAGTTCACTACTCCAGTAGGGTTTATATTGTTTACGGGCTCCTCTTGGTACTGTTTCTCGCGCTGCCTATAGTATGCATTTCCCAAACTCGTCAACTACTTTATTTATGTCTTTCTCAGTGTTCATATTTCTAACCAGTATGCTGGTGCGATTTTTATACATTGCCCAGTCTGCTTTCTTGTAGTTTCACCTCGAGAGGGTGCTGCTTTCACTTACAAGCTCATTTTCTACAGTTAGAAAGACTGGCCGATGGTCACTGCCACCAAGTTGTTTCCCAACAATTTGTGTAATGTTCCACTCCAGGTCTGTTGAATGAAAAGCCAGGTCAGGTGTAGTTGTGGTGTGCCATGATCTCGAGTAGTAAGTATGTGGGTCGGACGGCTTGTTAACCAAGATGAATCTATTCTCATCCTGCCAGTCTTCCAGTCTCTCTCCTCTCTGGTCCATGTGATCATAGCCCCAACTCTGCGAGTGGCTGTTGAAATCGCCACACACAATCATTTTTTTCTGTTAATGGTAGTGTGTCCAGTGCCTGTGGGCGGTCACTTGGACAGTAGTAATTGATCAGATGTAGGTCTGTATTGCCTGTCTTAAGTTTAAGTGTCTGATACTCAGCCCCTTCCATGTAGATTTCGATTAGGGAAGCAATGATGTTATTTTTTACAAGGGTCAGGATCCCACCTTTTCGCCTGTCCTTTCGGTCAGATCGGTAACACTGGTAGCCTCTGATTTTGAACGCTATATTTTTGTTGAGGTGAGTTTCTTGCAAGCAACATACGCTTACTTTTTCTTGGTCCAGGATGTTTTCTAATTCTATTTTTGTTGTTGTTGCTGACTCCCTCCGCATTCCAGTGCATTATTTTAAGTCTTTGTTTAGTATGGCCAGCCGTTCTATTCTCATGTCCCATGGCTCCACAGGACATCTGAGAAGGACCTCCAGTAGTTGGGGTTGGCCCCTTTCGAGACATAGGGCCCGGCACTGCACCTGCCTGGGGGTCCAAAGCAGGGCGAGCACCATAACATTTAGCAGCAGTCGACATATTCCATTTTGCGTAATTGCGTGGCATCCTGATTTCTGTGGTGCGCCTCCTGGCTGGTTGCCTCCGTCTTCAGCACCTTTCCTTTGCTAGAGAAGACTGTGGTCTCCCTCGAGTATAGATGTGTACACGCGCACACACGTGTCTGCGCATGCATGTACGTGCATACACATCTAGAGCATACTGGTTATTTTCCGGCGCCAGAAACTCGCCGTCGTCCCTTCTCCTGTTAGTAGAAACAGTTCCGCCACGTGAAGGCCAGGAGTTGGACTTTTGCTGCATAGGTTATGTATTCACGAGCCAATGGGGTATTTAAGCAATGTTGGGCGCTCACCCCAACACTACGCCCCGGCTACATACAGCAACATTTGGGACCGAAAAAGTACTACTAGACTGCCACACTTCATACCACAGGTATGTCAGTAGCAAAAGCGTCCCAGAGGCATGAAATGGAATCTTGCTTGGCTAGCAAATCCATTAAGTGGAAAGTCAAAATCGAAAGCTCATTGTGTGGGCATCATCAAAGGTGGAAAAAGTGTCCTAGTGCCACAAAATGGAATATTGCTTGGATAGCAAATCCATTATGTGGAAAGTCCGAGTCGAAAGCTCACTGTGTGGATGTCATCTGCAGACTGCATTCTTCTGGTTTTCGGAGGACCAGCCTATGGTGAACGGAAGGCCCAATATACGGAAGTGAGGCTAAGCAGTCATGTGCAGGACGCGACGATTCCTTAGGTGAGCCCAGTACCAGAGCGCTATGTGTCGGCTCTGCAATTATGGAAGCCTCCTTGGATGGTGGGGAATGCCCATGGTCTGCCCCTGCCTTCCCTTGAGGGCTGGATGGGATGTCCTCGGTTGTTCTAAATGGGCCAGCTGGGATGGGGGATAACACCACAACAGTGAGAGTCAAACATCCTAAGAAACCCCCGGGAGGGTTAACCCGGTCAATAAATACCCGCAGAAGTAAACAGACACAACGCAATCACGCCCAAAATCACTCTCCGGATGAACGCAGAAGAAGAATATCAAGAATACATTAACAAATGATACATTTGTTCTTTACTTTTTCAGAATACATTCACACACACAAAAAAGAGAACACATTTAAGATTTTCATTTGAAGCCCCCTCGCATAAACACACACACATTTTATAATTTTTGAATAAAATAATTACAGGCACATTTAAATATTTGTTGCATAAAATACCCACAAAATCATATGAAAATACTGACAAATATTAGTCAGGACTCCGTTGTATACAAACATAACACAAAAAGTAAACAAAGGAACAATTCTATAGTATTTGGTTTCATTCATGCTACTTACCCCCCGAACTACTATGTTTTATTGCTATTGTATAAAGTAAAACGCATTGCACACGCAAAAGATATCCAGTAAAATAGCAAAGAGTGACCCCCATACAAACTCTACTGATGATGTAGGAAACAGTGTAAACACATGCCTGGAAGCAGAAGCCTGCTACGGGTCTGTGGTGTGACATTTCTGTAGGCCTAAATGAGTGGAGGGACAGGTGCTCACTGTCAGTGGCCATGAACACAGATGTCAAACCTCGTCCGGCTGCACTTGTGATATTATCGTTGTAGCCCCTTATCAGCTACACTAACACGTCTGCTAGAAAAACAGTTTAGTTTTTAGTTAACAGTACCACAACATTTCATGAGTTTTAGTTTAGTTTAGTTTAGGTTAGTAGACGGATCAACATCACGGCAGACTGGTGTAACCCATAAGTGCTCTGTTCTACTCCTAACTCAAACCTGAGTCCGGAGAGTTTCAGCTCAGTGCATGAACTCCGTAGCACTGGCGAGTAAAATATATGATTAAAATACAGCACATTCAGTTAACAGTACCAAACTATTTCATGAGTAAAATACAGCATACTCAGTTAAAGGTACCACAACATTTCATGATAAAATACACCATTGTCAGTTAAAGGTACCACATAATTTCATGAGTAAAATACAGCATTGTCAGTTAATTGTGCCACAAAATTTCATGAGTAAAATACATCATTTTCAGTTAACAGTACCACAACATTTCATAAGTAAAATACAGCATTATCAGTTAACGGTACCACATTTTATGAGTAAAATACAGCATTGTCAATTAACAGGACCACACCATTTAATGAGTAAAATACAGCATTTTCAGTTAAAAGTACTACAAAAAACATTTCATAAGTAAAATACAGCATATTCAGTTAGCAGTACCATTGGTTCCGTCGCCCTGCTACTGAGTGAGTGCGTGGCGTGACACTGTGAGCTGTGAATTTTGTGTGGAATGCTATTAAATCTGTCCGCGGTTGATTGTAGGGTGAGCTGCATGTTTGGAATGATGGCGGCTGGCAGTTGCTGAATTGACTGGTTTGCATTTTTCAGGAAACTCCTGGGAGTCATCGCTCGAGCTACGGAGTTCGTACTTTGTGCGATGTTTTCTGCGGGTCGCCCTGCGGAAAGAGACCGAGCCATATGTGTCTTTCTGGTGACTGACGATTCCATCGAGGATGAACTGTATTTTTCTTGGAGGATTTTTATGTTGGCATTCTGGCGGCAGCGTTATGAACAGTTTACCTGTGCGGGCTGTTGGCTTGCCGAGACTCCTGTCTTTTCGACTTTTCACATTGGACAGTGAGGAGCATTTTGTGATATTCACTGGCACAGGAACGGAGCATAATGGGGATGACCCGTTGCCGTGAAGTTGGAACCACGACTAACTATGACTAACTAACTAGCAGTACCACAACATTTCATGAGTAAAATATAGCATGTCAAGATAACCCATCACCATGGTGCAGGTCCTTTGCAGAGTCGAACTCATCATGGCCTGCCAAAAGGTTTCTCTATTTCTGGACATCTCCCAGGCCTCATGCACCCTCATGCCTAAGGTGTTTGCAATGACCTATATCCATCTTTGCGCTGTTCGTCCCCTGCCTTTTCTTACAGGAACCATATAATCACTGTTCTTTCCAAACCACTGAGACATGTCATAAAGACAAAGTATTTCAGTTTCTGAGACATGGTGTTGTTTATCAGCCACATTTATTGATGTTCACATCTGGGAAAATAACCCAAATTAGCAAATTATGGAAAGAATGTTTCCACTTTGGCCAGAACAAAAGGACATCATACAATTTATGAGAGACTGCACAGATTACATGTCATACTGTCTTCTTTGTGCTGTGAGGCTGTGGGCGATTGCTCCCTGCACTCATGGACCAACTATATGCAGTAGCTGTTATTTTTAATCCAGTTTATGAATATGATGGTTGGGCTTGTCCACTCTTAAAACTGATAATACTACCCCAAAGCAGTATTTTCTGTTGTAAATTTGAACAAAAGAAGACACAAAGAATAGTTGAACAGAGTGGTATAGATAAGGGGTGCCCTATTTGTGAGAAGTGGCAGCTAGTTAGCTTATGTGAAAAAGTTATCCTGGGTGCTGTTTTATATATTCCACAGTGCCAGTTTTGATTGCTAGCGCCTCCTAATATTAGAAGCTGGCGGCACCACTGGCCGTACAATGTATAGCCTGAGATATTGTGCTGCAGCACTGGTGATACAATGTATTGTCTGGGATATTGTGCTGCAGCACTGATCACACAATGTACTGTCTGGGATATTGTGCTGCAGCACTGGTCACACAATAGAACAGTGGTTCTCAACCGATGGGGAATTCCCCCCCAGGGGGGAATTTTAGGATTTCCAGGGGGGGGGGGGGAATGAAGACCATTTCAAGATCGTGTTAATACAAGAACCGATTACTTGATATTGTCTTTCCCTTCATAATTTGCAGTTATGTACGTCTCATCCTTCTAAAATTAATTTTATAAAGTAAGTAGACCCACAAATCATGTTTTATGTGGATGTGTAGACTTGTTTTAGTATATGCTATTAAATTTACCTTCCATTTTTACGTATACTGTGTAGGGGTGGGGGGATTTTTAGATAGGAAATATGAAAGGGGGGGGGGAGGGGAAATGACGTTCTGAAAATATGGTGAAGGGGGGCACGGGCCAAAAAAGGTTGAGAACCACTGCAATAGAATGTATTGCCTGAGTTATTGTGCTGCAGCACTGGTCATACAATGTTAGAAGCTGGCTGCGGCACTGGTGGTACAATACAATGTATAGCCCAAGATATTGTGCTGCATCTCTTCGGGTGCATATTACAGTCAGATATAATATATTATGACATGAAAGATGAATCCTTTTGTCTGAAATACGAAACACACATAGTCACTGGTACAACATTAATTTAACTTGACAATGAATCTGCGATCACAGTGGTAGCATGTGTGTCACATTAGAATTGTATTAGAGGCTACTTTTGTTATGTATTTCACCCCCCCCCCCCCTCTCTCTCTCTCTCTCTCTCTCTCTCTCTCTCTCTCTCTCTCTCACACCCTGTCCAGCTTCAAAATAAAAAAGAAAAAGAAAAAAATAAGGATTCATCTATTCACTTGGAGTATGGCCGGATGGTAAAGAGTGTTCACTCTTAAACTTCCGCTGTGCTGATGATGAGTTAACGGGTTCAACCCCTAGATCGTTCAGCTGGATTAAAATGTTGACTTCTTGTCCTTGACATAGGGATGTAATTTACAAGTACCTCCAAAGTTGGAATTGGTTCATCTAATGGTGAGGGACATTGGTAATAGGGAAAGCTAATCCACACACAAAAACCTAGTATAATGCTGCTAGAAGTAGTAGCACTTGTATGGACTATACTTCAGCTCAAAGTGAGTGAACAATACAAAAACAAAATCTGTTCACTTCACAGTTATATTTAACTCTGTAGTATGTACCTGATGAGATGCAGCAACATATGTCAGGCAATACATTGTGCAACTTCTTGTTTGTGTCTCCTGTGCTCAAATAATATCTCAACAAAACACAATATGACAAACATCAATCAGTATTCTTGCATGAAGCTGTTTAACTTGTATGTCTAGCTGTGTAACTGTTGTTATTATCAATTCAGTTTGTGAATGAAGTTCATCAAAACTGTATAATCTTAAAATTGAGAATATTGCAATAAACATAGATTAACTATAACATACATCAGCATTAGGGCATCAGTCTATGCCTGTCTTCTTCATAACATTCATAACTTGATATATATGCTCATGCAATCAAGGAAGCTTTTCATAACAAATCTATTTACATTATTAATGGGTATTGCTTATAAAAAGTATATATGTATATATTAAGAATATCTGTATTCTGAACTGCATATATATATATAGTAGTAGTAGGCCTCTTTCAGTCCTGAAGGACTATAGAGTTGTGCCGCTTGGGAGGTGCCTGGCAGCACCGCTGGTGACTGTATAGTCCAATTCGAGAATAACAATCTCTGTCACAGTTTCCGCATCTGTGAGACGAGGCAAGTCCCGCAGTAAGTGACTGCTCTTTGAGTCTGTGTCGTCTCTCCTCAGTTTTTTGGATCAGATTGCGCTCAAAGAGCACCAGTCCGTTTCGTACATCTCTTCTCCAGGAGCATCTGTCTGTTGCAACTCTCTCCCACGTGTCTGGATCTATTCCAATGGTTTTCATATCTTGTTTACACACATCCCTATATCGCATTTGGGGTCTTCCGGTTGGCCTCTTTCCTGTGGCTAGTTCTCCGTAAAGGAGATCTTTGGGAATACGTTCGTCCTCCATTCGAGATACGTGGCCCAACCACCGGAGGCGTCTCTGCTTGAGGAGGGTGTGCACTGTGGTAATATCTGCTCTTTCAAGCACCTGTTTGTTTGTTATGTGGTCTTTCCATGTTATGCCCAGGATACGTCTCAGACATCTTATGTGGAAGGAATTCAACTTCCTTTCCTGTCTTGAGTACAGGGTCCAGGATTCAGACCCGTAGAGTAGTGTGCTAACAACACAAGCTTTATATACTTGAGCTTTTGTACGCTCTGTTAGTCTATTATTCTCCCAAACTCTTTTAGCTAGCCTGGAAAATGTTGTGGCTGCCTTTCCAATGCGTCTGTCGATTTCTGTCTCTAATGAAAGATTATCTGATATTGTCGATCCCAGATACACAAAATCGTGGACGACTTTCAATTCATAATTAGAGATTTTGATTGACGGAGGCGCATCAGCATCTTGTTCCATCACCTGTGTTTTATTTAGGCTAATGGTGAGCCCAAAGTCTTTGCAGGCAGCTGCAAAACGATCTATGAGCCTTTGGAGATCTTCTGCTGTATGAGTAGTCAGTGCTGCATCATCTGCAAAAAGTAGTTCTCTTACGCATCTTGGTCTTATTTTGGTCTTTGCCTTGAGTCTTGATGGGTTAAAAAGTTTGCCATCAGATCTTGTGTGGAGGTATATGCCTTCAGTGGCAGTCCCAAATGCTTGCCTTAAGAGAA
This sequence comes from Cepaea hortensis, assembly GCA_963921405.1. NCBI lineage: Eukaryota > Metazoa > Mollusca > Gastropoda > Stylommatophora > Helicidae > Cepaea > Cepaea hortensis. Next base: position 55,125,801 of record OY992881.1, read on the forward strand.
CAGCAAAGAAGATACCAAAGAGTGTAGGAGCAAGCACGCATCCCTGCTTTACTCCGCTGCTGATGCTGAATGACTGGGATGTTGAGCCGTCAAATAAAATGGTCCCCTGCATGTTTTCGTGGAATGATTTCACGAGACTAAGAAGGGTGGGTGGACATCCAACCTTTTCAAGGACCTTAAAAAGGCCGCTTCTGCTCACGAGGTCAAATGCCTTTGTGAGGTCGATGAAGGCTATATATAATGGCTTCCTCTGTTCTCTGCACTTCTCTTGGAGCTGCCGGAGTGAGAAAATCATATCGATGGTGGACCTGTTGGGTCTAAATCCGCACTGCGATTCGGGGTAGATTCTTTCAGCAAGAATGTGTAATCTTTTAAGGATTACTCTGGCAAAAATCTTGCCTGTAATGCTGAGAAGGGAAATGCCGCGATAGTTGTTGCAGTCGCTTCTGTCGCCTTTGTTTTTATAAAGGGTAACGATGTTTGCGTCTTTCATATCTTGTGGTATTGATTTTTCTCTCCAGCAGAGCTGTAATATTGCATACAGTTCTGGGATGATTGTTTCTTTGCTACATTTTAAAATTTCAGGTGGAATACTATCTTTTCCAGGTGCCTTGCCGGATTTGAGAGAGTCTAGTGCTTCGCTGATTTCTGTGAGGCAAGGTTCGTTATCCAAGGCATGCATGGCGGACTGTTGATCGATGGCTTCCAGAGCTTCTTCGCTGACAGTGTTATCCACTGAGTACAGCTCCGAGTAGTGTTCTACCCAGCGATCCATTTGTTTCGCTCGATCTTTTATGATTACCCCCTCAGTTGATCGTAAAGGGGCCATCTTATTTTTTGATGGACCGACAGCTTGCTTGATGCCCTCATACATTCCTCTTATATTTCCAGTGTCTGCACAAGTTTGAATTTGAGCAGAGAGCTGTAGCCAGTACCTGTTTGCACATCTTCTTGCCATCTGTTGTACTCTATTTCTGGCCGTTCGCAATGCCTGCAGTGTTTTCTCTGAAGGTGATGTTTTATACATCGAGAATGCATGTCTCTTTATCTCCAGGACTGGGAGCATCTCTTCAGAGTGTGCTTCAAACCAGTCGGTTGACTTAGTTTGCTTCTTGCCAAATGTTGATAGTGCTGTATTGTAGATGGTGTCGCGAAAATGACTCCATCTCTCAGTGGAATCTCCGTCTGTGGGGCCGGGCAGAGTATCCGCTAGAGCCTGCATGAATTTGTTGACCTTCTCTTTATTTTGGGTGCCACTGGTGTCAATGCGTGGTCTTCCTTCTGTTCGGCTTCTGTAGATTCTCTTAGGCTTTATCTTCACCTTGCTGGAGACGAGTGAATGGTCGGTGTCGCAGTCAGCACCATGATAGCTGCGAGTCATCCGTACATTGCGGAGGTTGCTGCGTTTAGTGAGCACCAGGTCGAGTTGGTGCCAGTTCTTTGATCTGGGGTGCCTCCATGACACCTTGTGTTGAGGTTTCGTGTCAAAGAAGGTGTTCGTCACGCACAGATTATGGTGGCTGCAGAATTCCAAGAGACGTTGTCCATTGTCATTGATCTTCCCAACGCCAAACTGTCCTAGACATGAAGGCCAAGATTCGTGGTCGGAGCCAACCCTGGCATTGAAATCCCCCAGGATAAAAAGATGTTGTTTCTCTGGTGTTTCACTGACTTCTTTGCTAAGGTCGTCATAGAACTTGTCTTTAGATTCTGATGCTGCAGTTAGTGTTGGGGCGTAAACGCTTATAATACTAACTGGGCCTGCCTCTGTCTGGAGTTGGAGCTTCAATATTCTTTCAGTGCCATCACTTGGTGGTATGATGGAATTGAGTAGCTTGTTTCTGATAGCGAAGCCAACTCCATGCTCCCTGGTCTCTCCGCACGGCTTGCCATGCCAGTAGAAAGTGAAGTCCCTCTCCTTGATGCTTCCAGATTCTTGGAGTCTGGTCTCTTGCAGGGCGACAATGTCTATCCCCAGTCTTAGCAGTTCGTTGTTTATCACTGCAGTTTTGCGGGCATCCACAATCTCATTTAGATCGTCTGAGATGCCAGGGGTCATGGTTCTTACGTTCCATGTTCCCAGCCTTAGGGCCGGTTGTTTTGTTTTTTTCTTGCTGTTAGGTGTATAGATTGCGGTCCATGTGTCAGGATTTCCCCCTAAGCTCCACACACCCTCAGGAGCAGATGAACCGTGGCGAGACAACACCTTATTGACTGGGGGCTGCCCAGCTTAGGCGGGCGGTAGCTGTCTAGTGAGATACGATGATCTCTCCCACCGTCGGAAGTAGCCCCTGGCGCCTTGCTCTACGCCAATCGAGCATTAAGACTTATAACCGGCAAATGCTACTTCCCGTGTTGTGTCACCGCTTTACGCGGTGCTGAAGTGACCTCTTCAGGGCACAAGCCTGGGCAATGGAAATCGGAGAACCAGCTGTTGCCCAGTAGCAGGTTCCCCCTCTCCACGTCGCCGATATATATATATATATATATATGACTGCTGCATAATCATAAAAATCCAGTAGGCATGGCAATAACAGGCAATATAAACAAGTACAATAACAACACAATATTTTATCTAAGGTCTTTGTCATGTGAACATACAAGTCAACCAACAGACAATGAAAATGAAGAGGGCAGATACAAAGATGCAACATCAAAAGAATAAAACATAAATACTAAACAAATGGAGAAAAAAGCAATATAATATTTGATTAAAACTATAAATATAACATTTATGTATAAACAATGAACATAAAACTTGGAAATATTAAAATTAAAATGGAAGTTTAAGAAGAAATGGAAACAGAGATTTCAAAATTGGATACCTACGAAAATAATAAGTGTCTCTCATCTAACTGTCATGTACACTCTATAGTACCTTGCAGTGTAGGATAGGAGGATCTTCAGCCTGAGGAAAAAAAGGTCGCCAGGCTAGTGTAGTCGAAGTGAACTGTGTAGGTTAGGGTTTTTCTGTTTTCCCCCGATACTGAGATACTGAGAGCTGCAGGATTTATAAGATCACTCATCTATACCATAAGGAAAAAAACACATGATGAAAATTATAGGCTACATCAACGGAAGAGATTGTAGTGAGAAATTAACCTTATGAGGGGAAAATACTGGGAAAGAGAGGCAGTGGAAGACAGAAACAGATGTATGTGAAAAAGTTAAATAACTGGGCAATAAATAATAATATAAGCAACACCAACTTTGTCAAAATATCAGATAACACAGTGGGTTGGAGAGTCATGATTTGTCAAAATATCAGATAACACAGTGGGTTGGAGAGTCATGATCAGCGATGTCTGCTCCAGACCAGGCTCACCTCAAGAAGTTAGATTTTCAATCCATGCCTGTGCTTCTGCATAACATTCATACCTTATGCAAGAACCACACAAATACAACGACAGGAGAGCTTTTCATAGCAATAAATCTATTTAAATTAGCAGCAGTTACTGTAAATTAGAAGTAATTAATCAGGTTATTAAAATCATTATAACAGCTTCATTATAACAGGTAATCATTAATATCCAGTAAAAAGTAAGAGCCACTTGGACACCACCATTAGAACTGCCATTTTGTGGCCTCCAAGAGGAAACTGGAAGACAAGTTACTACAAGTAAACATAAACTATATAAAATAACATGAAGTAATGCAGCTTGACAGAACACAGTTAGGGAACAAATAGGATGTTGCAGTGACTAGCCGCTGCCAGCAAAAAATAAACAAACAACAACATATAAACTCGGGAAAGACACTACAGTGGCTACATTAAGGCGTAATAACCAAATGGAAAGATTAACAAAATTAGCACAATGAAAAGAACAGGAATATATGAACAAAATGTGCTACTTATCTATCTCAGAATCCCAGGCTGTCAAACTGTTAGCGCTATGTTTTATGTAAATTGTATTAAGTAAAGCTGCATTACTTCGTGCTATTTTATACTGCTTACATTTCCACAACTTTACCACAGTTCCACTAATTTTATTTATATAAGTAAGCGTGCTAATGAAGTTGATAGTGAACTCCACTGGTAGTGTCATGAACATGGCCAGATGCGGGGTCGATGTGGGCTCATCGCTTGACAAAAATGAAGGAAAGATTGGTCATGTATTCCTCCTTGCTCTCAGGCCTACAAAATGTGATGGCGCTATCACATCACAGATCCATAGTGGCAAACTGCTACATGACACATTTTTGCTTTTTTTGCAGGTGATTTGGAGGCAACCACTTTGCATTGATCTTTATAGCAGACGCATCAGCCATTAAGAAAGCAATGGCAAGCTACTAAACTATAATTTTCTAGTAAATAGCCAAAATATGCTGGGGTTTAGTGCAACAACCTGTAAAGGACATGCAACGATATTTAATTTTTTTTCTTTCATAGCTAGAAGACCGGAATTCCATGTATCATATGATCATCATCATATAGCAGGTGCTTGGCCAGTTTTCCTGCATTTCCATGCTTAAAGTGCCTGCAATGTCCTTGTGTCCATTGTCACATCACCCTGTATCATACAGAATACAATAAACTTCATAAACATGCCTATTGACGGTCAAAACAGTATTTCTGGTGTCTTTACAGAGGTGATACATATCAGCATGCTTGGCAGGGTGAGGAACAATGTTTGCTGTTGTTCCAGTGCCACCACACCATTCCTGCAGTTAACTCGGGCACTGAGAGGGCATCGCCCTGACATGACAGGCCACAATGCCACCTGTCATCCTGGATGTGAGTGACATTGAGTCCAGACAGCCAGATCCCCGTCGACACATCTTCACCCTGTAAACAATTAAATATAAGTCGATAAAAAAATAAAACCAAACAAACAAATACTAAACATTTAAATAATGAAAACAGACAATCAGCTATTGTCTGGCATCTTTTGTTGTATCTAATTAGGGACTCAGGGGCGGCTGGCTGAGGGGCTAGAATGCTGGATTCTCATTTGGGAGACCCAGGTTCAAATCTTCGGTAAGGTGTGAAGTTGTTTTCTGTCGGGGGCAAAAAGAAAACTCTAACCTGCAAAGTTCGCAGCGACTGCACTAGCCAGGCGGCCTTAATTCCTCAGGCTCAAGACCCCCCTGCCATACACCACAAGGTATGATATTGGCAGTAAATGACAGACAGTTTAACAGTCATTAGGGACCTACTACAGAAATAAATCATCATAGAATCAAAAACTGGAAAGATCAAGGGGAAGAGAGGCGGAGGCAGACCCAGAGAAATGATGCTGGATGGATTGAGAAGGTGGTATGGAGGAATATCAACAGTGGAGTTGATCCAGAAAACCAAAGACTGAAATCTGTGGAGAGTCATGAATGCCTACGCCAGCCGGCATGGCACTTGATGATGATGATGATGATTATGAGAATCAGTGCAGTAAGTGAATTCTTATTGCTGAAATCGCTGTGGTGAAAGGGTTTCGAACGCAATTCACAATCCTGCATTTCACATCTGAAACACAGCTGCAGGCGATTTTGAAGCAGACTGCCTTGCACTGATTTTCATTTAAGGGTGTTAGTGTTGGTTGTTCAGAAAGCAATGGCAAACTACTGAAGATAAACTCGCCACAAAATCACAAACACCCAAAAAATGCTGGGGTTGGGTGCAACATCATGTAAAGGGATGGCAACTTTTTCTTTTAAATAGTCCAACGTTTTCATGTATATGTTTTTTTTAAAAGTTGCATATCCCTTACAGGATGTTGCAGTCAACATCAGCATATATCAGCTGCTGTTGATATACTAAGCAAGATTACGCTCAGTAATTTGCCATTGCTTTCTGGGCGGCTGGCTCACATACCTCGTAAGATACAAACGCGTCAAGAACCGCTATCGATTATCGCGCAGGTTACGTTAATCACGAGAATATATGGGTTTACGGAGAAAGACGTTAACCCCTAAGCCAGGGAGACCGACCTATGTATATGTTACCACAATAGTTTTAAACTATCACATCCTTATCCTTGTTTGTGTTCGTTGGCTTGAGCTCCAACGCGAAGTCCTGTATGTTGGATGAAGACATCCTGTTGTCTAACATCAGTGTGATGTCATACAGGACCTGAGGTTTGCGTGAGTATCCGTTGTCCCATGTCTGGCTTATTGGTGCGCAGACTGGTGATTCCTCGCCGTACAGGCAGACACTCTCCGACTTCGGAGGAATTGGCGATCCTATTGACTTCAGCCAGGACCCCGAAGGGACCTGTTGCCCAGGACACTCGACGAGGACGCGTCAATAGGTCTTGACCAGTATATAACCCGGCCCTGGTGCCTTGGAAACACCTCTGCGTCCCATCACATCCTTATGTTTACATAGGTGAGGTTACACATGTGTATCATGGCAGCCTCTGCAAATACAAAGCAGAAAATTATAATAAATTATAATTCCAGAAGTTGCAAACATTCACTCAAATCAGACCAGTTGCTAGCTATCTCCTGATCAGATGGATCTCCAGCACTCTTATTATTTAAGTATGCAGGGCAACATGATAAATTCCCAGTGTAACAGCTGCCTTCCTCTTGCTCATAGTAACAGGACCCTTATCACACCTTAAGGTGCATCAGGCATATGATGCCAGACACATATTATTATAGACCAAACCGCACTCAGTGGCTGATGTGTCAGGCACCACGCCGGCCGCTTTTACTTCCCAAGACATTCGTGGTACCCTTTTTAGACCGTGTCGACCTGGGAGTCAGGGTCAAGTTTTAAAGATGTAAATTTGCAAATCAAACTCATAACCACTGGGTCAGCACGTGAGTGTTTAGCCAGTAAGCTACCATGACTCTCTCTTGTACATGCTCAGTATCTATGAGTTTGTGGGTGAGTAAGACTGACAGCTCCATCTATATGAGTTATTCACTCTTGATTGAAACTGTGTCAACGGTTGATGTGCAACGAATGGTCTGTATCTGATTCTATATGAACTCTCCCATTGACACAGAAATATAAAATACTATGTTTGATACACAACAAAAGATCTGTTTATTATTTGATATTTATTTCCCCACTCACACATAAATATATAATATTATAGTTGCTACAGAACACAAGATCTGTTAAAAAAATTTTTTATATGAACTCTCCCTTGACACAAATATTTGTAGTTCTATTGTTGATACACAACAAAAAAATCTGTTTATTATTTGATATTTATTTTCCCATTCAACATAAATATTTAATACGAAAGCTGATACAGAACAAAAGAACTGTTTTTAGAAATGTGTTATTAACTCTCCCATTGACACAGAAATATACAATACTATAATATACAATACCATGGTTGATATACAACAAAAGATATGTTTATTATTTTATATTTATTTCCCCCTGACACATGAAGATATAATACTATAGTTGATACAGAACAACAGATCTATTTATTATTGTATATTTATTTCCCCACTGACACATAAAGATATAATACTATAGTTGATATAGAACAACAGATCTGTTTAACATTTTATATCTATTTTCCCATTAACACATACAGATATAATACTATAGGTGATACACAGCAAACTCGGCTGGTAATATCATGAGCACGGCCGGGCTAGGGTTCAAAGCCTGGGCTCATTGCTTGCCACAGTGAGGGAAAGACTGGCCACCTCTACCTCCTGGCTCTAGGCCTACACAATGTGATGGCACTCTCACATCACAGATTCATAGAAGGACACTGCTACAGGGCAATTTATGTATTATTATTTATAGTTGTTACAGAACAAAAGAAAAATGTATTGTATATGAACTCTCCAATTGACACAGAAATGCTTGCTTGCTTGCATTCGCTGGCTGTGAACTCCAGCGAGAAGTCCTGTATGTCGGATGAAGACATCCTGTTGTCCAACATCAGTGTGATATCATACAGGACTTGAGGTTTGTGTGAGTATCCGTTGTCCCATGTCTGGCTTATTGGTGTGCAGACTGGTGGTTCCTCGCCGTGCAGGTAGATACTCTCCGACTTCGGACAAATCAGAGATCCTACTACATTAGCCAGGACCCCGAAGGGACCTGCTGCCCAGGATGCACGGCTAGAATGTGTTAGTAAGTCTTGGCCAGTATAGAACCTGGCCCTGGTGCTGTGGAAACACCTTTGTGTCCAACACAGAAATGTTAACATAGTTAATGAGTTCATGAAGACAACATGCAACAAGGTTCTGGCACTTCTTGACACATAATGAATGATACTGAAAAAAATATTGCTGAGTTGTTACTAACAATGCATTGTTAACAGATTCAGAGCCAAACAAAAAGTAAGTCTGGATCAAATAAAATGGATGGGGGAGAATGGGAAGTACGGATGTGTCACAGTGATGACTGAAATGTTGTTAATATGGTAGCAAACATGTTGTATTATAATGCAATGACAACACTTCAACAATATATAAGCCCATGGCAGATATGGGAAGTTGCATAGAATGATTAATCTTCCCATGGCACTGAATCAGTTAAGTATATGGTGTATTTTTAATGACTGTGGGGTTTTCAAAAATATTGCTGTTCAAAGTTTTGTATTTACCCTTTATGTTGCATGAACTCGAGAGGGTGAATACACAACTTGGAACGGCAATATTTTCAAAAACCCCACAGTCATAAAGAAATATACCCTATGCTTGAAATTAATATCACAAATAGTTGGCTTGTTGTTGTTTTCCTAATACCCTTACGCCCTTCAACCTCAGAAAATAAGTTACAATTAGGGTCAATCCCAGCCCCAGATTAATAATCCTGTGAACAAATCAGTCATATTTAGGATTGTTTCTTTTCAGAAGGGCTCACGGTTCTCTCAGGGGCCAGCGCCGCCCCATCAGGTCCCTGTGTGTCATTGGAATGACCGCCTCTGCATGTAGCCCAGGCAAGATCAAGTGCAGATCTTAGCTAAAAGGCAGATTAGGATATTAATCAGAAAGAAATTGTCGTCCAAGTAGAGTAATAGGTAATCAGGAAATAGCTGGCTACAGAAAACATAAATCACCTGGAATCTTTGAAGTAAGTCTTGATTCTGGACGAACCATGAATGGATCTTGTTTGAAACTATGTATCCAGATCCACATGCAAATTTGGGATAAACTGAGCTGGAAAAAGTTGGTTCTCGCCATTTTCCGTGTCTTTCTACAGCCCAATTCTTTCTGAAACTGTAGTGAAAAAATACAAGGGAGAGAGTAAAAAAAATAAATTGCAAACACTACAATTATATCGCTTAAACTGTAGTAAGGAAATAAAAGGGAGAGAGTAAACAAATCAATTGCACATACTACAATTACCTCCCTTAAACTATTTCTGAAATTGGTAGGTGTGTGAGTTTTGTTGAGCATTGACAAGGTCTGCTTATTTCTGTGAAAGGTTGGTGTAGACATATTTAATATCAAAGCACCACCAACACGAGATTTGTGCTGCAGAGCTCTCCTTGCTCCCTCAAAGCTCAGAAACCAGTCGAGTGTGCAAGACCAGTACTGGAAATTCCCGCAAGAGACATAATATGATGTAACCAGGTCATGCTTCAGCACAGCACGTTGGTGAACTGGCTTGGATTAAGCCTAGGATGATGTTGCGTGTTGATGTTCACTACCCTGAATATTACTACCTATGTGTGCTCTCTCCTCTGCTATTTAATACCTACATACATGGACAGAATATCCAAAGAAGCAAGCCTTGACAGAACAGAATCAGAAAATGTAGAACTCTTTATTTCAGATGAAACAACTGATCCACAGAAATTAAATGAACTTCTATTTGCAGAAGATCAGTGGCTGTGTTATAGCGATGAGGGCAGACTACAAAATCATATTAATAATCTGAGTCCAACATGCAGCAGATACACTATGAGTATAAATATAGCCAAAACCGAAAAAATGCAAGTTAGCAGATCGCATTGTCAACTTAGTATGAGGGTAAGTTAATAAGTAAGTCACAAATGAATGTAGAAAAATAACTAACTATGATAACAACCTGAAACCCGTTTATTTTGTATACATACATTGTCCCTTTATTTCTCAACATAATTTCCACCAACAGTGATGCACTTATCGGTCATGGATGGGTCAAGCCGAAGACATTCTTCAACAGGTGTGTTCACTTGAGGACTTAGAACCTGGCGAGGAGTGGGTACATGTGCCAACATATTTCTGCACATCCTTTTCAGTTTGCATCCAGCTAGATAGAAAATGCAGACAAGAAAATCCGGCTGCTGTGGAGGCAGAAGTACAAGCGTTGATTTTCGAGAATTCGCTAGACGGTGATGCTGTCATTTAAACAGATGGGTCAGTCATCCGACATGTGAGAATCTCATGGGCCTTTACGGCTCAGGCCGGAGGGAGAATTGTGAAGGTGGACTCTGGTGCTTTTGCTGAGACCACAAGTAGCCTGACTATGGAAGTCATGGCAGTAAGTAAAGCAATAACATGGCTCGAGACACAGACATTCACTAGGGCATGTTTCCTTAGCGACTCAATGAGCATGCTCAAGAGGATAGAGATGGGGTGGATCTGAAGAGAATGGTTGCTGTCTCTGGAGTGGTCTCGGCTGGCAAAGATTAGTTTCATCTACGTGCTAGGGCATGCGGGAGTACAAGGAAATGAGCGGGCTGAGAAGCTCGCAGGTAAGGCTACTATAGAGGGCGGACGTGCCATGGACCAGGCTGACATTCTGAATGCTCTACGAGAAGTAAGACTTTTGCGAGAACCAAGTGATGACTGTGAATCTATAACCATGGCCAGACTGCGAGAACAGCAAATTAAAAGAGAGGTGGCCAAACAAGAACACAACGCAGGAAGCCAAAGAAGATTGATAAACCGACACAGAACTGGTGTCGTTAGCCGTTACACGCTGCGGGATTTGCTGAGGAGGGGATCCGAGCACTTATGGACTGAATAGTTCGATGTGCAATGAGGATGACCTGTCGACTAACTAACTAACTAACTAATTATCTGATAACCAGTTAGGTAGAGTTGAATACCAATTTTAATAAATACAGAAATGATGAGATAAAACAGCAAAGAGCGAAACTTAATAATCACTAAACTTATGGTTGAATGTAGAATTTCTCCAAAAACAAAAGAATAAGCCTTCATAACACCAACTGTACATTTCCTACTGTCCTATAACTCGCACATACATATATAAATTGAATTACATAGCCTGAAGAATTTGGACGCAGTTTTCTTGGTACACAGTTCTTCTTGGAAGGCAAATATCACACTGGCAAAAACTAATCTTTCTGGTTGGACAAACTGTCTCAAACAAGTCGCATAAATACCACATCCAGTACTTGGTAGGTATTTGAAAATGTCCAGGACTAACAACGTTGAGTTTTGATAATATGGCAGCTTCTTGGATTCTGATAGCAGATTTATCGACGTACCTGGGCTGGAGGTATTAAGTTCTGAAAAACAATGAGCCAGCGATTTTTTTTCCGCGACAATATATTCCAGAGTTTCAGTATGGCGTTAAAATATGAATATGTTACAACATGCTTTAAAATGAACTTTTGACGTTTTAGATTTAGTCGTACACTATGGAAAACTTGTTGGAGAGTTTCTGACACCATGTGCTTTTGCGTCAACTCTGAATGTATGTTGCATAGACGACACCCCAGTACACTACAGATGATAATATTTAATCCAAGGATTTCAGATACTTCACTGTTATCCGACACCAACCCAGTGTTCTGAGAGCAAATTGATGTTTAACATTAAGTAAAGTATTAAATGGTACCAACCGAATAGTGCACTTCTGGCTTTTAATAATCACCTCTAACCAATATTTTGTAATGCGAAAGGTAGAAAACATTTCAATGCTCAATTAACAGCGCTGGAACATTTCACGTGCATAATACAGCAAAAAAGGGTCACCTAGCCTAGCTGAACATTTCCTCCTTGGACCAGCTCAACCGAGTGACTCAACGGCTTGTGGAAACAATAGACTACAATCTTCGCCATATGTGTGTGAAAAGCGTCTCTAAATCCTTGACTGCAGCACAGCCTGAGAACTCCCGGCCTAGTAGTCTAGTAAATACATATTAGAAGAAGATTTATGACATTGAAATCTTCTTCTTCTTCTTCTTCTTCTTCTTCTTCTTCTTCTTCTTCTTCTTCTTCTTCTTTGCCTTCATCCGGAGTGTTTTTTTCAGATGTAATTGCGGAAAGTTGTTACGCACCCTTGGGCCAACTCATCCGACTTCTGCGTGCATTATTGACCAGGTTAGCATTCCTGGGAAATTGAAATGACACGTTAGATTTTATGACAACAAAAGCAAGAATAATTAAACGCAAAAAACTCACTTTCCCCACCAAACACTGTGATCCGTGAGGTGTAAAGGCAGAGTCTTGACAATCCGTGGCGTATTCACGAAGCAGTCATCATCCGTCTTCAAGACAAATCGGGGATTGAACCTTTCATACAGCCTGTGAACATTATTATTGGTAATATTAGTCGAGGTAGTGGTGGTGGTACTAATACTAGTGGTTGTTGTGTTAGTACAGTAGTGGTGGCAGTATTACTTGTAGTAAAAGTTGTCGTGTAACAGACGCTGGCGCTTGGGTGTGAAGTGTTAGCTCTTCACATATTCTAGGCCACTAGACGTCATAATGAAGTGGGGTTGTCGTTCTTGTCTTGGTGGTCTTTCCTTCTCTGTGAATTCTTAAAATATCTGACTTATTTTACGAGGCTGTGTCGACTGGCAGAGCTACACTGGTCGAAAATAAAAAAAAAAGAATCCTGTCGCTGCTGGGAATTGAACTAAGGCCACTGTCTTGGTAAGTAGGTTCCCTAACCACCATGTTACAGCGGAACACACATACATATATACACATACATAAATAAATATGAACATACCCACTTAAACACATACACACAAACCCACCCAATACATTACATACATACATTACATAAGATTCTGCACAGCGCGCGCGCGCGCACACACACACACGGGCGCACACAAACAGACAAACAGACAGACAGACAGACAGACAGACAGACATAGCATAACATAATAATGTCGGTCGGTCGGATACATACAACTCACTCTACACATGTAGGAACACAAACTTCGACACACACTTCGTGATAATCAATGACCAATACATAAAGATACTCTAAAATATTAGGACATTAATTGTAAAGACAATTAAAATGGGGCATACGACACGACAGCAAGGAAATAATAGAATTCAAGTTGTGCGAAGACTTTCATGTCGACGAATCTGCTCAATTATTTTCTGATAATTATATTTCTGGTTTGTCAATTGGACTCAATCGACAATTAGCAATCAACTTAAAAGGCCAAGAAGAATTTAAGACGCCAGTGTCGCGCTCCGAAGGTTGTGGGTTCGTTTCCACACTCTGTCATTTGATTCGAGAGTGCAGTTTTCTTGGAGACTTCTGGCGATCTTCACTGAAGTTACGGAATTCGTCCTTTGTGAGACGTTTTTAGCTATCGCTCTGCAGAAAGAGACCGATTCATATGGGATGAAACCCGGTCCAATAAAGGCGACCCTCTTGCCAGAACCCCCTACCCCTTTTGTTTTTATAAGCTAAAAATCCAATACAACGGGGTATCATCGCCGCTAATACTGGTTCCAAAAACTGGACTTTTAGTCTTGAATGTCACTGAATGAAGAGGAGGCTAGCGAAAGCACACAATTATATACAGCTATAAGAAAGAGACAAACATGAAATAAGAAAAGAGGCACTGGAAAACATCACCACGCCTGGAAAAATCAGGGAGAAAAGAGGTAGACCGAGAGGAATTGTGCTGGATGGACTGATACGGTGGCATGGGAGAATATCATCATTGGAATTCGTCCAGAACACGATGGAACGAGATCTGTGGAGCGATATGAACACCTACGCCAGGTGGCAGGACAGCTGATGATGGTGTAACTGAATGCCTCTAATATCTTTACATATCATGGAAAGTCCTATAAGACATCACAATGTCCACATACGTCCTGTGTGCTGGCCTCTTCATTCTGTGTCAATGTATGTTTCCAAAAGTTACGCATGTCATCAACAGTTTCCAAAATGCGTGCGTTTTTTTCTCTTCATATCCTTTACAGGACATCGCTGTCAATACCAGCATCTTTCAGCTGTATGTTGATTTCTTGGCAAGATTACGCTCAGTAGTTTGCCATTGCTTTCTGAGCGGCCGGCTCACATACCCAGTAAGTTACCGATGCGATTCGAACCACTGCTAATTCTCACCGTCATCACGTTACCCACGAGAGTATACGAGATTACGGAGAAATGTCATAACCTCTAAGCCACGAAGCCGGCTGCGGGCGCTTTACTGAATATTAATAACCATCCTGTCAGAGTCTCGAATGTTGCCGGTATGCAGGAACATCGTTACGCCCGCCAGGCGAGTATAAGTTACCTGCCCGCGAGGTTGCTGGCTGACGTGACAGCCAGCGGTCAGGCAAGGACAAAGCAAGACGCACGCAGTCCGCGCGCGTCCAGCCATAGAGGGCAAGCGCTTTGTGAGAGACAGGAGACAGCTTTGGGTACTCGGACCGGACTGACGTGTGGGTAGAGAAAGGCTTGTGTAGTTCTGTGCCCGAAAGTCGAGTGCTTGTATTATCTTGTGAGATAGACTGTAAGCTGTGGGTTGTCTGTAAGTGTATTGATATAGTATTTATGTATTGTGATGATCATTCCATGCACAACTAGATCGTATTGCATGTGATCGGTAAATAAATCCATTGAACTACGTGTCGTTGTGTCTCAAGTCCAATCATGTTGTACTTGTACTTGTCTCACACGTGTTAGGTATAACGAGCCAGGTTTAAGACCTGACATGTGTGGACGTGGGGGCATCGTCCGGCTTTAAATTAATTAAGATTTGAACCTAGATTTGTGAACGTGAGGATTTTTGTCCAACGTTGATGTACATGTAAATGTCAACGTAAAAGATCATCCTCATATATAGTGTTAGATTATTTGAATATGGAGGCCAGATGTGAACGTAAAGTACATACATTTGTTTGATCCTGTAAACGTGTAAAACATCAGTGATTGTATAACTTGTCACCAGTTTGACCTTGTCGACATTGTAGAATCGTCGCCATTGTAACCTTGTCGCCATCTTGTAAACGTGATGTCTATGTCCTTACGGAATGTCATCTTGATGTAAGTGATGTGTCATCAGTGTTATAACGTGTTAAGATATTGTTAGATTGTCTTTGTAAAGTGATTGTGGAAAGCAGAAAGTTTCGGAAAGAAAGTGACTTGTGGTTTTGAAAAAAAAAATTGTTGACTGACGACATTACGACCTACAATTACACTCAACGCCATACAAACCTAACCAAAACTTAGTGACAAGCATACACACCACATCAAATAGACGCTAATTTATTTCCTCCAAAACAAAGCAGGTTTTCTGTGCCATCTGAAACCCTTGTCCGTAGAGGTCATTCGTGTTTTGAACTAGCGACCCTACAGTTCCTAACTCTAGTGTGAACCGTTCTCCACCGCATCCAGTACACTTGAGTCTATTTTTCTTTCTCTATACTTTCGGATGCAAATTTGGGCACAAATTGTAAGTTGAACAAAATTGTAAATTGTAAATTTTTCACTATACTAACAACTTATAACTAATTGTGTATCTGACCACTCATTTGCATTTATTATTACCATCATGTCTTCATTAAACGACTTCATCGAGATGGGTTTGAAGCTGAAGTTAACTGGTGATGAGTTAACAAAGTGGAGTGAAAGGAAATACTCTGAATACCTCCTAGTACAGGAAAAAGCACGACGAACTGCTTGAAAGAAATCAAAATAAACCCAAACTTAACTCAAGCAGAAACAGACAGCTGCAAACATCTCATACAACAGTACAACACCATCTTCTCCAACAATCCAGGACAAACAGAATTAGTACAGCATCACATCACACTCACTTCAAACACACCCATAAGATGCAGACCTTACACCATTCCAGTGCATTACAAAGAAACGTTACATCAGGAAATCATTAGTTTAGAGAAAAACAACATCATTAGACGATCCCAATCACATTTCTCATCTCCAATGGTCATGGTACGCAAAAAGGACAATACGATAAGATTCTGTATCGACTATAGGAAATTAAATAAAATAACTCTTCTTGATCTAGAACCAATGTCCAACTCTGAAGATCTACTGACAGAACTGACAGACTCTAGATTCTTTACGAAGGTAGACATGACGAAAGGTTACTGGCAGATAACGGTAGACGAACAGAGCAGACACCTGACAGCATTTGCCACACCTTGGGGACTGTACGAATGGTGCAAACTTCCATTTGGGCTTGTCAATGCCCCTGCGACATTCGTACGTATGACACGACTGTTACTAGTGGACATACCAAATATTATCTGTTACATGGACGACATTTGTGTTCACACAAAGACAATGACAGACCATATAAAGACATTACAGCAGACATTTGAACGGATCAGACAGCACGGACTGACGGTAAAGCCGACAAAAGTAGACATAGCCTATCAGGAAATATCTTTCTTGGGGTACAAAATATCTAATGGCTTTGTCACGACAGACGATAACATCGTGTCCAAAATACTGAAACTCTCACTTCCGACTACGAAAAAGCAAGTCAGAAGTGTGTTAGGATTACTAAATTATTATAGACAGTTCATACCTGATTTTGCTGAACTGACTGAAAAATTTACTAACCTACTAACGAAAGATCAACTTGAAAATATTGTAAACAATCAATGCCTAAAATTTGCATTCCAGAAAGTTTTATCTTATTTCTCTGAGAATAGTTTAAAGAATCCCATTCTCAAATTGCCAAATTTTCTTATTCCTTTCAGATTACGCACAGACGCGAGCTCCGTAGCGATTGGAGCAGTTCTGTTACAGGAACATGATAACATCCTACATCCTGTATATTACTTCTCTAGGAAATTAAAACCTAGAGAACGCTCTTGGTCGACACCGCAGTTGGAAGCCCTTGCTCTAGTTGAGGGTATAACTAAATTTTCCAGGTTCCTTCTGGGACGTCATTTCATTGTTGAGTCTGACAATAGTTCGTTGAAATTTATTACTTCAGGAATGCCTACCAACCAAATGATAGCTCGCTGGTCTCTAAAACTCCAAGATTACAGCTTTGAAGTTCGACATATTGCAGGCAGAACCAACACAATTGCCGATCTGTTGTCCCGTTGTCCGACCGACCCAGTAAGCACTAATGTCTGAGTGCAGTGTGTCAAATACACTCAGAACAACACAGCCAGCAGTGTAGTTTTTTTTCCACAAAAAAAAAAGCTGTGTTTCTACTATATAATGTGATAGGGTTTAATCCCATTATATATAGTGTTCTTATTTTATTATTAACGTAGTGATTGTTTTGAATAATTGTGTAGTGTGTGATAGAAAGCGAACAATATTAAGTGTACATATACTACGAAACAAGAACAGTGCCACATTCGCTCTGAACTTACCGAAAGCGAACTATCCAATTTATCAGTGGTATCTGTGAGTGGAACATTTCCAGTGAAATTTTAATCCGTGTGTGAAAGAGTGAACTGAACTTTGACATTTACACCACTGCAGTCAACGAAATCCAGAAGTTTTCCAGCGAAACAACCAACACATGAACTATTAGAACATTGTACATTCCGAATTGCTACATCAGACCGGAACAAGTGTGTTAGAGAATTTCAACATCAGCTGCTCATGTGTACTTCCAGATAATTTATAAATTTAGTCCAAAATTAGCAGACGATAAACAAAAGCTTACAAAGTTATGACGCATGTAAATTATTTACGAAACATCAATTTCGAATACACGAATTGTGTATTAATATTTTTTCAGTTAGTGTAATCTTAGAATCACACTTTGATTAACTTATTCATACTATCGACATTTTTTCGCTAGTATGGAAAAGCATCAAGCTATGACGCTGAGAAATAGAACAATAATTGTAATTAATTAGATTTGATATTTTTTGAAATTATGTCCCTTTCATTTAATTGTTGTTACATTATTACACCAAGGGCGATAAATTGAAATGTATGCGAATATGTGTTGTATATAAATAGCCATGTTGTTGCCAGATTGTTAACACGCCAAGTAGTCGTCAACTGGGCATGGTATATGTTTACCAATGTTGTAGACCGACGGAAGGGCTCCCGGCCAAATGAGGTCGGAGCTCGAGCGTTGAATGCGGCTTGTAAAAAAGTCGTATTACAGTCTTACCAGATGTTTTTTGTTTCAAAAAGCATATTATTACTTTTTTTGAGGTTGCGAGGTAGTTGCTGGATAGCTGTTGCTACCGATCTGACTGGGTCAATATTGCAACTTAGGTGAACGTCCATCGAGTGGATGAAACTTGGAAAGTGGTAAAGATTGAACACCACATGTCTTAAAATACAACTTGCATTTCTTATGTATTTCTATGCCGATATATGTATTCTTATGTATTTCCATACCAATGTATATAACAACAGAAAGGTCGACTCTGACATGGTTAAAATATTAACCCGGTATGTATATAGAGTATACATGAAAGATGACATCTTTCATGAAAAGCCCCGGGGGAGCGTGTCAGAGTCTCGAATGTTGCCGGTATGCAGGAACATCGTTACGCCCGCCAGGCGAGTATTAGTTACCTGCCCGCGAGGTTGCTGGCTGACGTGACAGCCAGCGGTCAGGCAAGGACAAAGCAAGACGCACGCAGTCCGCGCGCGTCCAGCCATAGAGGGCAAGCGCTTTGTGAGAGACAGGAGACAGCTTTGGGTACTCGGACCGGACTGACGTGTGGGTAGAGAAAGGCTTGTGTAGTTCTGTGACCGAAAGTCGAGTGCTTGTATTATCTTGTGAGATAGACTGTAAGCTGTGGGTTGTCTGTAAGTGTATTGATATAGTATTTATGTATTGTGATGATCATTCCATGCACAACTAGATCGTATTGCATGTGATCGGTAAATAAATCCATTGAACTACGTGTCGTTGTGTCTCAAGTCCAATCATGTTGTACTTGTACTTGTCTCACACGTGTTAGGTATAACGAGCCAGGTTTAAGACCCTGACAATCCTGTCCATCATGAATTATTCCACAAAAGTTCAAGTAACTGAATTTCGACCCCAAATATAATTCCCTAAGTATATTTAAAAAAAAATGCCCATTGAATTCTTATTTCTGTTGTCATTGTATTTGAAATTGTCATCGTCTGTCTACTGTAGTTATACTTTCATTCTTCAATCACCAAGCCTTGTGATTATCACACCTTCTAAAATTATTATATATTGATCGGTTGTCTTCTTTATTCTTTAATTATCCTGTTTGTATTAGTCATACACGTTTTGTATAATTGTTTCTGTTTTTATGCCAGTATTGTAGTGTTGGTGACTTTATTTCGTCCCAGATGAGGTCTTAATCAAAATATGTATGTCGTATGTGCTAGTTTATGTCTTAGAGTCATCAAGTTACTTGTTTTTGAGTACTTCTGATGTAGTTTTGTTTTTGGAGTAACCTGCTACATCCACTTTTACCATTTATGATGTGTGTCCATCAAGAATGATGATGACCATTCATTTCATCCAGTGGGGTTGAAAGTTTGGAGACGTAAGTTTTAAGATGGCTGGTAAGGGCTATTTTGGCTAGAAATGTTCTTTGACAATGTGGGTAAAGAATGCTTGACGCTCCAGGAAGAGGTTCTCATGCAGTTTTTTTTTTTTTTTTTGGTCCAGCCTTTTTTCATATCTCTTGCAGTCCCGTTTGCTTCACAAGTGACTACACCCTTGCGTAATGACGCAAGCCACGAATTTCGGTCTTTGACAGCAGTCTCCCAGGTGCCGCGATGCATTCCAATAGGATAGATGAAGTTGGATGATGAATGCCTTGCGCGATGAATTGGATTAAAGTGAGGAACAGTTGAGTAATTCGTTGACAACACTCTCTCGCCTAAGTCCATCTGAATCCAGAGGCAAAACAAATCAAGACGACTAATAGGATGAAGGCACAAGCATATGTTATATGGGGACAACCAGTATTACAGATATATTATATAGGGACAACTAGTATTACAGATATGTTGTATGGGGACACATAGTATTACACATATGTTATATGGGACATCTAGTATTACACATAAGTTATATGGGGATATCTAGTATTACATATATGTTATATGGGGAGAACTAGTATTACAGATATATTATATAGGGACAACTAGTATTACAGATATGTTGTATGGGGACAAAAAGTATTACACATATGTTATATGGGACATCTAGTATTACACATATGTTATATGGGGCCATCTAGTATTACAGATATGTTGTATGGGGACAACTAGTATTACACATATGTTATTTGAGACAACTAGTATTACAGATATGTTGAACGGGGACAGCTAGTATTACACATATGCTATATGGGACATCTAATATTACAGATATGTTGTATGGGGACAACTAGTATTACATATATGTTATATGGGACATCTAGTATTATAGATATGTTATATGAGGACAATTAGTATTACATATATGTTATATGGGGACAACTAGTATTACAGATATGTTATATGGGGACAACTAGTATTACTTATATGTTATATAGGGACAAATAGTATTATAGATATGTCATATGGGAACAATTAGTATTACATATATGGTATATGGGGACAACTAGTATTACAGATATATTATATGGTAACGACTAGTATTACATTTATGTTATATGTTAATTAGTTAGTTAGTCGAGGTTCCAACTTCACGGCAACGGTCGTCCCCATTATGCTCCGTTCCTGTGCCAGTGAATATAACACAAACCGCTGCCCATTGTCCAATGTGAAAAGTGGAATCGGCAGGAGTCTCGGTAATCCAACAGCCCGCACAGGTACACTGTGCATAATGCCGCCGCCAGAATGTCAACACAAAATTAATCCACGAAAACCACAGTTCATCGTCGATGGACTCGGCAGTCACCAGAAAGACCTCATTGACCCGGGCTGGCTCTCTCTCTCTCTCTCTCTCTCTCTCTCTCTCTCTCTCTCTCTCTCTCTCTCTCTCTCTCACACACACACACATATAGGGACAAATAGTATTATATATATGTTATATGGTGACAGCTAGTATTACATATATGTTGTATGGGACATCTAGTTTTACAGATATGTTGTATGGGGACAACTAGTATTACATATATGTTATATAGGGACAACTAGTATTATAGATATGTTATATGGGGACAACTAGTATTACAGATATGTTGTATAAGGACAACTAGTATTATATATATATATATGTTATATAGGGACAACTAGTATTACAGATATGTTATATGGTGACAACTAGTATTACAGATATGTTGTATAAGGACAACTAGTGTTATATATATATATATATATATATATATATATATATATATATATATATATATATATATATATATATATATATATATATATATATGTTATATAGAGACAACTAGTCACAAGGTGCATATGGGATACCATCAATCTTTATTGACGACGCCGAACTAGAGATGGTAGACCATTTTACATATCTAGGATCAGTGGTAAATAGCAAATTATCCCTAGATCAGGAAATCAACATCCGGATTGGTAAGGCAGCAACAACAATGAACAGGTTAAGAAAAGGAGTCTGGGAGAACAGGAAAGCTTACTAACTAACTAACTAACTAACTAACTAACACTAACTAACTAACTAACTAACTATCTGACAACCAGTTAGGTAGAGTTGAATACCAATTTTAATAAATACTGAAATGATGAGATAAAACAGGCAAAGAGCGAAACTTAATAATCACTAAACTTATGGTTGAATGTAGAATTTCCCCAAGAACAAAAGAATAAGCCTTCATAACACCCACTGTACATTTCCTACTGTCCTATAACTCGCACATACATATATAAATTTAATTACATAGCCGGATTGGTAAGGCAGCAACAACGATGAACAGATTAAGAAAAAGAGTCTGGGAGAACAGGAAGCTTACTGCCAAAACAAAAGTCCTTGTCTATCAAGCCTGTGTCCTTAGTACTCTTCTTTATGGCAGTGAAACCTGGACAACTTACTCACACCAAGAGAAACATTTAAACAACTTTCATATGCGGTGTCTGCGAAGAATTCTTGGTATTAAGTGGCAAGACAAAATCACAAATACTGAAGTATTGGAAAGATCAGGTTGTGTGACGGTTTATTCCATGCTCAGTCTTCGTAGACTTAGATGGATAGGACATCTTAGGAGGATGGATGATGGTAGAATACCAAAAGACATCTTTTTTGGTGAATTACAGATGGGTAAGAGAAGGGTCGGCCTCTACTACGATACAAAGATGTGTGTAAGCAGGACATGATTGATACAGGCATTGATAATGCACAGTGGGAGCAAGTCGCCGCTGAACGTGTTGCATGAAGGGCAAAGATCAGAAATGGAATAAAGACAAAGGAGAAAATTATTGCA